>VZQC01009804.1:264958-366114 GCA_009823505.1 Rhizomys pruinosus
CATGTAGCCCATTAACCCAGGCTGGTTTTAACTGGCTATGTAGCAGAGGATGGCCCTGAACTCCTGATCCTGCTGCCGCCACCACCCAAGTGCTAGGATTACACGTATGTACCACCATACATGGTCCGTCTTTAGTCATCAAGAGGCACCAGGTATAGGGGAGATGGAAAGTTGAGTGGGCACCCCTCTTCTGTATAAAGAGTGACTTCTGAGAAACAAATAGTGCCCTGTACACAGGCTGTGCTATGTAGTCTTTGCAACTTAGTCATTTTGAGTTAACTTTTCTGGGTTTGACAGGGGAATGTGTTCTTGGTTGTTCATATCTTTACATTTTCCCAAAAGAATCATGTCACCTACAGGACAAATGGCACTCTCCATGACTAATGACTCATGGACAGAGACTGCATTTTCTAGAGTGGATTTAACTAAATTCTTCAGTGCTATGCATCTTTTGAGAAAGAACAGCATATGTTTTCTGCTAAAGCCAAGGTTAGAAAATAAGAATGAGAAGGGTATGCTTGCCTTTATCCAACTTTATATTTCCCATAAATCCCGCGGATTCCTTGGATTCTTGTGTTATTAGCTGTCTCACTCTGGCGTTGGTCACAGACTCTCCATCTCTAGGAGGAAGCGTGAATGTCTGTCCATGATCCTCTGCTTGTGAAATGGAGTTGAACATTTTCTGACATGTCGTTCATCTCCCCGATGCTCCCCAGTTACCCCCAGATGTGAGGTAGAGCTCTGGGTGTTTGTATTTTGGGTTTTGATGAGCTGCAGGATCTCTTGAATGGACCTCTTTATAGATGAACACAAGCTCTCAAGTGTTGGTCATGGAGTAGAGTTGGGCTGCTCCTGTTCTTGTGTTTTCTGGATCTCTGTATGGGATCCAAGCAGCAGCATCTACTGATTAGATGACTATGGATGTGTCTCTTGAGTTCTCAGGATTGTAGTGTTCTCAAAAATGGCCGCTGTATATCCCACATGATTGCTGCTCTGGTCAAAGAACAGTATGGAAAATTCTAGAAGCACTAGCCTTCCAGCTGACCCTCTCTCTCTCTCTCTCTCTCTCTCTCTCTCTCTAGATCTCATTGAGTCACGATGGGAAACCATTCAGGAAAGCGAGAGTTAGCTGCTGCTGACAAGGCCAATAAGGTAAGACCTGTGCCTAGCCAGACCTCCTTGGTTTTTGTGGGGGTTTTTTTGTCTTTTCGAGACAGGGTCTCCCTGTAGCACCAGCTGTCCTGGAACTCACTCTGTAGACCAGGCTGGCCTTGAACTCTCAAAGATCCACCTGCCTCTGCCTCCCAAGTGCTAGGATTAAAGGTGTGCGCCACCATGCCTGGCTTGCCCTTGGTTTTATGCACTGAACATTAAACTCCTTTGGTCTAGGTTTTTGCATTGAACATTAGACTCCTTTGGTCTAGCTGAAGACAAAGGTGAATTTTAGCAAAAACGGCTCCTCCCAGGAGGAGGCTGGGTCTATGCACTTGTCATTTGTGATTGGCATTCATTTATTTAAGAGGATTTCCTGGCAGTGGAGGAGAGGGAAGGAGGAAGGGAATGTGGTCAGTGGGTACATCATGACAGGGAAAGGGGAAGAAGGAAAGAGAAGGGAAGAAGGGAAGAAGGAAAGGGGAGGGGAGGGGAGGGGAGGGAAGGCAAGGGAAAGCAGAGAAAATATGAGAAGTGGGAGGGGGGAGGAATCCCACCTCTGACCTGTGGGACTCATCTTGAATTCAGAAGTTCTCAGAACGGAAACTATAAAGTCCCTTTGCTCTGGTGCAAAAATACTTCTGTCTTTCAACATTGGCTATTTTTCATCATATCCCCAAATTTCATTACCAGCTTAGTGAAGGCATGGGAATTTAGACTCTTCTATGAAAGTGAACTTGATCATTTTACTAGCTCGGAACTCTCATTCCCTGTGTCAGGACAAAACACCCACCCTGTTCTGCAGAGGAAAGCCTGACCTTGGGCTGAGAAGCCCATCCTGAGTCTCGGGTATGCTCAAAGGATGGAAAATGGTTGTGCTGTTTCCTTAGCCTGGCACTAATGCAGACATCTCCTTCTGAGTTCACCTGCGGGTCATGTGGGAGAAGCCAGGGCTCTCTGCCATGGAATCAGTAATGTCTCTCCAGGTTCCCTCTTAGAGTCTTGCTCTGCCCTGGCTACATATCTGAGTCTCCCATCATCCCACACCCAGATGCCCAGGTGTGAGGTGTGTGGTGTGAGGTGTGAGGCATTTCCTTCCACTCTGTGGTCTGCTCTTGTGTGACCCAGGCTTTCCCCAGAATTCAGGTTGTACCCTCTACCCTCAGAACCTCGGGCTGTCCATACAGGCATACAGACTGATACCAGCCCAACCACAGGCTGGCAGGCACTGGTTTTCCAGTGCTGTCCCTTACCCATGCTTTCTTCAACTTAATCACAGAATGTTTAGAAAGCATAGAAGGTTTAGAAAGCAAGACAAAGAATACAGCCTCCAGGCTATCCCCTCCTTCTGCCCAGCTAGACTTGTCCTTGACACATGTGTCCCAGTATTGGCGACAATGATTTCCTCTCCCTGACTAGTGTTGACTATGTGGGCTTGTCCTGGCAGAGTCTGAGTGGTAGCACTAACTGTTCCCTTCTGAGTCCCTCACCACTCGTGATCTTCATGTGCAAGTGACCACAGAGCACTGTTGCCTAACTTTTTGTCCACTCCCTTCCTGACCGCTAAAGAATCATTTCTAATTATGAGAAATATGCTTCTTTGCTAGAGCTCTTTGAGCACATCCTAACTTGTAAGAAAAGGAAAACTGTTCGAATTCCTTGTCACCAAACTTGAGACAAAAGATGGTCTACCCCTCACAAAGAAGCATGTTTGCAGTGTCCACTGCCCCTTCCAGTGGTATGAATAGCATTTATTCAATAACAAATCTACAGCAAGAATCTTCTTTTTTATTTTATGTGTATGAGTGGTGAGTCGGTGAACCTGGATGCAGGTAGGTGTACCCATGTTGTGCAGTGCCCACGGAGGTCAAAAGAGGCCATTGGATACCCTGGAACTAGACTTAGAGTCAGTTGTTAGCCACCATATGGGTGCTGGACTGGGAACTCAGGTCCTCTGGAAGAACAGCCAGTGCTCTTAACCACTGAGCCATCTCTTCAGCCCCTACAGTAAGGATCCTCATCTGACTCTAGTTTGAGCTCGGCTGCCGCATCAACCAAGAGGGCGATCATGCAGTTGGTCTGAGATCATCCCTATAGAGCAAGCAAGTCATGTGCCCTTGTGCTTGTGCTTCACGAAGTTCTGAATGGACTGTCTAGCTTCCCCACTACAGGTGTGTGTGTGTGTGTGTGTGTGTGTGTGTGTGTGTGTGTCTATGCAATAGTAAGTGGTACATCTCATTACTGCAATGCTAACTTACACTGTGCTCTGATAATTCTGTGTCTGTGATTACTGGTACCATTGTGTCCTGGTGTGTTTAGTCACTGTAAGGAGCACACTTTGGCCAAGTATGCATGATTAGGATCTACTCTCACCAAAACTGAAAGTGGAAAGATATCTCTGCTCACGGCGCCAGGCTGTAACAGCCCACTGCTCAGGGTGCCAGGCCGTAACAGCCCACAGTTTTCTGCCTCTCAGAGTGACTAATCTGAAACTCCCACTCCCAAAGCCTCTTCTTCGTGACTCACTATCTCTTTCCTGTTGTTTGACACTGTCAAACAACACAACATGCTTTGGATTTACTTAATTCTGTCAAAAGAAGGTGGTGGTTGAGAGCAAAAGTGAAACCTTTTCTTAGGTCACTATTCTCTGAAACAGATAAAAGACACAGGACTCTAAGCCTGTGGTTTCTGTATACAGGCTCTTTCTCTGTTAAACTTGAGCTTTTTTGACACTCCTGAGAGTCCAAAGAAAGCCTCCTCTGCTTCAGGCCACTGAGCTGTCATCTGAGGCTAGGGAGGGGCCTGCTGGGAGAAGACACCCTTGTTCTCCACCCAAAGGGCCTCTGGGCTGGAGCTGCAAACTGGGGCTGGTCCAGGGAACCTGGCCCACTCGATCCCTCCCAGAATTCCCCTCCTCCGATCCTGAGATAGAGGGACACTCTGCCACATTTCCCTGCCTCTCCTCAGACCCTCAAGCCATGTGGCCAGATGCAGACTATCTTGGCAACTTATCAGCTGGACTGGTCACATAAAGGAAGGGTCTCCTTCACTGCCATGTCTCTGAGGCTCAAAGGACCCTTATTGCCGACCCTCAGGTTTCTATCAGAGTAAGGTAGTGTCCTGTTGACCACCTCTGTCATATTGAACTCCCATCTCTCAGACATGCTGGTGTCTGTTGGCCATGGAGAAGAAGGTAAGGGTCTCTGGCCTCTTCTCGCCAGCATGCTCTCGCTGGCTCCCCATTCCTTCCCACAAGGCCTTCAGGAAGTGAGGGAGAGGGCAGCCATCATACTGAACTGTTGGCCATGTCCTGGGAAGAGGCCCTGGGTAGAGAACTGGGTCCTTAAGTCCAGCTGAAGAGGAGGGTACAAGAGTCCCTTCGGGAGATAGAGGATGCCCAGTAGAGAGGCTGGAGACTGGATTCTTGACTCACAGTACAGTCACCAGGCTAGATGTTAGTTCCTCAGGCAAGATCAGTCTCAGAGTGCCATTTCTGCTTTTAGAAATGAAGAAACTCCCATCTTTTGATTCTCCTTAATCACAAACAGCCCTTGCTCACCAGTTTGCCAGATTTCTATTAATCTGTCCATTCTGCTCTGGTTTCTATCGATGCTGGCAGAGTAGATGAATCGGGGGAGGCAGTGGCTGCTACTGCTCTGGATGGTTCAAGGACACACTCATGAAAGAGTCAGGGGATCTACACTACACCCATGGAGTAGTCTAGGAAAAAAAACTGGTCCCATGAGCTAAAGGCAGCTACCTGGTGAGGCTGTCCTGTGCTCTGCAGTCCTTGGTATTCAGAGCACAGGTCCTTGGATGTCTGTCCTCACCAGCTGGCCAGTAGGGGAGGGCATCACCTTTGTCGGTGTTCATGAATGTTCCAGGCCACTGATTCCTGGCAAGGACCCATGTGCTAAGAACAGTGGGGCAGGCATTCATTTGCTGGGCCACCCCAGCCTTTCTCCTGTGTTCTGTGGGTTTCCTCTTTGGAGCCTGCTGGGGACACCCAGGAAGTATTGAAGGTCCACCAAGTGGCTTTGAAAGTAGTTCTGGCGGTAGTTTGGGAGCCCTTGGGAGCCAGGCTCTTTGTGGACAGGCCCAGAGGTAGCCATAGTAAAACTGGATGGGTCAGGAGGCTTAACTACTAGAGACTATGTCCATTCTCACAGGTCACAGGGTTGGATGGCTGAGGGCCAGCAGGCAACAGGATGGGTCTCCCCTCAGACCTTGTAGTCTTCATCTTCTCCCTGTGTCCTCCCATGATCCTCTGTGCCTATCTGTGCCCTGACCTCCTCTTCTTATGGGAACACCAGTCAATTTCCTATTCGAGACCTCACCTTTACATACAGTGACTTTCTGAGGTGCTTAGAGTTAGGTCTAAACATAAGCATCTGGGGAAAGACAATTTGATTCTTAACATATGTACTATTTAGTAAGTCCTGGTAAGGACTGGAGAGTTAACAGATTAAAGAAGAGAACTCTTCAAGCCTGGTTTGGCACTTGGCCCCTGAGCCTTTCCCTAGGAAGTTGTTAACACCTCCTAGCAGACAGCTGCCATGCTACAAGCCCAGGTTATCATTCCTCCTCTCCTCGGGCAGACCTCATCACAAGGCAGGCTCCACCACACAAAGCAGACCTCACCCAAAGAGCAGGCCCCACCCACAGGACAGGCTCTGCCCCCAGAGATGACCCCAGCCCAGGCCTAACATCTAAGTGTCCTCTGACCAGAGAGGGAGCTTCTACTTCCCAAGTGGCTACGGCCCTCCAAAGTCCAGATGTCAACTAGGAGTTTAGATTAGATCATGTCTACATCTTTTCATGCATGCACAGTGTCTTAAGTACGTGGTCTATATTGAACGTTGCTGGGCTCTGATGAAAATCCTGGCTCACGCCACCAACCACTTCCATGGCCTTGGCAGGTTGCCCGGTTCTCTAGCTATAGCCATTTCAAGCTCAGGAGGCAGGTGACACTTACGAACAGTAAAACAGTGACTGCAGTGTCCCTGAGGCAGCATTGGTACCTGGTAATCGGTATGGGTTGCAGGAAAAACACATCCCTGAATCTGTCCTCAAAATACTTCACTCCCTAACCAGAGGGACCAACAAGACTGTGGCATTGCAGTCAGAGGCGTTACGAGATTGGAGAAAAGCAAGCCAAAAGGAGCCTCAGACCTTAGGAAAGGCACATGACCTCTCTGTAGGTAAGCCTGGCTAATACCATCAAAAGAGAGACGGAGCGTTGGCACCCACAGTAACATTCCTTTCCATCATCCTCTTGTCAGGATGCTGAAGGCCATGGGGTCGCAGGATTCCACTAACAGCTCCCCTATCCCTGCTTCTCCCATAGGTAAAGCCTGTGTCCTCAAAGGCCTTGGCTCTGTCTGGTCATGGTGACACTTAACAAAGCAGCTACTGGAACCTGGGTCCCTTCTGAGGAGTACTGTCATTGACAGAGTAGCTAGCTTCTCTGCACCCCTGAAATCTCCATTTTTACCAGGATCCTGATTGAGGGATCCACTGCCTCTTAGTACGTGGGGCTGAGGGTGACTATGGGGCCATGGTGAGGACTTTGCTTAGCAGACAGCCTAACTGAGTCTTGTCCCAAGGTCCAGCTGCTTCCTTCATCAGCGTGGCGACCTGGGCACCATTGCTTCTTGCGGGACTTCTCAGAGCCACATCCTACGGAGAAATGTGGATGGTGACCCTGCACAGTGCAAAGATTCGTCATTGGAGATTGTCTGTAGAGGAAGGGGGACAGCCAGGGCGGAGGCAGACAGAGATCTGAGGAGTCAGTGGGCCATGGCAGGAGGAATCCCAGAGGGCACTTCTGTCCTCAGGTGAGGACTCTGATGCATGGCCATAGTGACCACAGCCCTTGGAGAGCCACCTCTACCATCTCCAGAGTTCAGGCTCCCGGCCCCAGCTTAACAGTTTACCAGTATGTCTGTGGGATGAGGGGTAGATACTAGAATGTCTGGAACAGAAGGTCTGGTCTGGGCGTTCTCCCAGCCACCTGAAGGACTGGGCTTTGCAGTGTCCAGGAATTATTTGTTGAACATTAAAATTCTCCCAAGTTGGCTTTTGGACATAGAGTTGTTCTGCCTTCCCCGAGGGTAACCTCACCTCTGGCAAATTCATTTGCATATTTAATCATTGTTCAAACACGACTCTATGAGACTGAATTATTATATGACAATCTGAGAAATGAGATGCTTCGTTTGCAAATATAGGAAGAGTTGTTGAAGCAACAGTGCACTTTCTATCAAGATAAAAACAGAATCTTTCACTCTGAAAGGAAGACTTTCCATGAGAAGGCTGCACCCCAGCTGTGGGGGAGCAGGGGCTGGCTGCTCCTCCAGGCCACTCTTCAGGAAGCCAAACACCCTGCAGCCCCTATAGCCTGTCATCAGGTGTCTTACGTGGCAATTAGATCTATGTTTTAGCTCACACTCAGGAATGAGAAGTGGCTAAATTCATCTTGGCTCCCTATTACCCTGCCCAGCCCAGCCTTCTCTCCTCCCCATGGAAGTTCAGTCCAGGCAGGACAACCATGTTGTCAGTCTGGTAATGGACACGTCAGCAGCCCCAGGCCATGCTGGAATCCAGGCATGGCTTGCTGAATAGCTGATCAAACACTGGCTAGCTGAGATATCTGAATATCCCAGCACTTGCCTCTCCAAGCACAGGCAGGTGACAGTGGGTGGCACCTGAGGACACCAGTGTCAGGAGAACAGGAATCTACCCTCAGTGCCCAGAGGACACTGGGAAAGGAGACAAAAGCTGGACCCCACAGAACCGCAAGTTCATGCTGGTCTTCCCCCACCTGGCCACTCACTCTTCCATCCTTAATGTCACAGAACAAGAGTGGGAAGTCCCAAGACTTCTCCTCCCTTCCCCCACCAGGCTCACACCCACATCAAGGTAACAGGGCTGGGACTGGCAGACACGGAATTTGCTGGGGAATTTTATCTTCCTGATTTGACTGCAGGTGGGGGAGGAGGGTTGGTTCATTGTGCGGCCATCAATGTATAATCTCCATTTTTGTAGGCAAGTCACATAAATAATGTTTTTGAGAACTAGGGCAGTTTCCCAGTTATTGGCAGAATATATGATTAGGAACTTAAGTGACTGCAAGGTACAGGCTACAGATACTTGTCAAGCTAGTGTGACACTTGGGGGAGCACTGAGGGGGGTGCCAAAAGGTTCTTAGATTGCAGATAAGCAGACTTATTAGACCTTGCTGAGCAGAGTGTTCTCTCTCTCTCTCTCTCTCTCTCTCTCTCTCTCTCTCTGTCTTTCTCTCTCCAGCTGCAGAACTTCAGACTTTTTTTTCAAGATCTTATTTTATTTTTAGCTACCTGTATATGTGTGCATCTGTGTGTGGGAATGTGTAGCTGATTGAATGGGTGGAATGGCGAGTGGGCATCCTGGATGCTCTTACGAAGAGGGGCGTGAACACTCATGCCAGGCTGTTCCTGCTGCACCACGACCGTATTAAGAACACACAGAGAACGTGAGAACATGCTCCCAGCCCTCACCCAAGTCCCCACAGAACCCGAGTGTGGCTTCTGAGGTCTGGGTCTCTGGGGTCCCTCCTGACATTAGGGGAGAGTCTCCTGCAGCTTGCAGTTTTACTGAAAGGTTCTCCAGTGTGCACAGTCACAAGTTCTTTTGCTTAGGTGTGAACTCAGAAAATCTTGCCACCACTTTTCATGCAGAGTGACCACAAAACTGGCTCTGGTTTAAGGGCATGTTGGCAGGTGCCCTGCTTCATCTGACAGTCCGGAAACACAGACACCTTTGTAAACCAAGGGTGCCTGTAAGTCTCACCAAAGGGAATATAATTATTAACGACATGCAATATAATTAGCAAGCACAGTCAGGGCTTTGGCACTCCTATTGAGAATGATGTCGCTGATTGTGAAGCTCCCTCGGGTACCATGAAATCTGTAGCACATAAGCTTCATCACCTGGTCTGTACACAGAGCCCCAGGCTTCACTTCTCTCCAGTCCTGTACCCAGCTACCACCATTGTCTCCAACTGACTAGTAGGGACCTCTGAGTACCCCCTTCACACTGTGGCCTGAGTGCTCAATGAGAGAGCCAGATCTGTGAGTTTTGAGATGATCCCAAAGTCCAGAAGGGCTCTGAAATACAGCTTGGGCCAGGGACCTCAGAGGGTTCAGACTGAGAAAAACCCAGGGACACTCAGTAGAGCCCCTGAGAGATGACGTCTGTTTTACACTTATATCTCAGACTTTTGTTTGGTTGGCAAGTATGCTGACTGGCTGACTGGTTGATTGGTTGGTTAGTTGATTGTCTTTCTGTCTGTCTGTCTGGTTGCCTATTTGGCTGGGTGACTGGCTCTTATATGGCTGTTTGGTTTGTTGTCTGGTTGTCTGTTTCGCTGGCTCATTAGATGGTTGTCTGTCTGTCTGTCTGTCTCTCTGTTTGGCTGGCTGGCTCATTAGATGGTTGGTTATTTGGTCAATTGGATGGTTGGTTGTTTTGGGAGTTTATTTTATGAGAAACTGATGCAGTTTGCAAGCCTCAACCACCACACTTTCGGGGTACAACAGATGCTAACTATAAATGATCTATTTAGCTGGCTATTAAGTGTGAATGGCATAGACCTGGAAAAGCAGTTCTCAGTGTGAAGTAGAAACAGCAAGATTTGCTCCAGCCGCCCCTCCAAAGTCCTCCCGGCTTCTGTACTGAGGGCCTTTGAGGTACAAAAAGAAGCAGCTGATGTCCTAGAATCCAGAGCCTGGGTATCTGAGGGTTTTCCGTGCTCACCTGACAAGAGGGCTGGGCAGAGGGCAGAGATCCAACTGTCATCAGAGATGGGGCTCCCCACCCAGAGTAAAATATCCAAGGACTCACAAAGCAGGACTGTTAAAGCTAGAGAGCACCCAAGTCTTTAAGGGTTTACCCAAGTGGCAACAGGAAGGTGAACAGGGCAGAGCAGGTACTCATTCAGAGTCCCTGGGGACTTCCCTGTAGTGCCACCATGCCACTTGAGGAGTGGACGCATCCTCACTGCCCCTCAGATATCACAGAAGCAAGATGTGACAATTGTCCTCTCCTGATCACTCAGCCAAGTCTGGGAAGCTCGCAGTTCTGTTCCAGGAAACTCTGGATACGCCACGGGTAATTGTACCTTTGAGGGCCTGTTTACTTCAGATTCTGAGAGCACAAAGCACGACCTTTTGTAAGACATTTTCCATCTTCAGCAACCTAGTTTTTTTTTAGTTTTATTTTATTTATTTATGTGTATGAATGTACTGTCTGCATGCAGGTCTGTGCATCCGTGTTGTGCAATGCCGCAGAGGTCAGAAGAAGGTGTTGGATTCCCCTGGAACTGGAGTTCTCCTGGAATTGGAGTTACAGATGGTTCTCAGCTGCCATGTGGGTGTTGGGGATCGATCCCTGGTCCTCTGCAAGAGCAATCAGTGCTCTTAACCACTAGGCCATCTCTCCAGCCCCAGCAACCTGGTTTTAAGATTTATATTTGAAAGCAAGAGGTTTCATTAACATTGATTTTTATTATTTTAAATTTTACACATGGGGTGGGGAGTGCACACATGAGTGTAGGTGTCCATGGAGGCCAGAGGCCTGGGTTCCACCTGGAGCTGGAGTAACAGGTGGTTGTGAACTGCCTGATGTGGATGGTGAGAACCAAACTTGGATCCTGTGCAAAAGCAATATTCACCTCTGAGCCATCTCTTCAGCCATGGAAGAGTTTTAATATGCTGGAATACTCTTGTGAAAAGTCATCTGTTTGTAGATTCATGTGTGTAAAGTGTGGGGGAGATAGGAAGTGGCATGTATTGTGTTTGTGTCCTGTATGTATACAGTGGTATGAATGTCCGTGTATGTGTGTGAAATATGTGTCAGTGTTTGCATGTTGTATTAGTCAGGGTTCTCTAAAGAAACAGAAGTAACAGGATGAATATATAGCTATATACAAATTTATTGACTTGCTCACATGACAGAGTTCAAGGAGTCCAACAGTAGCTGTGCCACACTGGAGAGGCTGAGAATCCAGGGAACTGCTCAGTCCACGAGGCTGGATGTCTCAGTAGTCCCAATCTGGTGCTGAAGGCCCAATAGATTCCAGGAGATCTGCCTGTCTCAGTATACGCTGGGATCCGAAGGGTTGATCACAGCAGCAAGACAAACTCACCAGTGAGAGAGAGGCAAGCCGCAGGGAAAAAAAGGGACCAGCTCCCTCTGCCATGGCCTTTAATACTGCCTGCTGGCAGAAGGTAATGCCCACATTTGGGGTGGGCCATCCGGGTTGAGGTAGTCAAATCTGAAGATCCTTTTTCTCTTATTTGTTCTTTAGTCCAGTCAAGTTGACACCCAGGATTAACCATCACACATGTATATCCATATGCAATGTATATGTATGCTGTGTTCTATGTACATATGAGTGTATGTGTGTGCTGTGCATGTGTGCTGTGCCTGCACTGTATGCTGTATGCATATATGAATATTCATGCATGTTCTCAGTGCACGTGTGTGCATGTGTGTGCACATGTTTTTTATGCTTATGTGTGCTTACTTGTGCATGTGCACATGTGTGCTGTGTATGTGTGTGCATGTGTGTGTTTGTATGCCTGTACATTATGTATATGTTGTATGCATGTGTGTACTATGTGTAGTGTGTGCTGTGTGTAGGTTTTTGTGCCTATATGCTAAGTATATGCGTGCTGTGTGTATATGTATACATGTTCCTATGCATGCATGTGTGTGTGTTTTTGCATGTGTTCTGTGTATATGTACATGTCTTTTGTGTGTATGTATATGTGTACACTTATGCTGTATTGTGCATTTTACATGAATGTACTGTATGTACATATGTGCACATGTTCTATGTACATGCATGTACATGTGTGGGCCGTGTATGTGTTTGCATGTGATGGTGTTTGCACACATCTAGTGTGTGTACGTCTTTCTGTACGTGTATATATGTGTGCTGTATTGTGCATGTGTGTTCTGTTTGTGGGGGTGTGATTGTTTATGGATGTGTCTAGAGAACACTTCCCTTACAGCCTCCTGCCTAAACTCCAGCCGCCTGCTGCAGGAGCGGCTTCTTATACAACTTCTTATGCTCGGTCTTAGCTCTGCATGTGGATGTTTCCAGTACATCTCTCTGTTGCAGTTTGGTGCGTGTGTTAACTTAATTATTCATATTTTTTATTTTAATTATCAGGTAGTTTTGGAGAAAGTTCATCCTATGTTCCTGCCTCTGATACTTGGAACAGAGTCCTCATTATTTAATGTCTCCTAATTGTAATCCCGTAAGTCTTACACAACCAAACACACCTTAGTAAATAAACAAGGCAGGCTCCAACCATGCAAACTGCCCATGGTGATTTAGGATCCTTGCCACATAGATTATTCTCCCTATACCAGCTCGTAACCACACTAAGGCACCTGATGGAAAAACAGTGTCTAGAAGCCTAAACGTGGAGGTTAGGGGTGTTAGGGCATGTTGGCCCAACTTTCCCTCTCTGAGAATCCCTGTGAGGAAGAGTGGTGTTAGTCCACAGGGAGCTCCCTCTCCCTCATCCCCTGGGGGTGGCCTCCTGCTGCTGCCTCTGCACTGTGCTGAAGCCTCTTGCTACACTGTGTGTTACCCCAGCACACAGAACATGGGCCACACAGGGTAACACTGGTGCACCTTGAGCACCAGCCCTCCCCCTGGTCAGGAGCCCCTCCTGCACACTCTGTGCCTTGGGAGGCGTGGCCTTTCTCTCCATGGACCTGTGGTCCTCTCATGGGAAAGGATGCAGTGTCCTGGTTTTACGCTGCAGTTTTAGTCCCCAGCCCTTCATTTTATTATACATTTTATATATACATATGAATATTATACATCCAGGTCTTGATTCCTTGCAGCAGCTATGGTTTGGAATGAGCTTGGCCCCAGCAGCTACATCTCCAATTTTTTTCTGTTGAATTAAAGGCTGCAGTCGTTGAGGAAGGATTTATACTTTTAAGCTTTCCAAATAACAGAAATTGTAAACAATTAGAGGGCCATCTTTTCTCTGGTGATTTTGGTGTTTTTGGAAGTGGATTATTCAGTATATTTCAAAAGGAAATATGACATGAAATTTGGAGACTATCCCAGGGGTGACAAGCCCTTCTGCGCATGAGTTCTTTCTTGCCAACACCTCAATGTTTAGAAGGAAGCCAGGCTTTTGTGTCTAGTTTCTCAGCGTGCAGTACTGTGGACTAGACAACAGAGAAGGGCCAATTGTGATTTTTCTAAAGTCACAACTTCCTTGGTACTTTTGAAAGTATTATTTCATGCCTAGTTCAGGAATGCCACGTGCATGGTTCCTGGATGGTCATGGGACCTGTGAGAATGAGTTGAACACTCTGGAAGGTTTTTCAGAATGCTTTTCTGACTTGGATTGTCACTTGTGAACCAAGAGACATGAGGGGCCTGGACAGCTTCCCCTGAGTGCACTTTTGCAAAGAACACTACGCTCGGGCAGTCAGTGAGGGGTTGGCCTGGGTTCATCTTGCTGATGGGCAGCTCTTTGACATGTGCAGGAAATTCCCAGCCCACACTGGGGCTCCTTCCCAGAGCCCAGGTGACTCTCCCTGCCATGCGCTGTGTGGACATGGGCACCCATATGTTTCTCCAGCCCCCATGTGTGACACAAGCTTCCTGATCCTCCAGCCTTTCTCTAGACCTGCAGTTCCCGTGACTCATAGGGACAGAGAGCTAGCTTTGAAGGAATCTCTTCTGAGACAAAGTGGCCAGTCCACAACCTGGCTTTGGTTCATTAGGGAACACAGTGCAGCTACAATTATAGTTTGAGAGAGTCTCAATCTCCCTCTCCACCTTTCTCCCTCCCCCTTCCCTCCTTTCCTCCTCCTCTCATCTCTCTCTCTCTCTCTCTCTCTCTCTCTCTCTCTCTCTCTCTCTCATCTCTCTCATTGCATTGATATATTCAAACCTGCTTTCTAAAGCAGGTTTTATTTCTACCTTTCCAAAGACTTGACAGTTCAAAACAGTCAGGAGGCAAATAGCCAAAGATTGGTGGCAATGATGCCCTGTTGACCCTGCCGCCTTCCCCCGTGTGACCGCATGTATTCATGCGAAGCCCCTGTGCCTGGCTCCTGTGGGAGGGGACACTAGGAGATTCCGGCGGAGGAGTTCAGTATGTATTAGTGTTTCTTTTTAGAGCAGGGACAAGCCTTCCTTCAAAGGCCACCTCTGTCACTGGCCTTATAAGAAGCATTTAAATAAGGGACCACACAGAAGCAGGAGCAATATTTTAAAGTAAATTAACCAGGACAGTTTTGTATTCTATGAAACAAAGTTAAATGCATTTACCTTCAAAAGAAGATCAGAACTTTCCATCGCCTTGTTATATTTTTAAAATGTAGACTGATTTTTTAACTGAATAATTGCCCTTCCGTGCCGCAGCGTGTTACCTAAGGCCGTTGTCATACAAGTATGTATCGTGTGCTCTGCATGTACCCTGTGCCCGCTGCCCTCCTGTCTCTCTCCCTCTTCATTAACCCCCCTCGTCCATCCCCTGGACAGTATTGCTTCTCCTTTCATGTCATCTGTATGATTTTTATGTAGCTCTATAAAATCTAAGGCCCACAAATGAGAAAAAAATATGTGGTGTTTGTCTTTCTCAGGCTGACTTAATTCTGCTTCGTTGTGCATTTGTTTTAAGCACATTTTAATCTAACTTGAAATTCACTCCGCAGTTGACAGAGCCAGGCAGAACAGACACAGTCCCTATGTCCTGCCTTGCTGAGGGGACCATTCTTCCCACCCACTTGGCCAGCTGAAGTACCAGTAACCTCCAGGAATAAACTGCCAGATATCAGCGTCCTAAAATAGAAGCCAGTTTGTCCAGTTGCGTAACAGACCCTGATAAGTGGTTTCAGCGCGAACACTGAGTAATGTTTATTCTGGTCTGACTCCTAGAAGCTGGTGCTTAAGTAAAATCCCAAACACATTTCTTTGCATTTATTATTTAAAGAACTTTACATCTTAACCACACGTCAAAGTGACCTTCCAACAGGTGTGCCTTAAAGCTAAGATGTTCACAGAGCCACTTGCTAAGGGAAATTGGCTTTGAGAGTGTCTCCAACAGGAAGCTGCTCTGCCTTGGGTGGTACACGAGCCCCCACCCCCATATTCCCCCCCTCCTCCAATTTCTGCAACCACCACTTATGGGTGTGGGACACTTTTCCTTTTATCTTTTTTCATTTTCAGTGCTGTGACGGGAACCTGGGCTCCTCATGCTAGACAAGTTCTCCCTCCTGTTCAGCCCTGTAGGTGTGGGCTTTAAACATCTTTACTGAGGTGTAGTTCTGATACCTACAGGTCACTCACTGAAGATGCTCAGTGCAGGTTGGAGACATTCACGGTGGGTGCCGCCATGACAGCATCTATAGTAGAGTACAGATTCACATAAAGGACACCCACCCCTTCAGCTATCACCTTCACCACACAGCCCTCAACATCTACCCGTCCTCCCATCACAGCCAGGTCATGTGGAATCATCTGAGTCACCCTTCATGATGCTTATTTCCCATAGCATCATGTTTCGAAGATTTGTCCATACTCTAGTGTGTACTTAACTACGCTCCTTTTGATAGCTAACTAATATTCCATTGTTGGGATATCCTATATTTTAATTGCCTGCTTATAGACTGACAAGCATGTGGTCTGCTTCCTCCTTGTTAATATAAATCATGCTTCTGTGATTATTTGAAGGCAGCTGTTTAGATGGACTTGTACTTCCTTTTTCTTGAGTATACACTAGGCAGTTGCTAGGTCACTTCTCACCCATGTTTAATTTTCTGAGGATTTGCCAGACTTTCCCTGTACACGTTCTTATGTGTACAGGCTCACTTGCATGTGTACATGCGTGCATGTGGAGGTCCTGGGGAGCCTCAAATCCACCTGATTTTTGAGATGGGGTCTCTCACGTGGTTTGGAACTTGACAGGTAGGCCAGGCTGGCTGGCTGGCAGGTGAGTCCCAGAGGGATGGCCCTGTGCCCAGTTGCCAGCGCTGGGTTGCAGACATGCCATCACAGTAGTTCGAGGGATCCTCCTGTCTCCCCTCCCCAGCACGGGACCATGGGTATGCCCCAGGTGCCCAGCTTATCTATCCTTCCACTGTCTTGCTGGTGTTGTTCATAGGATTTTTTAATGGAGTCCCAGGATCTCCCTGTTGCTTGTTTTCAGTGTAAGACCGTCACCTAGGTGGCCCCTGTTTTAGTGACTAATGCCACCTCTCACCTTTGGCCAGTTTCTGGCCCTCATCACTTTGTCCCTGCTCCCAGGTTCTTTCAAAAGTAAAGTTTGGGTCATGTATTAGGAAATAAAGCAATAGTTTCGCTGATTTTTCCTTCTCTTTCTGCACCGAGGCTCCTAGTCAAAGGCGGGTGTACCCCTGGGGGACATTTGACCTGGGTTGTGGCAGCTGGAAATGCCACAGGTGACAGGCAGAGGGCAAAGGCAGCTGCTGAGCCTTCACGCTGCCAGAACAGGTTCCACCCCATGGCAGAGCTGCCCTAAAATGTCTGCTGTGCCAGGGGTGGGGCACCCTGGCCTGGGAAGAACCGCAGGACCCGACCTTCTCCATCTACAGCCATGGCTGTCTTCTGCTCAAAGGGGAGGGGTCAAGGCCCGACTGCCTTATTTGCCTTTTTATCTTTACTGGACGCTGAAAACCTCTTGATTTATGTAGCTAATGTCTTTACTTTTAACTTTATTTTACTTATTATGTGTGTGAGAGAGGAGGGAGGGAGGGGTGTTTGCCAGTGCCATGGCACATGTGTGCCAGTCAGAGGACAGCTTTCAGGACTCTGTTCTTTACTCCTGCTGAGGGATGTGGGGATTGAATCCCAGTTGCTGAACCATCTTGCCAGCCCCTAGCCATGTCTTTTGTTTAAACCCAGTCTAGAGCTTGAATAAAAGCAGAATCTGCTTTAGAGAAAGTAAAGCCTAGCATGGTGGCACAGTTTGTAATCCCAGCCCTTGGTAGGAGGATCAATTGTTCAAGGTCCTTGGCTGTGTAGGAACTTTGAGGCCAACCTAGTATATATGAGATCCTGTCAAGAAAGAAAGAGAAAGAGGCAGAGAGACGGGGTGGGGGGTGGGGGGGGTGGGGGGGAAGGATGAAGAAAGGAAGGAAAAGAGAGGGAGGGAGGGAGGGAGGGAGGGAGGGAAAGGCTGAGCAATAAATGCACATTTTATTAGAGTTCTATTAGCATGCACAGGACTTTTTCTTACACTTGGACACTTTAATGATTTCAGAGAGTTCATCACCAGATTTAAGTTTTGAAGTATACAGGAGTCTTCCTTCACATAAATGTCTGCTCTGAGCCTATGGCCCATGGGGTGTGCTGGACACAACCAATGGAGTGTTCTAGATCTGAGTCTGACTTTAGTTTCACAGACTACTTACGACTGCCTTCCTTACAATTAGCAGACTCAACTCCCACTACCGAGAGCCCTGCGTGGTGGGGGTTGGGTGAGACAGGAAACATGCTGGTTTCAGACGATTTGCCAGAAGTCACTCAGACATAGCCCAACTCAGGATACCCAAGAACACCAGAGCCCCACCTCTGCCTCTCCAGCCCAGTTTGCTTCTCTGGGCAGCAGCCCCATGCACTCTGGAGTGGTGCACCCTGGAGGTGGATGGGGTAGTGGCCTTTTAGACCTGCTCTCTAGTTCCATGCATGCAGTTCACTCTCACGGAGCTCTACTGGAGCAAGGAAGGCAAAGCCAAAGAGAAGGGAACAGAGCAACAGCGCTGCCCTGGGGAGAAGGAAGGCTGAGCCAGGCTGGGAGGGACGGCAGGTCCAGGGCCCGGGAGACTCCTACCTCTGTTCCAGCTCATCAGACAGCAGGGGATTCTTTGTCCCAGGAAAATTCCAAGGGCCTTGGGTAAACCAACTCAACTGTGCTAATCCTCACTAATACCATGCCAAACACTATTTGCATTTCCTTTCTTTTATACACAAGGACAATGAGGGACAGGGAGGCCAAGTGACATACAAAAGTCTCAGCTAATATACAAGTGGGAATGTGTACCCTGGGTCAGTCCTAGGGGCTTGTTGCTTCTATGACTCCCTGAATTCAGCCCCACGTTCCCCGAAGGAAAGAATGTAAAACTGAGGCCATGCCTACCATACGGTTCTGGGCTGAGGGCTCTTAGGTAGATCCCTGGGGCTTGCTCGTTAGCCGGCCTAGTCCAACTGGCAAGCCTCTGGCCTGCGGGACCTTGTCTGAAGTAAACAGGACAAATGACTTCAGTGACACCGGAGCTTGACCCTGTCCTCCACACACACACACACACACACACACACACACACACACACACACACGCACGCAGATCCATGAGTGCGTTAAAAAATAAAATAATAAAATAAAATAAAGCTCACATTGATGCGTCTTTCCATGCAACAGTGGACAGCAGCCTAGAGGACAGTCAGGAAGCTTGGCTTCCTCAGAGGGTGCAGATCCCACCAGAGCACCAGGGCACGCAGCCAGAGGCAGCTCAGCCTTCCCACAGCAGGCAGGGCAAGGCTCTCTGCTTTTAGCATTGTTTTTATCTCTGCAGTCTTGACTGGCTTGTAATTAGCCGTAGTTAGAATTCAAAGAACTGAGGTGTCACTCTGTCCCTGATGCCTCTTAAAACTTGGACTGTGCCTACACCCCCTGGAATAACTGAATAACCCTCTACTGAGGGTGATACACAGTACCATCATGTGGAAACATCCACCTGAACCAAGCAAGAGGCAGAGCCAACGAGCCTCTGTAGGGAGTGCATCCCGAGCTAAGATTCATCTCCTGCTTAAAGACATGGGGAGAGGCCGATTACCTGATGAAAGACGTACAAAATGTCTTGCGATCATTTTGCTACTAAAACTCTGTATCTTAGGAAAGAGTTCTGTTGTGCTTTTTTTCCAGGTTGGTGAGCTTCAGAGAGGAGAAGCTGAAAGGAAGAGAAACCTCGGCAAGCTTTCTCAGGCGACCTCAGAAGACAGTGATGTGTTTGGTATGTAGCAGTGTGGCCTGCTTTCACACAGTAACCATGAGCATGTGTGTTCTCACTGGGGAAGCTTGTTGTGTTTCAGTGGCATGGGCCTGTCCTCGTTGCTGAGGTTTTTTGTCTTTGTATATGTGTGATCATGTGTGTACATATAAGCTTGTTCTGAGTCATAGCACATGGAGGTCACAGGACAACCTCCAGTATTGATCCTCACCTTCTGCCTTATTGGAGACAGGGTCTGTTGTTGCTAGCTGGCCCATGAGGTTCTAGAGATTTTTCCCCTCTCCACCTCCACAGTCCTTAGTGCCTTTGGCACTACATGGGTTCACAGGATGTAAACCCAGGTCCTCAGGCTTGTGCAGAGGTGTGGAGGCCAGGCCTCCCTTTCCCACGTGACCCTGTGACCTGTTTCATTTCTGCAGTCTGCACCACAGACCCCCAAGGCTCCACGGGGTTCTCCTCCTGGACTTCCTCTCATCCTCTGCTTCTCTGTGAGGACATCAGCAAGGCCCTCAGTGTCATAACAATGCTGATGAGGGAAGTGAGCTTGCCAGGCCTGGCACCGCCCTCTGCCACGCTTGCTGCTGATGGTGACTCAGCTGGTATTGGGAAATAACTGTGGCCCACCGACACTTACCTTCATGTTGCCTCACGAATCCACACTGCCTTGCACAGCGGTGCTCCTCACTCTTCCGGCTTTCCCAGAGGGAGGAGCACTCTCACCCAATGTTTTAGCAGGCGGTTTTCTATGACTTGCCTGCGACCCTGTGATCCTGGAGCTGCTCAAGCTCTGTCAGCCGACCTGACAGCAGTAACCACTGCCTTCTTTCTTCTCTTCTCCACTTAGAGAAGGAAAGAGAGCAAGAAGCTTGGTTCAGAACCAGCCTGTGTGCTAAGAGCTCCCTGTACCCCCAAAAAGTGCTGCCAGATCCTGCGTACTGCACAGGCTATAGCCCAGGTTAGTCAGCCCGGGGTTCACTATCTGCAGACTAGCCACTCTTGGGCACTCTGTCTCGCTAGGCCTCCTCTGGTTTACTTTACGCACAGGCCTTCAAGCTTCCCACTTCTCCCACTACGTAACTCAGCCATCTTCCCCAATTTTTTGGCTCCTGATTAACTTGGTTTTTTGAAAATTCCTTCTTTTTGTGCTTTGTCCTTCTTAAGCAAACACCTACACTTGCAAGCACACCACTGCCTATTTTTAGTATATGTAGCCTGTGTAAAAATACCTTGACCCAAAGGCTGAAAAACACCTGGCTTTGTGAAGTGGAAGTGAGGTGGGTGCCGGCCAGCAGGGTGGCGCGAGGCTCTCTCAATTTCTATCGTGTCCATTTCCACCAGAATTTTCCGAGTGTTCCTGCCCTCAGGAATAGAGTGATCGTTCCCTAATGGCGAAGGTAAAAAGCAGATGAGAGCAGCACAGGTACCTAACAGCAAGGTTCACGTTCTAGAATACTTGAGGAGGCACTGCAGACTACGATGCCTGCCTGAATGAGAATCCCCTCAGATGGACTCCTTAGCATGTATTCCAACTACATATGGAGAACTAATGCATATATATATATATATATATAGAGAGAGAGAGAGAGAGAGAGAGAGAGAGAGAAGAGAGAAGAGAGAGGAGGCATGTTAGAGGCAGCAGAATAAAGGCAAGAATGTATGCCAAAATTTAGAGTTTTGTTTTTTTTTTTTTAAGGAAATGTCATCTTTTTTTTTCTGGTCTTTTTGAGACAGGGTCTCCCTGTAGCCCCAGCTGTCCGGAACTCCTCTGTAACCAGGCTGGCCTTGAACTCACAAAGATCCGCCGCCTCTCGCCTCCCGAGTGCTAGGATTAAAGGCGTGCGCCACCACGCCCGCTAGGAAATGTTTTTTTTTTTTGTTTTTGTTGTGTGTGTGTATGGGATTGAACTCAGGGCCTTATGCATGCTAGGCAAGTGCTTTACCACTGAAATACTGCCCAGCACTAATTAGTTGCTTAAGTTTATTTGTAGGAATGACAGCCATTGTGATACCATTGAGTGTGTATATACAATACACACACGTAATGTGTGTGCCGTGTCATGAGGACCCTCCTGCAATTAGGGAGACACTCTGATTCCTGAAGCAGCCTCTCAGGAGGCTGTCCTGAAGCAGTCTCTCAGGAGGCTGTCCTGAAGCAGTCTCTCGGGAGGCTGTCCTGAAGCAGCCTCTCGGGAGGCTGTCCTGAAGCAGTCTCTCAGGGAGGCTGTCCTGAAGCAGTCTCTCGGGAGGCTGTCCTGAAGCAGTCTCTCCGAGGCCGAGGCTGTCCTGAAGCAGTCTCTCGAGGCGAGGCTGTCCTGAAGCAGTCTCGAGGCTGTCCTGAAGCAGTCTTTCCTGACACTCTCGAGTCCTCAGACATTTCCTCTCTCGGGCACAGCCACTGAAGGCCTGTGAGTCCACCAAATGCCCCATTCAGTGTCTCTTAGGGCCTGGGCTCTTTTCCTATAAGAAACTTGGCTGTGGTTGCACCTGTGAAATGTAAAGTACTGCAGCTTGTGTAGCAGTATGCATGTGTGGCATGTGCAGATAGGAGAGAGAGAGAGAGAGAGAGAGAGAGAGAGAGAGAGAGAGAGAGAGAGAGAGATCTTCAGCATCTCATCCCCCAGTGCTGAGCTGGAGAATTACCACCTTATGTTGAAAGTGGAGATGCAGGGGCTGGAGAGATGGCCTAGCTGTTAAGAGCTCCGACCGCTCTTACGGAGGACCCGGGTTCGATCCCCAGCACCCACATGGCGGCCGAAACCGTCTGAAACTCCAATTCCAGGAGAACTCCAGTTCAGGGGAATCCGAAACCCTCTTCTGACCTCCGCGGCATTGCACGACATGGGTGCACAGACTTGCATGCAGACAGTACATTCATACACATACAGAAATAAATAAAAAATTAAAAAAAAAAAAGAAAGAAAGTGGAGATGCAGAACTTGCCAGACTCTGCACACAGCACAAGCCAGTGACTACTTGCTGATTCTGGTGATGCTTCTGGGACCTTGAACAGGAATGTACACTCACACCTGTGGAATGAAGGAAGCTCGCAGCTCCCACACACCACAGCCTGCCTAGGACCCACGTCAGCCTCACACATGCACAGCTCATCCTGGTCCTGGTTGTGTCAGAGCCTATGGGCGCATGAAGAACATACAGCCTGAGGGTGTGCTAGGCTCACCCATCCCGAGTCAAGGAGGCTGGGAGGTAACTCTGGAGGTAACCTGAGTGATCCAGATGAGGGGCCTGGTGGGCTGCTGGGGTTGCCTTTGAACTGACAATCTAGCCTGCCTACTAGCCCTTGTCTGGAACCTATAGAAGTTCCGGACTAAAGATGCAAACTAACAAATGGAAAAAGAAACCACAAATGATTTGGGCTAGAGAGAGAGAGAGAGAGAGAGAGAGAGAGAGAGAGAGAGAGAGAGATTGGTGCATGGGTGCCATAGCATGCCTGTGTAGGTCTGAGGAGGATAACTTGGAGGAGTTGGCTCTCTCTTTTCCACCATGTGGGTCCCGGGGTTGAACTCTGGTAGTCAGGCTGGGCAATTGAACATCTTTACCTGCTCAGCCCTCTCTCCAGCCTGATCTTGGTTGTTACTCTGGACTACAGAACCTGGACGTATATAGGAGAATTCTTTATAAACAGTTGGAAGTGCCGCCCTGGCTCCAAGTGAGCCTTCCCTGAGGACCAATCAGGTCTCCTCTTGACTGGACCGTGAGCTCGTGAGCATGACAGAACACACCTCCTGACACTCCTGACGCTGGGAACACTGAGTCATCAGCAGCTCTGTCATGACGGTTATTAGGCTCTGTGTTCTTATGTCAGAACAATGAGCAAAGGACGTAAGGAATGTGGAGAAAGTCGGCCTCCCCTAGCCAACACACACCCTTGGGATCTCTGAGAACACGAGGAGAAAGCATTCTGCTTCCACTGTTGAAGCGCCCTGGGCTGGGGCTGGACAAAGGGAAGTTTGCAAGCGAGGCTGACTGGACACAGTGCTGTACACTGTAGCTCACACCGGAGGACTCTAAGACACACAATAAGCCAGTCAATAGAATTCAGACCCACTTCCCCCATGTCTTTGCCAGAGGCAGACACTGACTACAAAGTAACAAACGAGCCTTGGGACTTTTAGTTTCTGGGTAAAATCCCATTGAAATGTTGCTTTAGATGCACGTCAGAATCTCAACACACCACAGTGGTAAAATTTCTTTGTTCTCTTCCTCTGTCAGCATTGTGGTCACACCTCAAGCCTAGCTGTCTAGCTACACAGGAGGAAGTGTCATAGGGCATGGTAGCCTGGAGAGCCATGCTGTTGTCTCCTGTTGTTCCCTCTTTGGGGAGCCAAGTTGTTAAACAGCTGTCCAGTTGCTAAGCTTTGTTGAGCCACATGCCCATGCACTCCACACACTGCCCTGTTAATTGAAGGCCACACATCAGGAAGGCAGCATGCCCTCCCTGCCTTCTTCAAGAGCTCTCTAATCAGGTCTACCACAAGGCAGTCATCCCTGAGGTGAGCAGTGGCTAATTTACACTGCCAATGCATAGCAACCACCAGAAGAGGGCGCTACTGCTCTGCAAGAGTAACTGGTCCCTTCCACGTGGACCAGAGCTTACACATGTGTGTGCCCGATATGTTACACATAAGCTACTCAAGCCTGACAGAAGTCCCAGGCAAGGATGGCTCAACCCCAGCGTCACACCTTCTTCTACTGTCCTTAGCACTTCATGTGTCTATCAGAGGCATCCACATAGAAGGTCAGATCCTACTGAAAGTTACAGGAAGAAGGCACCTGCTCAGGCTCAGACAATGGAGCTGGAACTGCATGTGTTCGATGTTGAGCGAAAACATATTTATCAGAAACATTTACATGTGCACGTCTCTCTGTTTCCCATAGCCTAAGGAAGCACATGAAAGCAGTGGGCTATAAAACATTGTGAAGTATAGTTCACATAGAAAGACCCCAGCCATGTCAACCATGATTGTTGAGGTAGACTGTTCCTTCTAAGTGTGAGTTACGGCTACCTACCTGCACAGTCAGATGTCTCTTGTTATTTGTGAGGTGGCGCAGCTGTGGGTTTTTTGTTGTTTCTTTTTTACAGCTGTGTTTTTTCCAATTCACTTTTTTCTTTGTTTTGGCTCCTTACATATGAAGGGGGATCAGGACAGAACCCCTATGAATGGTAAAGGGTCTCCATGTTTGCCCAGGTAGGACATCTTGTCTGCCACCTGTTGTTTTTATGGTTTTGTTTATTTGGTTTTTGAGATAACATCTTAGCCTACTGCACTGGCTAACCTCAAACACACTTCCACCCTCCCCCTTCATTCTCCTGAGTTCTGGAATTACTAGTGTGTTTCATCATACAGAAATTTACACACAATGTTTTAAAGGATACAAACCTTTGTTTAAAGAATTCTAGGAATTTTTCTGTTTAGATTTTTATCAAAGATGATAGTCGCATAGTGGTCAATGACCACAAGATTTTTTTTTTTTTTGGTCTTTTTGAGACAGGGTCTCCCTGTAGCCCCAGCTGTCCTGGAACTCACTCTGTAGACCAGGCTGGCCTTGAACTCACAGAGATCTGTCTGCCTCTGCCTCCCAAGTGCTGGAATTAAAGGCATGTGCCACCACGCCTGGCCACAAGATATTTTTATAGGGAATGTAATTCATGTCATTTGCTTCATCTGATAACCACTGATAGACCAGGTCTTATGAACCTGGAACCTGATCTGATCCAGAGAAAGAACTGGACTTCCATGCGTGCAACATTTCCTTGAGGTAGGATCCTGAAGGGGTGTCTTATGGCCCAGGGGTGCAGGACTCCGTTCTAGGAAGGGCTCAGAGGTGGTCAGTCATTCCCCTGAAACTGAGGCCTCCTCATCTCCTGCCCCACTAAGGGTGAGTGACTGGTCCCAGGAGGAGAACAAGACAAGCCGCCTGGGGACAGAGAGGCTTGGCCTAGTTCCCCTGTCAGCTCCCGTGTTGCTGGGCTGTTAAAGAAATGCCCACCTCCAACCCAACCCTGTGGAGGGCGTCAGTGAAAGAGCAGATAGGCAAGGCCAGGAGTGGTGGAGCACACCCGTAACCTCAGCACTCAGGAGGCTGAGGCAGGAGGATTGCTGCAGCCTAGGGAGACCCTGTCTTCAAAAACCAAATAAAAAGACAAGGCATGATACAGAGTCTGCTACAGGGTCTGCTACAGGGTCTGTTAGCATTTACCTTGCTCTCCATCACCCATGACTGGGAACGAGTGCCCATCTGTGAGTGCTTCATGTGCCAGCTGGAGCTAAGCATTCGGTGCTAGTATCTCATTAGTCATTGGTACCCAGAATGTCCTGAATAAACCTGGCTTTCAGTGTCGTGGATGTATCTCAAGGCTATGTGAGTCCAACTTCACTCCACTTTCACCACACCAGCAACTGAGTCCCATGTGAGGACTGTGAATGTGCCTACAGTGTTCTGGGTAGGGCCACATGGGTTAGAGGAAACAAAGGGCAGGTTCAGGAACCCAGGAGCCTGGTGGGGGGGGGGGCTACAGGGCCTTCGCAAAGACAGGTGGGAGGAGTGGGACTGGGGACTGCACCCTGACCAAGGTACCTGACCACTCAGTTCCCGGCCACTAACACGTCCGCAGGGAGGTACTCCTTCCGGTGAAGGCAACCTCCGACCTCAAAGAGCAGGCCCAATAAATGAGGCCGGGGAAAGTGCAGGTGACAGAGCCAGGCCGCTGAAGCATCCCTTTATGAGAGGCTGTCACTAGGTGGGCCCCAGAGCAGCCCCTCCCCATGCCAGGTGAGTTTACCCCTCTACCGAATTATACTCTCTTTACAAGGGCCATTTTGAAATGCATTTGCAGGTGTGAAATCTTTTTCATCCGGTGAATGCCGGGCCACCTGCTTCCCACCCTACACTCAGCTCTTGGTTATCTGGCATTTGTGAGCACTCGCTATTTTTAATCGACTACTAAGTGGAGCTCTTAGCATCAAGTGGACTTGCCCAGACCTTTCCTAGGCCACATATGCAGTCTATATCCTGGCCGCTTTGCTCCTAACCCCTCCCATTGACTTAAAATAAAAATGCTGTTGTGTTTATTTTTATTCCTATACATATTTATATTATAATTAATTAAACTCAAGAATTTAAACTAATTGATGGATACTTCAACTATTTGATATATAACATTATCTGTTGTTCAATTTCATGTTCTGATCTTTTCAACCACTGACTTTTTACAAAGGTACGGTGGCCCTAATTATTGTCCTTTTGAAAACTATTAACTCTTCTATGTGGTCAAACTTGAGAGTTGAGATCAGCAGCTTCTCTGGAAACACTGAGGACCCAGAAAGAGCTGGTTTCTGACAAGACTGCCCCTGCCTGGTGTCCAGGACGATGGTCTCCACAGCGACCTGCTAGGCTTCATAGGCCTTTGAGATTGTGACCTGGTCTCTAGTCTTTAAGTATGGTCCCATGACTGTTTCCATCCAGAGCGATGGCTGCATGTGAGCTTCCTCTTAGATGGTCATGTTCCTTATCTTACATGATGATATTCTGGGCTGGAGAGGTGGCTCAGAGGTTAAGAACACTGGTTGCTTGTGCTCTCCCAGGTTCATTTCCCAGAACCCCCATAACAAACAACCATCTGTAACTCCAGTTCAAAGGGATCTCATGCCCTCTTCTGACCTCTGCGGGGATTGCATGACCTGGGTGCACTTACATGCACGCAGCCAATATACTAATACACATAAAATTAAAAAAAAAATAATAGGTTTTTTGTTTTGGTTTTTTTGAGACAGGGTCTCCCTTGTAGCCCCAGCTGTCCTGGAACTCACTCTGTAGACCAGGCTGGCCTTGAACTCACAAAGATCTGCCTGCCTCAGCCTCCCAAGTGCTAGGATTAAAGGCGTGCACCACCACGCCCAGCAATAAGTAGGTTTTTTGAAGATGATAGTATTCCTTCTGCTCTCGAGGCCCTGCCTAACTCCCCAATCCCTACAAATACAAAATTAATGAATAGGAATATAGCAAGGAAGGACCAGGCCAAAGCAAGGTGGAAACCCAGCAGGCCAAGCGCTGTGCCTTGTAGATCTGTGTGTGGCACCCAAGGCATGTGATGGCATGCATATGGTACTGCCCTTTGAACACTGTTCCCCAGGCACCCATGAGACAGGCTCCAACATTCTCTGAAAATATCCATACAGTGTCCCCTTCTAGGTGACATATCCTAGGTGAGAGTGCAGTCACTTTAGGACAGGTGAGCTGTGCCCACCTGCCACATCCCCACCCCTCTGGCTCAGCCATGTGCACAGACTCCCTCCTGGCTGCTTGCCTGGGGCTTTCCTGGGCATGTACGCCACCACTCCTGGCATCTCTAGCTTCCTGTGTTCTCCATTGTGCCCTTCGATTTACTGTCACTCTCATTTCTTGCTCTCTCAGGGGACCCCTAGAGGAATCCTGACCCTGCCACACATGGTCTGGCCTCCTAGGCATTCCTTTGAAAGGTGGCAGAAGCCTCCACGACCCCACAACCCTTGCATTCTGCATACCTGCAGAACCAGCAGCATGTGGATGCCGCCAAGGTCTGTGTCACTGGCTCGAGCAGTAGCCAGGCTCGCTTTGTCTGTGTCCAGGGTGGCCTCTGAGTGCCTGAACCGAAAGGGCTCAGATTACTTGTCCTCAGCAAAGCCTGAGAGCCTGGTGGGAGGGCACCAGCTCCACTTCCTGCCTTCTTCCTCCCTCTGGCTTCACTTTCCTCAGACGTTTCCTCCCTGGGGCACAGCCTCTGAAGACCTCTGAGTCCATCAAATACCCCATTCAGTATCTCTTTTCCTATGAGAAACTTGGGCTATGGTTGCACCTGTGAGGTGTAAAAGTACATGCAGCTCGTGCAGCAGTATACATGTGTGGTGTGTGCATATAGACGTGTACATGTGCGTGGCACATGCAAAAGAGAGTGTGCATGTGTACAGAGTGTGCGTGTGTGTGTGTGTGTGTGTGTGTGTGTGTGTGTGTCTAGCACCCGGTCCCCCAGAGCTGAACTGCCCCTGCTGTGGTATGTGTATGGCAGCCAGAAGAGTGTGCAGACAGCTCTTCTTCCCCAGCTGTTAGAACACTTCCCATAAGCAGCTGAAAGGCCCCAGAATAGGGTGGTGGCTGTACCCAGCAAAGCCATTCCAGACAGGAGTGTGAGGAGCACAGTGGCTGAGGAACAGCTCCTGAAAGCCCAGGGCTGCTCATCCAGACCCACTAAGAACAGTCACAGCTGCCTGAACCGAAAGGGCTCAGATCACTTGCCCTCAGCAAAGCCCCGTCTTAGAAATGTCTCAGAGTCACTTAGGGTCAGCACAGCCACAATAGCGCAGCGTGGAGATCTCTAGAACAAAGAGGGAATACAGTCTCACAAGGCACAAATAGCAGATGTGATGGGCTTTGGCCGGTGGAGGAGCAGTGTGCCCCTGCCTGAGGCCCAGGGATGCTGGGAGTCCTCCCTGTTCACGGAGCCCATTCGGGACCTAATTTAATTGTTTCAAGCCTGTTAGGTCTGATCTTTAGAAGCACCTCCAGAGGGCGGGGCTTAGAGGTACATGCCTTTAATCCAGCACTCAGCAGACAGAGGCAAGAGGATCTCTGTGAAATCAAGGGCAGCTTGGTCTACATAGTAAGTTTCAAGCCAGGGCTACAGGAAGACCCTGTCTCAGAATAACTGAAAATTTAAAAAAGCACCTCCATTCAATCTCTACCAGTAAAGGGGGCTGTTTGTTTCACATTCCCACATCTGCCCTCACCTGAATTTGTCACCAGATTTGGGAAGTCCAGTGGGCTATGGGAGCATCCCTCTTCTTCAAGGATCCACAGGTCTCCTGTGGACACAGGGGAAGCCTCCCTCAGTGAAGTGGGAGATACACACTTTCCCAGCCAAGTCTTATGTTTATTCAAATACTCTGCATGTGAGCCTTCACTTGGCATGAGCCCAGGACTCTCCTGCTTTAAGATGGACCCTAAGGAAGGGGCTTCATAGGGACAGTTCCATGGCAACGTTGTGTAACTAGGAAGTGAAGCGTTGACAGGGAAAACAAGCACCTCTCCGTATTCAGATTCCAGGGTGTTCCTCGCTCTTTTCTGACTCCGTGTTCTTTGCCTGGTTGACTCCAAAGCCCACCACTCTCCCCTCGGCAGCGCCATGTTCCTTCCGTCTCGCTCTACTCCTGCGAAGTCTCCACTGTGACATTGGGAAAGCTGTTGGTAATCATTATTCCTAAGCTTCTATCCTCTGCATGGAGGAGCCCCGGAGATAGCTCTAGACGCTCCGCAACTAAGTTAGTCTTGGCCCCGCGCCAAGTCACTCGCAAACCAAATGCACGTTTAACGAAGCAGACATCCTACCTTAATTTCCTCCTTGCAAACAGTAAGGACATCGCCTAGGTCAGAGAATTTTATCTCATTTTTTATTTTTCCTCTGGTTAAAATTTTTCATTGAATTTCCTTGGAAAAACTCATGCTATCATGTCCTGTTCATTTCTCTGGAATCTTCCTTAAGAACAAAAGATGCTATTGGCAAACATAACCAGTGGTCCTGCCCCAACCTGTTATGTCGCTGGAATGATTTACCATGCATAAAAGGACAAGAGTGGCAGGTGCTTCCAACAGGACATTGAGATGATCTGTGACATCAGTGCAATAAATCCACGATAGTCTTTTGTGCTCTGAGGAAATCATAAAATTAGTGACCACGTCATCCTTTCTGAAGCAAGTGTGACTCCCAGGCTAATGAAATGGGATTTGACACACTCCAACACACACTCACATTCACACTCACATCCACCCTTGTCCATGGCTTACAGTGCAGTCACGCACTTGCACACGTTCACGCTGGTGCACATGTCCACATACCACATACAGTCCTACCTCTAGCCCACTGCTTGTGTCACTCTGAGACCTGCCACCCAAGTCTCTTGTCTGCGTTGACATTGGCCTTCAACTGTTATCAGGAAAGTCAGCCACAGCTGTGGCAGTGTGGACAAGGCTCAGTGGTGGCTCTTCTCAAGTGGCTCATGGGCAACTGATTGTGGAAAGGCCTTAGTAGTTTCAGGGAGATGAAGAGGACAAGCATCTTCCAAAGCATTGGTTGATAGAGAATGCTCCCACACTTGTCATTCCGTGGATGCTCCTGGAAGAGCCACCAGCCCGGAGCAGCTGTGGACTTGGCTGTGCGTGCCACCTACCTTTTCCTGTGACACTGGGACAGAAGGGGCCTGCCTAGTCATTTCCAGGGATGCCATGTCATCATCAAAGTCTCTGTCTTAGACAGAGAGCATGCGGAGGTGGGAAGCTGCATGAGCCAGAAGGCTGCCCCACAGCCTTCCACAACCCTGAAAAGAGTCAGGAACTTCTGCTGTGAACAGTCTGACCAGGCTGCAGACACACAGCGGGAGACACGTGAGAGAAATCAGAACACCTTGCTGCATGGTAGGCTGGGGCCCAGCATGGACACCTAGGACAGCCAGCAACACTTGGCTCAAAAATGGCCATCTGCATGAATTTGGTACCGTGCTGGCACAGTTCTGCAAAGCGAACTCAGATATTTCCTCAACTGTCCCTGTGCTATGCAAAGCTCAAATCACAGCCTAGATAACTTCCTTTGTCAGCTAGAGCTGAGCTGCAGCTGCCCCAGACTTCTGTGTGCTGAGCTGGGCAGCTCACATTTACAATAAAATAGACTTTCAGAATTTTGACTGTTTTCCTTGTTCACATTCCCTAAATCTTTTGTTGTTGTTGTTGTTGTTTTTCTTTTCTTTCTTCCCTTTTGGTTTGGTTTCATGTTGTTGAGACAGGGTCTGACTGTGTAGACCAGGGTAGCTGCAGAGTTGTAATGCTCCTCCTCCACCTCTGCCTTTGGAGTGCTCAGATGGTAGGCTTGTTCCCCCACACCCTGACTCTTTCTTGTTTTTGTAGTGATCTCTCGGCAGCAAGTTCCTGAGGTTAGAGCAGGAGTGTGTTTGTCAAACATCCCAGTGAGTCAGTAATTCACCAGTCTGGAGATTTTCCGTGGGATAGTCAGGGTGTTTGGACCCGTAACTTCTCTAAGTCAGGTGAACAAGGATGTGACAGTGGTAATGCCCAGAGAAGCCCTATCATTTCTCTTGTTTGGGTTCTCTTGTAAGAAAATCAGCCAGGGGAGTGCCCTATACTTAGCCCAGAATTAAACAGCGTTTGTTTCCGGAGCATCGGGATGCACTTTGCTTGGGAAGTTTAAGACGATCACTAGTTACCTATCATGAATGCTGAAATAAATCTCCATGTGACTAGCTACAATGACCTTTAAAGACATCTGCTACAAAGGGGCAGAATAGTGCATTCAAACGATCACTAGTTACCTATCATGAATGCTGAAATAAATCTCCATGTGACTAGCTACAGTGACCTTTAAAGACATCTGCTGCAAAGGGGCAGAATAGTGCATTCAAATGAGTAAAGTTTGTCTGCCCATCTTCAAGCCACCCAAGGAGCTGCCAACTAAATTTGCAAGAATGTGAAAAAGTGCCGGGCGTGGTGGCGCACGCCTTTAATCCTAGCACTTGGGAGGCAGAAGCAGGCGGATCTTTGTGAGTTCAAGGCCAGCCTGGTCTACAGAGCGAGTTCCAGGACAGCTGGGGCTACAGGGAGACCCTGTCTCGAAAAGGCCAAAAAAATAAAAAATAAATAAAATAAATAAAAAAAATAAAAAGAATGTGAAAAAGCATGAAATGAGAGTCTGGAGAGGGGCTAAGGTGGTGACTGCTCGGCCAGCGAGCATGAGGACCCAACTTTGATAGATGAAAAACACACACACACATATATATATATATATATATATATATATAGAGAGAGAGAGAGAGAGAGAGAGAGAGAGAGAGAGAGAGAGAGCATTGTAGCACATGCCTGTAATCTTAGCACTGGGATGCAGAGACTGGCAGATTCCCTAGGGTCTCACTCTCTCACTATCCAGTCAGCCTAGCCGTCTTGGTAGCCTCTGAGCCAATGAAAGACCCTGTCTCAAAAAAAGTACATCACCAGAGTTTATCCACCGACCTCCATATGCATGTGCACACATGAGCACCCCGACATGTGTACACCCAAACACATGGGTACGGGTACCCATATGTACACACACTCATACTGGCTTTGCTAGTGGAAGGATGCACGCTGGAAGGAGACACGGCTGTGGATCAGCCTCTCATATATAATCCTTCATCGTATGTTGAAGGATTTTGTATGTTGAAGGATTTTTATTTTGAAATAAAATTCATTCATTTGTGATGATAATGCAGGACCCATCTGTTAATACCAAAATTTTGTCGCTCTTCATCCAGCCAGGCCACGTTCCCCACCTCCATAGATTTGATCATGAATCCCAACCAGTTCCTGTTTTTAAAGTCTTTCTGAGTAATCCTCATTATTCTCCCAGCCACTCAGGCACTGAGTGCAGAAATGGAAATGTGCCCCTCAGAACTTTAAGGTGGATGTGCAGCAGACCCTGGGTCAAAGGACAGGAGTAAAAGGGGACAGCAGTGCATTTACCTCTCGCCCTGAAGCTGATGGTCGGCCTGGCTCTTACTAGGACGTTCAATGGCCAGTTCAGAACATTATTCAGTTTCTAGCTTTGTGGTTAGTGTTTGCCAATAGTGTGTGACCCATTTGTAATCTGGAGACAGAAATTTCCACTGAAGATAAAGAGGTCCGATTTCTTTACTGTGTAGAACACATGTGACTCACTGGTATATCCATAGATTTAGTCACCAGCCGAGTTTAGAATGAAATATTGTGTCTGTGGTTCTTCCCTCTTTATAAACATATCCTCTTTTATGTTCTCCTGGCTGAAATGTCCAATTGAAGTAACAAAGCGGTAAAATAGAAATGTAAGAATTGCTCTTATTTTTAATAGTATTGTTCAGGTGTGATTGACATGTCCTGTGGTTTGTCCATTTTAATTGCACTGGTGAATGGATTTTAGAGTATTTTACATAACACGACCATTGTATTATTATAGCACTTCACCCCATCCAGAGTACCTGAACCTTTCCCAGTCACTGTCCAGCTCCCCGCCCCAGGTCCGGCTGCAGTAGCCATGAAGTTGCTTCCAGATGTGGGTTTGCCCACCTGGGATATTTGTGTCAAGGATCTCTGAATACATAGTCTTTGGTGACAGACTTCTTCACATAGCGCAGTGTCCTGGGGTGATCCACGCCTCAGCATGTGTCTACACTCAGTTCCTTTTCTTTGGTGAATAGCGTCCTGCTGTACAGCTAGGCCACAAGGGCACAGAAACAGCTGAGGGGTTCCCACTCTGGCTGCTGTAGCTTGGGCTCCCATGAGCCTTTGTTTCAGGGTTCATATGGCCCAGTGGATGGACTCTTGGGCAAATTCCTGACAGTGGTCAGTTTGCCTGTCATATTCTACACCATGGGGCAGGAACAGTTCACCCTAATTTTCCACTTGAGTGTCCATCCTTTGCAGTCAAGCTGTTGAATTCATTCCCTGAAGTCCCTTTGGATTTGTTGATGTTCTTCACCATGACGTGAGGCTGCTTTGGTGATGGCTGAAGGAGCCCTGTGATGCTTCTCTGGCTCAGAAGTGACTTTCCTGACACCCAAACATCACAGACATGAGAATTCATTCACCCAGCTTTAGTCTGAATTTTCCCAGCCAGAACTACCTGTACTGGATCAAGCCCATCTTCCAGAAACCTCCTCTTCCTATAATGGCAGAAAGAGTGGCCATAGTAGAGAAAGGACCCAGGTTCCAGAGATACTATGGAGCAACATTTGAAGTTTCAGTGGCTGGGGCTGCCATTATGCCCCCAGCTACCCTGCAGACAGTGGGAAAGGACTGGCCTTGCCCTGACACCACAGATGCCCGAATGAACCCTGGTCAGGGAGTAGGGAGAAGGTAGGAGACAGCATGACAGATGTCTCAAGAGAACCCTCCACAGTGGGACTCTGTAGTTCCAAAAGGCTACCCCACGAGAGTGCCTTCCATTAAACGTAGATTCCTGGAAGAGAAGCAGCAACTACAGGCTCCAGACACAGCTGCCTAGTCCACAGAAGCTGAAGAGCAGCCACTGTATGGAGACCATGCTGCCTTGGCAGAGCTCTGGGCAGTCTGGGTATAAAACATGGAAGACAGTGGTTCTGGGAGCTAGAATGTCATGTTAGGAGTCTGGTCTTTGACCATCACAGTGAGCAAGTACAAAATGACCCCTTTAGGCAGGACAGCAGCTCTGTGTCTGTTCTGGCAGTCTCAGAGCAAGAGTCCCTATCTGAGGAATTGAGATGGGCACATTTCCAAGAGGACGTTTAGGCAGCCAGGTAAAGGCAAAACAGGTAGCCAGGGTGGGAGGGCAGCTGCAGGGGTCACTGCTAACACAGACCACTTCCCCAGGTCCCAAGCTAGCTGGAGCCCTGAGCTGCCCCTGGCCCACCTTACTCCCTGCTGTTTGCCCTGCTGTCAGTCTGCATGGCACTGGGCATCACTGCTTCACAGAGATGTGTGGAGCATGCTCTCTCTGAGGAGAAAATGGCCAGAAATGACCCAGGATATGGCATGCAGAAAATACGTTGGGTGGCTGCAGAAGGAACTCACATCCTGGAGGGGACAGCCTCACAAACTAGAGAGGAGGGGACGGGAGCCGAGGGTTTGGAACGCGTGTGCTTGCGGCAGAGACCAAGGCCGCGGCAGGATTCGGTCAGGGAAAATGTCAGGCAGAGTTACTGGGACAAGAGCTGATGGGGCCTGGATTGTCGTGAGGCCCTGCCTGAGGGCCCAGAGATAAGCAGCACCCATGGGACTCTGCTCCAAACCCATGGTCACACTTCCTCTAGGCTGTTCTGCGCTGCTCTCCATTCCAGATCCCCTTGGGAAGCTGGTCATAAACTAATGCCTGCCATACTGATCCATTAGAGATAAAAAGCTTTATCCCAAGTAAGCCAACTCCCAGTGGTGACATTAAATAGTGCATTTGGACCTTTGTAGAGAGTGAGGGAAGAAGGGGGTTTCTGGTCCACAGGAGCCTTGCAATGAAGTCAGTGCTGGCCTTAGTGGCCACAGTGGGAAGTGGAAAGCCCCAGCCTGGGCCATGGACCTATAAGCAAGCCCCCAGGGGGTGAATACTCACAGTCACATTGTTCACTACAGCAGTGACCAGGACCTTGGGAATAACCCAAGACAGGCAGAAGTCTACACCAGACCACCTCTGATCAGACCAGAAAAATGCCACTGTGAGAGTCACAAAAGCCAGTTTGACCTCAATGGTGGAGAGCTCTTACATGAATTCATTTTCATAACCTAGGGGCACTTTGTATCTGTGTTTGTTTCCTTCTGCAACTATCAATTTATTCAAGGTGTGTAGAATACAAGATAAAGACGGCTTCTTACATGCACTCATTGTGTAAGGTCAGAGTTTCAAAGCTGATTTATCTCCACTAGATAAGATGAATATCGTTTCCATTTCTTCAAGGTAGTCTCCACAGTGGCTAAAGAGAATAATGGTAAATTAGCTCAGAACGACTACCAAAAGAGAAGGCAAAGGCTGTTCAAAATCAGTATGCATCCTAGTACTGGGGAGATGGCTCGGTGGGTCAAGTGCCTATTGAACAAACATGAGGACCCAAGTTTGGATCCATAGCACTCACATGAAAAGCCAAGTGTAGCCAGGCATGGTGCTGTACGTCTCTAATCCCAGCACTGGGGAAGCACGGGCAGACGGATTGTTGTGAGATCAAGGCCAGCCTCGTCTACATAGTGACTCCCAGGTCAGCTGTGGCTACAGGAAGACCCTGTCTCAAAAAGCCTCTGTCTGAGGCCATTTTCATAGCAGCTCTCTCAGAGTGTGTCTTTATTCCAGCTGATTGTCTGGTCTTCTTCTAACCTGGAAAATCATGTTTTATTGTGCAAGGAATTCTAAAACTTTCACTGACTCTTCTCTCACTTAAAGGGAATATTTTTATCCTTAACACCCAGGAGAGGCTGGCGCCAGCTGGTACAGAGCTGGTACGGGGGAAAACTTCCTCCATGGCGGAGCACGGACACTGAAAGACAGCATTGTAGGAGGCCTCATCGCTGCTCTGTGTCAGACATTTGACACCATTGTCTCTGTGGCATCCAGGCACAGTAAGTGCTGCACACAGATCTGCTACTGTCCCCAAGAAGGAGCTAAAAATAACTCAACCATGCTCAATCCTAAATGCCTCTCTTTTGTTTTACATGGTAAGTCTGTCCTGCACAAGAGCACAAATGGTTTCCGACTGTTCTTCATATTAACAAATGATAAAAATGCTCTTTGGCTATGTATATAGTAACAGGGCTGCTTTAAGAACTGGACAGTTGAACTCTGTGCTCTGTCTAGTGAAGAGTAGGTAGGGAGGCCAATCCTGCAAGCTCTGTGGTAGCCTCTCCCTGCTCATGATCCAGTAAAGGCCAAGGCTAAGGCTGAGTGCCCCAATGCCTCTTGGGGAGATGAAATCATGGTTTCTAGAGTGTGTGCCTTTGGCCGAAAGTGTAGGAAAGACATCGGCCTCCTGTTCCCCTCAGTGATCAGGGACGATGACAGGTAAATATTGGATGTGGAAATACATCAAAAACAGGAGAGAAGCCTCAAAGCGACCAGCATGTCTGCTGCCCCCTACATTGCATAGCTCCTGTTCGACTCCTTTCTTCTTTGCTTTTGTCTTTTCTCTTTTCTCCTCTCTCTTCCTCATCCTCCTTCTCCTCCTCCTCCTCCTTCTCCTCCTCCTCCTCCTCCTCCTCCTCCTCCTCCTCTTCTTCCTCTTCCTCTTCCTCCTTCATCCTTTTCTCCCTCCCCCTTCTCTTTCTCTCCTCCCTGGCATTTCATTACACATAGTTCTGGGTTTCATGGAGGTCATTTCTTTTGAAGTGTGTTATATACTTTGATCTTATTCGCTCCCCCGTGCCCTTCTCTTTCTCCCCATTTTCCCTCCCTCTCTCCCCCTAGTCTCCTCATTTCCCCAATCTCTCTTCTACTTTCATGTCCTGTAAATGTGTATCTTTATGTATCTATATAAAATCCAGCATTGGCATGCACTGTCTTTCCGAGTCTGTCTTATTTTAATTAGTATGATCTCTAGTTACAGCCATTTTCCATCAAACAACGTAATTTCATTCTTCTTAGAGGCTGAATCAAACTCCACTGTGTTAATAGAGCACATTTTCTCCATCCATTTATCTGTTCTTAGACACCTAGGCTGATTCCATAGCTTGGCTATATTGTGATTAGTATTGTGGTAAACATGAATGTACAAGTATATCTGTATATGCCTAGGAGTGACATAGCTGGGTCATATCGTAGTTCTATTTTTAGTTTTTTGAGGAACCTACACACTGATTACCATAATGACTGGACTCTTCATTCCTACCAGCAGTACACACTGTTCCTTTCCCCCTCGTCCATATCAGCATCTGTTGTTGTTTGTGTTCTTGATGATAGCCAGTGAGTCAAAGCAATTTTAATTTGCATTTCCCAGATGGCTACATATGTTGAACATTTTTTCATATGTTTATTGGACATTTATACTTCATTTTTGGAGAAACTGTTAGAGGAAAATAGAAAAAAACAGTACTACAGAGACATAGGCAAGGACTTTGTGAAAAGGACTATGATAGCTCTGGGTGTCTAGGAGCTCCGTCTCCCCAACAGCTCTGTGAGGCTCTGGCCTGCTTCTCCCTTCTCACACCCACCTGCTCACCCTTCCTTCCTGAGTCTGGGAGTTATTCTCCCTTCTTGGACCCCTGCTGAGGTAGGTTCTCCAGGGACACTGGGTATGAATTAAATGTGGATTATCTCAGAGGACAGACATCTTCACACATTTATCTTCTGCTTTAAAAATATCATTAATTCATAAAATTAAAATCAAATACATCTTTAAAACTGCCTTACGCCGGGCAGGCTGATCTCTGTGAGTTCAAGGCCAGCCTGGTCTACATAGCGAGCTCCAGGCCAGCTGGGACTAAAGGGAGACCCTGTCTCAAAATGGAGGCCAGTGTAAGGGGATCAAGACAGGATGCGTGGGGCTGGAGAGATGGCGTAGTGGTTAAGAGCACTGACTGCTCTTGCAGAGGACCCGGTTTCGATTCCCAGCACCCACATGGCAGCTGAGAACCGTCTTTAACTCCAGTTCCAGGGGAATCCAACACCCTCTTCTGACCTCCGAGGCATTGCACGACACGGGTGCACAGACCTGCATGCAGACTGTATACTCATATACATACAAAAATAAATAAAAATTAAAAAAAAAAGAAAAAATGCATTACCACAGCCTCAGGCTCTTTCATTTGGAGGACTATTGAGGAAAGACCCCATATGGAGGCACAAGGAGGATTGATGGTTGTTTGGGCTTGCCAGGAAGGAACCTTCAAGCACTTCCTTAAGGAAAACATGACATCTTTTAGCAAAAAAAAAAAAAAATCTCCAATTCAGGTGATATGTGTACGTATGTATATATTTATGGATAGTATAACCATATATATATATGTATATATATTGAAGCAATACAAGTTAAAGAGAACAACAACAAAAGAACTGGAAAAAAACTCTGGAAAGACAGAAAAAGATGCAAGACATGTATGGCAGAGTGCAAGGACTCGGGTGGGGTGGGGGGCATGGAAAGGGAAGCTATGCTAAATTCAGTTGAGAAACGATGTATGATATATGGAAAAAGTTTAGTAACAATAAAAAATAAATAATTAAAAAAAAAAAACTGCTTTACGTGCCAGGTCACCAAGTTTGTTTTTTGGGTTTTTTTTGAGATAGTGTCTCATGTAGCCCAGACTAACCTACAACTATATATAAATAGTCAGGGTTCCCTTTGAACTTCTGACCCTCCTTCCCCCACCTCCAAGTGCTAGGATTACACACCTGTGCCTCATTTATGGGTGCTGGGGATCAAACCAGGGGCTTCATCCATACTAGGCAAGCCTTCTACCAATGGAGTCACATCTTCAGCCCCAAAGCCACAAAGTTTAAATGGCTTCTCCTCTTGGTTTCTTGCATCTGAAAGTCATAGGTGTCTGAGTTGTGCGAGTGACCTGCTGCTCCCGTGTGGAGCTTCAGGTTCCCTCAGAGACACGGTGGTCCACCCACCACTCCATGTAGGAAAACAGCGAATAATGAAGGCATCGCGGCATTCAGCCTGTGCAGCTCTGCTGCTGGAATGCAGGGACGGCAGATAATTCTGTCACTGAAGAGTTGTAATTAGTCCAACAAACCTTTGTTTATAGATGCTGAAAACTGGATTTCACCATGCTTTCCATGTGTCATGAAATACTCTTTTTCTTACCTCGTCATCTAGGAAGACAACAAACATTCTCAACTTGAGCCCAGCAAGTACCAGATGTGGCCGTATGTGGCACTGGTGCTGGTGCCGGGCACTATGCTGATACCCATCTCTGGGGATTCCAGCACCCCTTTAGGTGAGCTGGTTGGCCCTAAGCAGGTGCTAGAAGAGTAATATAGTGGAAAGACTCCAGAATATTCAGCCAATTCCCAGGAACCAGTACAGGAAGGAGCATGAGGAAAAAAAATTCCCCAGGCATGGGGGTTTTAATCCCAGCACTCGGGAGGCAGAGGCAGGAAGATCTCTGTGAATTCAGACCAGCCCGGTCCACATAGTGAGTTCCAGGACAGCTGGGGCTATAGGGAGACCCTGTCTCAAAAAGACAGAAAAGAAAAAAGTTGCTGGGGCTGTGACATTAGGAAGTAGCAGGACCCCTGGGCCAAGTCCTTCTTCTTTAAGGTTGGCTCGCCCACTCCTGCATCATACAGCATATAGTATGTGTGCAGGCACACGGGAAGTTCCCTGCTGCCACAGTTGCCCCTGTTAACCCTGGTCACCGTCTTCCACCTCTGCAGTGCTGATTCAGAGCACCGAGTCACTTGACAACCCAGTTCTCTTCCTTCACAGTGAAGTAATGTTCCTGATTCCGTTAACCTGAGATTTCTGGCACGGCCCCTTCTCAGTTTCCATGCCAACCACATGCAGATTCGATGGGTCCTTCAGAATATTGATGTCTTGAGTGGTGTGTGGAATAGTCTTCTAATGAGGCAGGAGCTGCTTGTTAAATTACCTGCCTTGGAACCTACGGAAGGAAGCCGTTGTTCACAAGAACAGTTTTTAGCACTTCATTTGCAGGGCATCTCTGGGGATTCGATGCTGATCGTCTTGTTCCTCCCACTGTGAATCTGAACTTGTACAGAAGTAACCTGTGGTTGCAGCACTGTGATTTAGAACAAAACCATATGCTTCTCCATGGGTGATCAAAGTACAACGGACTCAGGATGCCCCTTAGAGATCTGATACCTGCCTGGCTCCAACATGCACGCAACAGCCCTGCCAGAGGCCAAATATCTCCAAAATGGAGGGCTGAAGAGAAAGAGCATTCTTCAGCACAAGGTCTGAAGTTCTGACTGCATTATAAATGCAGAAGCTAAAAACACCCTCTGGCTCCTGTCTGTTCATGTCCGCTATGCCCTCTGGAGAGCCATCGTGCCAGCTCCCAGATCCTACAGGATCTACTGGGTAGCAGTGCCAAGCACACAATCAAAGCAGCCCCCCCCAGCCACCCCTAGGCCTGGCCAGGCTGCCGTCTTTACTCCCTATGTTCCCATACTGCCCCCACACCTGGATATCTGTATTTCTCCAGTGGATGACAAGTGGGCAGGTCCTGGTAACTGACAAGTGGGCAGGCCCTGATGTCAAGTGGGTGGGCCCTTCCTCCTGCAGTGGATGATAAGTGGGCGGGTCCTAGTAACTGACAAGTGGGCAGGCCCTGATATCAAGTGGGTGGGCACTTCCTCCTGCAGTGGATGACAAGTGGGCGGGTCCTAGTAACTGACAAGTGGGCAGGCCCTGATGTCAAGTGGGTGGGCCCTTCCTCCTGCTCTTGCCTTCCTTCCATTTGCCCCGGGAGCTCATGCCAGTGTCTACACTGCAGGACGAATTCTTTGACCCTTGAAAAGAACCTGTTCTAGCAACTTATCCATCAACAGAATGGTTTGGGAGTCATTTTCTAACACCACACACTCAGCCTGGTGGCATGCACCTGTAATCTCAGCTACTCACAAGGCTGAGGCTGGAGGATAACAAGTTCCAGGCCTGCTGTACCAGAGACTTAGTTAAAGGCCAACCTAGGCAAATTAATGAGACCTTGTCTCAAAAAATAAAAAGAGGGCTGGGGCTGTAGCTCAGTGGTGGGGCATTTGCTTAGCATGCCTGAAGCCCTGGGTTCCATTCCCAGCACTAAACAGTGAGCTACAGAGCCTGTGTGGACTTCTATAGGAACTCACGATCATGCTTGCTGTGTAATACTCTCATTACACCTGTTAATTAATTCCATGTGTCTTTCTTAGTGTCGTGGCCATTTGCTTGCTGTCAGATATTCTTTCTCAGAAACTAACTGTAGACCTAACTCCACCTGTCAGAACAAGTGGATGTTTTATAGGTAGGTAATCCTGGCTTCTCCCCTCACTTTAGGATACGGAGTTTGGACCTCTTGGCTATTGGTGTCTTTCTTGGTACACTGTTTCCCCTAGTGTCCATATGCTGCAGGCTTCCCAAGCCCATCTCTTATGGTGATGAAGGCAACTGTGCTTTCTTCTTCTGGTGGCCCTGGTCCCTACCCCATGTCCCGTGGCATCAGAGTGCTCAGAAGGCTGCACCAGCAGTAGCTGACTTGCTGCTCCTAGGACAGATGAAGAGGTAGCTCTTCCAGGTGACACATCTCCCACTCTACTGAGGCAGTGCTTGGCTCCTGTTACTGACAGAAGTGTATATTGAATTCTGAGACCAGAAAAGTTCGTAGTGATAGTGAGTGTCTTACTCAATAAAACTTACTGAGCAGCAACTGTACTATGTAACATTCCAGTAAGAGAAGAGACGATGATGGTTCTAAAAGACTCTTGATAGTGATGTATGGGTGAACAGGCAGAAGAACACAGGGCACAAGCTCTGGGACATCTGTGCATACCATGCCTGTGGATGCCCGTAGGACTGACAACCAAGAAGAAAGAGAATGAGTAAAGTCTGAGGCAGGGAAGGGAACACGAGCACAGTCAGATCACATCACGGCTGGTGCTCCCCACAACCTGCTGTCGGCATGCTCTCGGGTACCCAAGGAGGACACTACCCAGACAGGTAAATCTGGAGAACGTGTCCTTGCACTCTACTCTGGACCTCTGAGGAACCTAGAGCTGCAGAAACATCTTCCCACCACTTAACCACAGGGCATTGTTTCTGTAGAAGAACAGCTTTTAATGCATGCAGTGCTTCAGCGCTTACGGAGACAGCGTGGGAAAGATTGCAGGGAGCTGAGATGGCAAGGGGGACATGTGAGGGGTGAGCAGAAGAAGCTAAAGTCCCAGAAGCCTTCTGTGACATGAAGGGGCCTGACCAGGGTGGTGCAGATCCCACAGAGAAGGCAGGAACAGGAGGGAGAAGGGAGCGCACAGGACAGAACCAGTGGGTTGGCCTGTATGACAGGTGTCGTTGTCGTTATAGTCTTCTCAGTGGTGGGATGGATTGCTGAGATTGGTGGTAATGAAGAGGGAAGGGTGCTGAGTGACTGATTCCGAGTACCTCTTATGGGTTCTGTGAATGGAAACTGGACGGCTGGGGGTAGGATCAGGGATCCTCATTAGCTCCCTGGGGCTCTCAACTGAGGGACCAAAAGCCACAGACGTGTGCTCGTGCCAGAAGCAGAACAGTGCGAATGCGGGGCTCGTTTTATCTCTCGTCTCTATATGAGCTGCCCTAGGACTGCTGGGTGATGATGGGTTATCGCCCTCACTGTGTAGAGGAAACTCACACTCAGCAAGACTCAGACTGGCCCAGTATGTGGGTAGGCCCTGAGGAGCCCAGTCCAGCCCTAGCCTGAGGCTCCCAGGTCACACTGCTGCCTCTCTGTGACCCATTCCCTCCTGTGGGAGGGTCCCTGGGTGAGCTATTTAGAGTGCATAAAAACTATATGTTCTGGTCACACAAAGGAGGCATTGGCGTGCGATGGGTGGGTTGACAAGATTCGTTTATGGAAGTGCTTAAAGCCATCACCGCGGGCAGCCTGGCGGGCAGCCACATGCCTTTCATAGATGCAGAATTTCTGCCATAGCAAATCCACAGGCCACACCATGGGCCTTTTTGTTTCCTGTGCCCTCCTGGGTGACCCTGAGCACAGCGAGCCAATGGCAGAAGTATTTCATGAACAAGGAAGGTCCTCTCTGCCCTGGCCCACACTTCCAGATTCCACAGCTCCTCTGCAGGGCTGGGTGGACAGAGACCCACAGGTGCCCCTGCATCCTTCTTCTCCAGGTGGGAGCTGGGCCTGTTGCAGCTGTATACCTGCGACTAGCTCTGAATTACACACCCTGTGATTTCCATTGAGGCCTGCGTACTTCCATTGAGGCCTGAGTGGCTTGTCCGCAGACTCTGCCCAGGCCCCAGCCTGCCTGTCTTTACCTGCTTCCAGGAGCTGGTCGCTCAGCAAAAGCTCTACTGCCTGGGGCCAACTGGCTTCTTCTGAGACCAGTGCCTGCAGGGCAGTACCACAGAAAACCAGCCCTCTGGGCAGAGCCTCCTCCCACCCCCACCAACTCCAAGTGGGTCAGGCTGATGGTCTCTGGTTTTAGAGACTTATCCGCACAGCTGCGACCGCTGAAATCCCCATAATTTGGATCAAACACAGAATTGAGGTTTAGAAGGACCTAAAAGGAAGCTGTTGCAGCCAATTTCACATCAGTGTGCTGCATCCCATACGATTTTGCCAGAGCCAGAGCGAACAGTGTCTTCCAGATGTTTTGAAAGCCAGACTTCTTTCACGATGACTAAAGTACTAGATAACTTTTCTCTGGGGCTCAGAAACCATCTCTATCTCCCATGTGTTTCTTGGCTATAAAGAAAGATGCTGAGACCACCAAATTCCCTTTGTCACGACCAGGGAGAGGAAGCCAGGGAGGTGCAGGTCTCACTATGCTATGACAGAAAGTCATGTAAGAAAAGCCAGAAACATGCCTTGATGCTAATGTACATCACAGTGGGAGTCTTTAACATGTCACTTCATGAAAAATATGGAAGAGGGGCTGGAGGGATGGCCTCGCGGTTAAGAGCACCGACCACTCTTGTAGAGGACCCGGGTTCGATCCCCAGCACTCACATGGTGGCTGAGAACCATCTGTAATCCAATTCCAGGAGAACTCCAGTTCCAGGGGAATCCGACACCCTCTTCTGACCTCCACAGCATTGCACGACACGGGTGCGCAGACTTGCATGCAGACAGTACATTCATACACATACAGAAATAAATAATAAAAAAAATTTAAAAAAAAATATGGAAGAAAGGCACATGTTTTAAAGCATGAATTTAAAAAAAAATAAATCTCAGTCAAATAATGAAGATTCCCTTTAGCATGTGGATTCAACAATAATAATAATATTCTTCAGTTAGCAACTAGGAATTGGTCTGAACAGTTATGGAAAGTGACTGCTCCTGCTTGCTCAGAGGGACGGATCTGTTTAGACAATACTTCCTGAAGCAACTGTAGGCTAGATGAACAGATGCTAAACCACCTCAAGAGGACTGTTGAGAGCCTCCATCTAGTGGGGCCGCTACTCCACAGAATCCTGCTGTGACTCTGCAATGAAGTGGCCCTCCATGTGTGAAGCCTTTGAGCTCCAAAAAGCAGCTGTTCCACCCGGGGTCCTCCATGCAGTGCCCATGCCCAGGTTTACTTTTGAGCACTTCTGCTGCAGCAACGTGTGGTAGGATCAACCTGTGGTAGGACTGGCATCTGTGGAAGAAAAGTATCCGCTAACCCCACCCCCAGCCTTGTAGCTCACCCTGCGCATCTGGAAACCCACTGTCTCATGGCTTGTGTTTCTACTTTTTAGACCCCTGGATTTCCTAAGATGGATGCCTGGACCGGAGGCCGTGGGGAGCTGACTAACTGGAGGATGTGGGTGGGCTCTGAACCAGTGGCAGGAAAGCAAGGCATTATGGTAGGATTTTCATGGCTGTAATAGAATGGAAGAGAAGAAATGCACTCGGTGTTGACTTCTATCGCTCTGTGGACAGCTGCATTCTGGGAGGGTGACACTGAGTGAGACTCTCGCGCTACATTGTGGCATGTTATTTCTGGAGAGGCCTTAAGATAACTTCAGATGAGACTGCACTGTCCCTTTTGCAAATACATATATGCTGCACAACTCACCCCAATGACTCACCAAGAACAGCTCACAGGCTGAGGACAAGGTTGGCCCCAGAGACCACTCCTGTGTGCCTCCCTGACCCCCCAACCTTTGCCCGGCACCAGGCTCGTAGCTATAGATCAGTGTTGTTCCTATGCTCTCCTTCTCCGGTAACAAACCGCCTAGCATATGTGGACCGACGACTTGTCAAAGACAGAGCCATGCACCCATCCACTGTCCATGGAGCTGGAAGAATAAATGCATTATTTTGGTCCTTTAGAGCCATGCTGAATGGTTGGATCTAGAATCTTATGAAGCCTTCTGCATAGCCACAAGGAATTACACAACTGGTACCAACTTCCAAACCAGACTCCTGTCAATGGCAGTGGTGGGTATAGAGACTTTCAGGATTCAAAAGAAATTCTCACTTGAAAAATGAAGCTGATTGTGGTGCTGTGCCCTTGTGATCCCAGCACTCAGGAAGCTGATTGTGGTGGTGTGCCCTTGTGATCCCAGCACTCAGGAAGCTGAGGCAAGGAGATCAAGAGTTCAAGGTGAATCTAGAGCACCATAGTGATAACCTATCTCAAAAATCAAAGACGTAAGGCCAGGGAGATAGCTTAATTGCTAAAGTGCTTGCCATGCAAGTGTGAAGTCCTTCGCTGGGATCCCCAGAACCACCGTAAAGCTGGAGGTGGTAGCAGACATCTGTAATCTCAGTACCCCATGAGGAGGTGGGAGGTGGAGGTGGAGGAGATAGGAGAGGCCCAGGAGGCTCATGGGCTACCTAGCCTGTGTAGAGAGTAGTGTCTTAAAGAAGGTGGAAGGCGAGGCCCATCACCCAAGGTTGTCCTCTGATGTCCCAAACATATGCCATCACACACACACACACACGATAAAAAATAAGGAAGCCATTAAAACAGTTTAACAACCACCATGCTGATACACAGTCTTTTAGCAAAGGAGAACAGGCTCTTTGATTTGACTTCTTTGGTTTCTTCTTGGAGAAGAATCCAAAAGGTACCAGCATCTTCCACTAGGAAACTTAAGTGTCGGGTGAGCCTCACCAAGGCCCCATGCTGTGCTGGAAGGTTCGAAATAAATGTGCATGATCCCTGCCCTGCAAAAGGTGCCTTACCATGAAGGAAGGAAAAGCAACATGGAGCCCTGTGAAGACAGCAAGGCAGACCAGGGAAGCACGGCGGTGCTGCCCAGGGTAGATGGGGTCGAGATAGGGAGGCTTGTCACAGTGGGCTGTAGAACAAGGACTCAGACCAGGAGCTGTCATGTGGCCGGAGGGAACAAGAGGAGAAATAGGTGGAAGAGGCTGTCCTCTGCAAAGAGCACCGAGGAGTTGATAGGGTACACAAGCTAGGGGCCCTGTGTTGTCAGATTCCTCCGAATGGGTCAGTATTCGAGTGTATACAGACTCCAATGAAGAGAACCAGAAAGGCAAGGGGTTAGCAATAGTGAGACAGCAAACGATGAGGAAGAAGAAAAGGAGGGAAGGAGCAGGAGGAGGAGGAGGAAACAGCACGCGTTGGAGAGCTGTGAGCTGAGAGACGATGAGACAGAAAACCCTGGACACACAGGCTTGATGGGCCACTGACCTTTGGTGGAAGCCAGCTCAGCAGAAGATGAGCCTCCTCATGCATGACACCAGAGAACTTTAAATAGGAAACACTGCCCGAATGTGATGCCCTGTGAGTGTCTGAGTTACAAATGGTATTTAAACCTCAGTGATGTGCCTGGACTTCTCAGAAATGTCCTTTGCCTTCACCCTTTTGGAAGCCCAGGTTGTCTTCCCACCAGAGTTCCAAGGTTCTTCCTAACAATAAGATGGAGGGGTATTTTTTTTAATCTGTTTGTTCTTCATGGTTTTCCTGCAAATGTAGGATTTAGTCCATAATGTAGAAAATACTGTAAGCGCTCATTTTAGTAAAATTAGATCTGGGTGTGTCACCAAACATGGGTATGTGCTCTGTTCCGTAAATGTAATCTGAATTGAAAGTCTGAACCTGCTTTAATTTGACAGCGTTCAAGGGTGGATGCACTGAGCTGTGTTCTCCCACCCACATGGCTATGCCCGCAGGTTTACACTCCTTGCCACTCTTCTTCCAGGCGGGAGGAGCCACTTTGGGGACACAGAGAAGCCTCTGTGTCCCACAAATAACTGTATTCAAGGACACAAAGCCCAACTGTTGTAAAAATATTAGTATTCAGATGCTCTTGTGCTTTGTTAATGCGTTTAATTATGCACAGTATGGCTGTTGTCCTTCCTTCCACATTTGAATTCATTTCTGTCAGCTCCAGAATTTACAGCACGGCTACAGAATCAGGCTCCTAGATGTCCTTGCCCTTCCCTCCACCTGCAAGCCAACACTGTGTCCCTGCAAACCCCACCCCTGGGTACCAGCCCCAGAGCACCACGTATTTTTTTTTTCAAACACTATACAGGGATGTAGCATTTAAGTGCTGTGTTGGAAAAAAAAAAAAAGCCATGTTCTTTACATCATTGAGGTTAGCTAGTAGCCATGAAAGAATGGCATTGGCAAACGTCCCCACCCACCTTACCCTGCCTTTTCCTTGTTGATCCTGAAATGAGTGGCCTTTTTCCTTGGCACCCATGGTGGTGACATACATCACCCCAATAGCAGCCAGGATGAGACCACAGCCATTTGCCTGACACTTGTCACCAGCAAACATTTATGCTACAAGATAGGACTGTGACTCAACTTTGGGGTAAGGTTCTACTCTTCAGCCATACTCCCTGTGTGATCAGTGTCATTTGTGGGTTAGGTTCTTGATGGGTTTGGAATCCTTTGGGGAATGAGTGTTGTAGTTATGATATGAACAAACGTCTATCAAGATACGTAGTAAAAGACAACACCTGACTCAAGGCTCATAGTAGCTGTCCCAAAACTGGACCTGTCTTCCATGTGACCACAAGCTGTGTCTGAGCAAGAGGAGCCCAAGTGTGCTCATGCAACTACCAGAAAGACTGGTCATTTCAGTTTTCCCTAGAAACCTTGGGATATTAACACACTGAGAAATAAGAGGAGAGTCACGCTGGGGTCAAAAGTTCTGTGGCAACTCCAACCAGGAGACATTTTATACATGTGCCATTTTTCTAACCTCATCTGAGAGATCAGACCCCAGGAGGTCTCTAAGAGCAGCTGCTCAGAGAAAAAGAAATAGCCCACCCAGAACATTCCTGCAGACTTCCCTCTTCTCGGCTGCCAACACTCACTGTGACTTTATGACACTTCAGCTTGCAGGAGTTATGTATCAAGGCTGCCCAGCCCCCAGCAGGCCTAAGATCATCTATTCCTAGAAGCTCTGCTAGCTAGCTTGGCCCTATGAAGTGGGCTGAGAAATGGAACGTTAAGGGTGCCCTTGCCCCACACTCCCTCCTCCAGAAGAGTATTCCATCTACAGAAGTTGACTGGAGCACACACAGTCTGGCTGAGATGAACAGACTCATTTCTGGGAGTTTGGAATCTCCATCCTTGCCAGGCAAAGTCATGAGGACATCTTCAAGAACACCCCAGAGACAAATCGCTAAGCAGTGATTTAGCAGAGAGCATTGCACACATACTGCCCTGAGAGTGTTCAGACGAGGCACCATGGCCCTGTAGGGTGGGCCCAGCTGCCCCCACCCTTGCTCCTTAGTGGACTGGGCTCCATCCTCCACTGTGATGCACCACAGCTTCCGGTAGCACTTCCCAAGTTCTGCGGGTTCTGATGAATCACAGAAACCGGAGTGCTTCTGCTGCCCTGACACAGTCACCAGGAAATGCCTTTGAGGAAACTGGTCAGAAACAGGCATCACCACTCACAGCTGAGTCCTGAGTCACTTCATCCTTCTCCTGGATCCTGAGGGGTTGGCCTCTTCTTTCTCTCTGCCTCCCTGGACTATAAACCTGGAGGGTCCATGGTACAGCTTGTCCCCCTATCCCGGCCCAGGAGCCCTCACTGTCACGTGATGGTCCCGTGGCGAGTTCTCACGCTGCCTGTTCCTGACCTCCCTACTGCTCGTTCGCTTTGCTCAGCATGCATGCTTGGAGTCCTCCCGGGACCAGCTCCCCCTCCTGCCTCTCTGGCTTCCCTCTGCCTTTTCCCAAGTTTGCTTGGCAAACGATGATCCGCACTCTTGCTTCAACCTTCTTGCCTCCAGGAATTCCACCTCCCCTGACAGCTCAGCCCAGCACCTAGAGTTCTTTCCTGCCCAGGCCTCTGGGATACATCTATTCTCTCACCCCAGTCACCCTCAGGGCCCAGACTCTCCATCATCAGTAATCCTTCATCCACTATCTGTCTTCATATCCTCTGATGGGAAATCACACATCACCTGATATGTGATTATCTCTGGGGGCTGAGACACAGCAGAGGAAGTCAGAAATCCAGAATCAAGGTATCTTGTGGCCACACACCACCTCCATGTATCCATTCTGTGTCCTTTACCTTCTAGGATGCCAGTGTTCCTTAGTGTCCTGTGGCTGTGGCTACATTACTTACACTTTCCACCTTCACATTCCTTTTCTGTCATTGAGTCTCCCCATCTAAATTTCTCCCTCCCAAAAGGTCCACAGCCATAAGCTGAAGGGCCACCATGCTACAACACGAACTCATCTTTATTGGATCACTCCTGCAACGGTCCTGTTTCCAAATACAGTCATAGTCACCGATGGAGGACTAGGATGTGACAATATTATTTGGGGAGGGGCATCTATTCATCACTATAGCTGTAACATCTAGAAAAATGCAGTTTTTATTCACTAAGTAATGGTAGGTGGATGGGTGATGAGTAGAGAGATGGGATAAATAGATACAGGATGTGTAGATGGTGGCATAGATGGACAGGAGGCATTCTGGGAATGGATCAATGGGCATTGTTGGGTAAATATCACTGGATGGATGGATAATGAATGAACATGTGGGTGGGGTGGATGGACAGATAGATACATACATACATACATATATAATGATACATACATGATGAATGAAATGAATGATGGATGGATAAGTGGTAGGAAAGCAGGTGGGTGGATGGATAGATAGATGGATGGATGAATGATGGATGGATGGATGAATGATGAATGGACATGTGGGTGGGTTGAGTGGATAGATAATAGATAGATAGATAGATAGATAGATAGATAGATAGATAGATAGATAATGAATGAATGATGGATGAATGGATGGATGATGAATGGACATGTGGGTGGGTTGAGTGGATAGATAATAGATGATAGATAGATAGATAGATAGATAGATAGATAGATAGATAGATAGATAGATAATGAATGATGGATGGATGGATAGATGGATAAATGGTAGGAAAGTAGGTGAGTGGATGGATGGATGGATGGATGGATGGATGATGGATGGATAAGATGATGGGTGAATGAGGGTGGATAAGTAACTGGGTGGATGATACTACAGGAAAGTATAATTTAGCTAGATTTCTATAGTTAAGTAATAGGGTGGAGAGGAGGTCAAATGGCATTCATTTAAACCTAACACAGTAAGTTAAGAGCCAAATGGGCTGATTGCATTTGTGGGAGAAATGCTATGTTTTTGGCAAAATGCTGTGAGGCGGTGTGCAGAGCGTGAGGTATCCAGGTCCCACATTGCACATTCTAGTTGCTGCCGCTTACAGAGCAGCCAGATCTAAATGTCCTGAATAAGCAGTTCTCTCCACCAGAGGCCTCCTGTGGAATCTGAGGGAGCGGAATGCTCCAAGCCTGCTTCTCCAGGGCATGAGCTGCAGAAAGATGTGGGAAGCTCTGTCTTCACCGAGAGCATGGAAACCACCTTTTGTCAATCAGTGTTCCTAGGATTTGGGGTTTATGCACCAGTGGCCCGGTAGACACAGAAGTCCCACAAGGTGCCTACACCCCGGGGCTCTTGGATACAAGGAGCAACTCGGGGACATCTTAACAGTTGCTGTAGGGAAGATGGAATAGCTAGACAGCATAGGTTCTAGAAAAGCTTTGTTTACATGGTCATAGTGCACAAATGAATAAAATCATAGCCGCATTTGCCCCTAGTCCCGTGACTGTCCCAGGCCACTTTCCTACAGTTTCTAGTGGGGTCATGAGATGATCCTGGACCTTCCTATACCAAGCAGGTTCAGGCCAGGCTATCTCCTGTTGAGGCAGTTGGAGGTGCTTCGGGGCTCCTTGGGCCCTGAACATACTCTGTGGGTTTTATAGGAGACAGCTAGTTCAAGACCCCAGGAAGAAAGCAGCTTTGTCCTCACTCGGCCGTGCACAGGCCTGCATTCATATCTCATTGTTGTTGCAGGGGAGGCAGATGCGATCCAGAACAATGGGGCCTCGGCTGAGGACACAGCGGTGACAGACTCCAAGAGCACAGTGGACCCAAAGAATACCTGGCAGGGTGCCCACCCAGCTGACCCAGGGAGCCGCCCCCACTTGATCCGCCTCTTTTCCCGAGATGCCCCGGGGAGGGAGGACAACACCTTCAAAGACAGGCCCTCAGAGTCCGACGAGCTCCAGACCATCCAAGAAGACACAGCAGCAGCTTCCGAAGGCCTAGATGTGATGGCATCACAGAAGAGACCCTCTCAGCGACACGGATCCAAGTACCTGGCCACAGCAAGTACCATGGACCATGCCAGGCATGGCTTCCTCCCAAGGCACAGAGACACAGGCATCCTTGACTCCATCGGGCGCTTCTTTAGCGGTGACAGGGGTGCACCCAAACGGGGCTCCGGCAAGGTGAGCTCCGAGGAATAGAGGAGCTGTGGGTTTAACTGCAGAAAGGAAGGAGAGGAGGGCAGGTGAGCTGGGCCAGTGGCACCAACACCGACATGCCCCCCTGCTTCTGAGACACTGGACAGTGCTTATGGCCCAGGGGTGGGCTCGGTCGCCTATTTCCACTTGCTTTGCCCTTTTCCTCCTCCTCACAAGGGACTGTGATTGGGTTGTAGCTCAGGAATGCAAAGACCTTCTGCATCCTGCGTTTTGGGGCACTCTGGACGTGGGGCAATGAGAGTACCGTGTCCTCAGGCGTTGGTGCCCAGTGCTTGGGGCATCAGCCAATTCTGCCTCTGCACAGCGCTTCTAGGTTCAACCCTGACTTGTGCTCATTCTCTGCTGGGGTCGGGTTACTAGCTTCTTACTGCTGTGCAACAATGATGTGATTGAGGCTGAGGAGGCCTGCCAAGCAAACCCCTCCTTTTAAATTCGGCTCCAAGCAACTTTTCCCTTTGTTTCCGTGGTTCCACAAAAAAAAAAAAAAAAACTAGAAGGATGAGTGAATGTTTATGAATCAGAATTTCATTATTTTGTGATTCCGCTAATTTAAATATAGAATCTTGTTTCATGCTGTAAAAGCCAATTTTCGGAAGATAAAAATGTATCACAAGAAAAAAATGCTACAGGTGATCAAGTTTCCAAGAGCGACTTCTGGGGTGGGTTGTGTGTCAGCCTGTGGCTGGAGTTTGTTGAGCAGCCAGTGTCAGTGGCTGTTACACTGCGAATGTGTAATTTTCCATGATTTTGACACTGCTGGATGGTTGAGTAACTCGGGAGAACGGTGTTGGTGGGAGAGTTCACGAGCCCCTGGTTGTTTGGTCCCCTCGTGGACCCGTGGGGTATCCTCTGCCTGGAAATTGGGCCTAGTCTTAAAAGCTTTGGGGGAACAAGGGAGGCTTTGGAATAAAGTGTGGCCCCACCCTGACCACTACTCTAGGACAATTAGAAGCATGGAGGTTTTAAATGTGCTAGAGTCTCTAGCTGCACTTTTGAAGGTGATGATCATGCAACTGTTTTAAAGGAGCTCCCTGTCAGCTCGCCTCGGTGGCCTTCAGAGCCTGCTGTGTCTCAGCAGCACCCCTCCTGAGGTGACCTCTGGAGGTCACCGTGACTTGTGTGTCTTAAGTGCTAAGCGGAATTCACGTTCTGCTTGGCTTCTTCAGGGTCTGTATTTATAGATGTTGTTCTTTCTTGTTTAGCAGGCTCCCAGCCTGATAGATAGTCTGTGGCCTATTTATAATGACAACTTCAACGTAGGGTGCCTTTCAAGCACTCTTCTCAGGTCCCACCAAGTCTGGTGGCTCCTTGCTGCCTATTGAGGTCTGTCTGCATAGCCAAGCCGCCATACACATACAGCCTCACCAGCTTGGAAACCTTGACCCAGTCTGCCCAACTGAGAGTGCATTTAAGCAGTGTGGGGAAGGTGGAATAGCTAGACAGCATAGGTTCTAGAAAAGCTCGGTTTACATGATCATAGTGCACAAATAAATAAAATCATAGCCGCATTTGCCCCTGGTCCCGTGACTGTCCCAGTGTGCACAGATGTTTCTTTCCATCTGGGGTCATAACCTTCATTGTTTTGAATCTCATGCCCTTCAAATTTTCAAAGAAGAAATTTAGCTCTCAGAAGCAAAGTAGTCATGGTATCTCTACATGGTGTCTCTTAGATTATCAAGGATCCTGAAAAAAATATTTCGTGGGATTTTTAAATATATATATATGTCTATAAAGAACAATTTTAAGTAATTGGGATTTTTTTTAGAAATTTGAGGTATCAATTCTTTGTACCACAACTGAGCATTTTGAATATGGAATATTTTTAAATGAACAACCTTGATCCTGGAAAGTCCCTTGATGTTTGCATGTATGATCTTTATTTTCTTGTTTATTTGTTGTTGTTTTTTTTTCTGTATGTGTATGAATGTACTGTCTGCATGCAAGTTTGTGCACCGTGTCGTGCAATGCCCCGGAGGTCAGAAGAGGGTGTCGGATTCCCCTGGAACTGGAGTTCTCCTGGAACTGGAGTTTCAGATGGTTCTCGGCCGCCATGTGGGTGCTGGGGATCGAACCCGGGTCCTCTGTAAGAGCGGTCGGCGCTCTTAACCGCTAGGCCATCTCTCCAGCCCCGTTTATTTGTTTCTTAAATTAGCATATGAAACAATGGGGTTCATTATGGCATTTCCATACAGACTTTGTTTCTGTTGTGCCCCCCCCCCCCCCCCGTCCCGGAACTTGTTCCAAGCACAGCCAGAGGTACCTTCCTCCTCTGGTCAAGGCTTTCTGCCCATATGCACACATCCAAGTCTAGTTCTTCGTTGTTTAACTTTGGAGATGCCATCTTAACTCACCCTATACCCTGCCATAAACCCACCACTACTCTGGAAGTCAGGGGTAGTTACTGGTGTGAGCTATTAAAGAGTATCGCTTGTTTCTATTTGTATTGTTCTCTGTTTGTAGATGAGGAAGGCTCTCTTCTTTCTCTACTACAAAAATGCTTAGAGTAAACTTAAATCTGTTCTTAGGAAACTTGGTAAAAAGACAGTCCATAGGCTGGCGAGCAGTCACTTGTGGCAAAGCTCGCATTGCCTTTGCTGTTCTAAAACAGGCTCATAAAGCACATGCAGGGTGTATATATATATTATATATATATATATGGCAACTGTGCCATGGGTGCTCAGGGAAGCTGGGGGTGGGGGAGCTTCCCCAGCACTCGGGGAGGCAGCTATGCTGCCTGTATGTGTGGAGCAGGGTCTCCAGGTAGAATCTGGGGAACTCTAAACAACCCCCTCCTTACCCTGCAAAGGGGCTGCTGGTCCTGCAGCCTCATGAACCCCCTCCACCACCAAAGCACGTGCTCTCTTCATGCTGTGCAGAGCCACCACCCCCAGCTTACAGAATGCAGGGACAACACCCAGCCTTTGTGTGCCTGCCAGGGCTGACATTCAAGGAAAGTACATGAAGAATGCCCTGAGGAGGCATATTCTTCTGAGAGCCATGATGAAAAGTCCATTTACAGAGAGCATTCTCCTTTGTCATAGGAAGAAAGAAGGGCTGTGATCTGGCCTCTAAGGAATAGGTTTTCCAGGCCCTGGAATGTCCAGGCCTTATAGGAAATGGGGAGGTGGCTTAAGGAAAGAATAGAAGGCCCCTGCTCTGACCTCTTCTGATCTACCACTAAGCCTCACCAGCCCCGGTCCCATGGCACACCTGACTTCTGGGGCCTCCAGGCCCACTAGCCAGCATCTCAAAACATGAATCTTAGAAGACTATTCCTTCCCATCTAGAGCAGAGTTCCTATGATGAATACACAGTGTCGCCCAAGACAAGGACATCACAAGCAAATAGCATCTTGTCCTCCCTTCTTCCCTACACCATTACAGGGGTTCTTAAGCTAAGTGTCTTCCACCTATCTTCCTCTATTGATTTTACATGAAATCTCCACGTATGACCTTCTAGTGTGGGCATTTTATCTTTCAGATGGCTTCTCTCCCTTGAATACTGACAGGATGTACTCAGTGTTGCCTAGCACATTCCATCTTGTAAATTCACCACAATATCTGTTTCTGGATGTTTTTCCTTGCATTTGAATTTTCATTCAACATATTTCATTTCTACAGTAACTTCATTCTGTACTGTTAGCCTGGCAGCCTGAGGTTGCCGGTATGCCCATGACTCTTTGGGAAGAGAGCACACAGCCTTTGTCACACTCCAAAAGTAAGGGTAGTTGGAAAGAGAAGTGTTTGTTGGTGGCAAGAGTGGCTGAGTCCTGCCTTCTTCTAACAGAGGTTGACCCTCAAGGGTTCATGGGTTCAAGTAAAACCAAACCGCACCTCCCGCTGAGGGCCGACATACCACTCCCTTTCACTTGGCAAGAATTTCCTGGAGTCTCTCCTGAGAAAGCGCGTTTGTGATGGATATGCTAGTATCTATGCCCAAGCCCCATACCTCCTGAGATTTCTCCTAAGAATTTCTTTTGGAGTAGCCACACTCTGCTCAGGTGTCAGTCTGCCATGTCTAAGTCACCAGCTGCTTACTCTGCCCCTTCTTGCCCTGGTCATCAGAGCCCTCCATTGCTACTTAAGTGGGTGACAGCTAGATTGGGATTTGATGGGCGCTGCACCCTCCATAAGTGAGATTTTCTAGGTTGTGTTTATATTCAATGATGATTGCCTTCTGGTAATTGTATGACAACTTGATTTTGTTATGAACCTTCGCTTTATGTATATTTCTGCCTTTTAATGCACTCATTAAACATTTTAACAGACCAAGGATGGTGTACTAATTTGCATGTGGACTTTTTAAGTTGTGTTTTTACTTTATTAATGGCAGTGTACAACTGGCATTTCCATGGCCCTGGGAAACGCCCGCAGGTAAGTCCAGGCACCTGTGTGCCACTTCTGAACTCAGTGACCACAGTCATTGCTTCTCTGTGTCTACCACAGACATGGTGCGTTCTCTTCTGCTTGGCAATGTGGTATCCAACTCTTTCCACTGACACTGGCCCATGCTTCTTGTAATGCTTCTCAGGACAGTGTCATACGGATGTTCAGAGACATGTGGGTACCGAAGAGACGTGGGCCCAGGCCACCCAACAGATGTTTACTGAGTGTCTCAGTTCCTTTTCTGTTGCTGTGATAAATACCCTGACAAAACAACACGAGGAAGAAAGGATTATTTGGCCTCATGGTTCCCCCAGGGCAGGAGCTCGAGGCAGACGGCACGAGGCATCCACGACGGGTGTGGGAAGTGGGCATTGCTGCTCAGCTGGGCTTCTTATGTTCAGCCCAGGACTCCCACCCCAGAGTGCTGTGTCCTGACATCCTGCGTCTTCCCACCTCAACTAATACCATGAAGATCATCTCTCACAAGCCCAGTGGCTTGTCTCTTTGGTGATTGTAGATCCTGTCAAGTTGATAATCAATACTAACCATCCTAAAAAGTAGGCACACCAGGACTACCGTCCAGATCTCCCAGGAGAGGGTATGCTCAAACGGTGACAAGGATCATCCATCTGAACCGAGACTGGGTGGGCTCCCCTGAGGGAGGGGCTGGACTACCCTGTGTAGCTGATAAGTGAGAATAAGAGAAAAGACATTAAGTGCATTTGGATGTGGTCTGCCTTCTTCTGCCTGAATATTCTCCCCAGGAGACCCTGATCCTGAGTGTCTTCCTTTTAAACCCAATTCCACTTTGGGGGATTTATTTCTCCATCACTGGTGATCCTTTTGGTATAAGGATTAGCCAGTGGTACTAGGCAGTTCCAACTGGTTGACTGACATCTGATGAAACAGATCATCCTTAGGGGAAAGTAATCATGCTCTGAGCTCATGATTAAAGTCACCGTGATACTGAATTCATATTTAAGAACTGTGGGGCTTGTCTATCAAAGTTGTTTCTTTTCTATCAGGCTTATTATCACATTTCTAAATGCTCTAAAACCATCCTGCTTGTTTAAAAAAAAATAGGAAAAAAGGAAAAAAAACAACTTGGGGAAAATGAGGCATTCCAAGAGAGACCCCTAAATTCGGGCTTAATACCTGTGATTCTTCCTAATGGGCGGTTCTTGTCCTCCACCCCCACCCCCTCCACCTTCCAAGTGCACTCTGGGCAGAGAAGTGCTTGCTTCCCAATTAGTCAACTGAAGATGTTTTACTCTGTCAGATTGCACCCACCTCGACATGAAGTGTAGCCCCCCTTGAACCACACAGCAGGGAAAAGGCTTGCCACCCTTTTTCTAACTGTGTTGAGGAGTGGCAATGTCAGGGTACAGGTGGCACTTCTGGAAGCATCATTCTGAGCCGTGATTGTCCCCTCCGTGTTTGGACAGGAAGGTCCCTCAGAAGTCTGGGTATGTCAGCAAAGGGGAAGTGCCTCGCGGTGACAGTCCTCTGCATGGAGAGGGGACACTAACAGAGGCTTCTTGGCCAGTTGCTCAAATGTGTCACCTGGGCTTGCTCAGTTACCCTCAGTTGAGGGATGTTCTACTTGAGGGGACATCCAAGTCTTATCAAGACAGAAACCAAGGCAGGCTTGCCCCTGGAGGCTTACTCTAACATGAATACCCCCCCCCTTCTCTCCCTTTTCAGTCCCCAGTGCCAGAAATTGGAGCCATCAGTATTTCTTGTTAGTATAAAAGTAACCTTTCTCCTGTGGGTGGGAATACTAAGCACACAGTCACCCCAGTCTTGCTTCTGTGAACCCCAGTATGGTGACTTTCAGATGTACTTCTAAAGAACACTATCAAGAGTTACACTAGAGCCACCTCCCTGCCTTCCACCCCTGCCAACCTGCTAATGAGACCATCTCATCTGGAACAGAACAAGCATCTGAACCCTACCGGACTGACCACTATAATCTCTATCTATCTTTCTTTCTCTCTCCCTCCTTTCCACCTCTCCCCTCTTCCCCTCCTCTCTCCACTTCCTTGCCTTTCTCCCTCCCTCTCTCTGTCTCTCTCCCTCTCTCTAGTCTCTCTCTCCCCCTCCCTCTCTTTTCATCTCTACTTTCTTTCACTTCTCTCCCTCCCTCCCTCTTTCCTATTTTGATGTGAACAGTCAAAAATCAGAGACATTCCCTGCAGGCCACTTACTTGGGCCCTCTGATTCTGTTCTTTGGATCTCCTCAGCTGATATGACAGATCCTCTCTTATAACTAATAGAGTAAACAAACTGGGAACAAATACCGCATAACGAGATTTAAAGCAATAGAGCTGAGGTTAACATAACTCATACCAAGGAATAATTTTCTATGTGTACTAAGTTCCTATGCTTTGCCAACAATAAGAAAGAATGTGGACAAAACAGTGTCACTCCAGAGCAACACCAGGCACCATAGCTCCTGCATCCATCTCCCTGTATCTGTAGAATCTTCTAAAGGGCTGCACAGTGGCATCCACTGTTAACCCAGCAGTGCAGGATTGGTTCCTATTTGGAAATGTAGCACATAGGCTAACGCACTTGCTATAAAAGAAAATAATAAAGGTCTACAAATAAAATCCATTGTAAAATGTGCCCATTTCATTGTAGCTTTAAAAAACCTTCAGGGAAAGTATTTCTTTATCTTGCTCTCTTAGAAATCCTAGGCTTCTACCGCTAAAGATTTAGCTCAGGGGTAAAACACATAGGCCAGGCTCTGGGCTCAATCTCTAGCACAAGGAAGAAGGGGAAGGAAGCAAAGGCCTATGCACCCCCCTAAAGCTTTACTCCAGCTTCTTTTGGGGTACTGTCCTGCCCTCATCTATTCTGGCCTCTCCCGGGTCCATCCATCTTCCCACACTCTCCTCTGATTGCTTATTCTTTAAGCCTCCTCTGCTGGGGATCAGCTATACTGATCCTAGAGAGTTTTCAGAGGACTGTGGGCTCTGCAGGCAGTGCCCACGCTGGACTCACCCAGCCCACTCTGTCCTCCTCGGCAGGTACCCTGGCTAAAGCAGAGCCGGAGCCCTCTGCCCTCTCACGCCCGCAGCCGGCCTGGGCTATGCAACATGTACAAGGTAAGCCGCCGTCACTGACCTACCAGCCAAGGGGTACCTCTGTGTGTGACAATGCTCTAGGCTCTGTGGGCAGGGTCCTCATGATGGTCACATGGATCAGGACCGCAGCTCCCCTAGGAACCTACTGTGTCTCAGGGTTCCGACAGGTCTTCATGGCATCTGTGAGTCACAGAGAGAAGAGGAAGGCAGGCCCTGAGAGGACACAGCAAAGAAGAAATTTGTAAAGAAAACAAAAATGCATATGGGAAGTAGTCAGCCTCCCTTTGAGTTCCTGGTGTGAGAATCCCAAAGGACCAGCCAGGACAGAACACAGCTATCAGGTCATCACAATGGAGAAGCCCATAGAACAAGCCATGGACCCCATGGTGTGGCCCTCAGTCTAGGAGGGTTGGCCTGGGCCAAGTCACCTGCCTGCCTGTGTTCCCGACCGGCTTCTTAAAAAAGCACCTGTCAGCCAGGCGTGGTGGCACACGCCTTTAATCCTAGCACTCAGGAGGCAGAGACAGGCAGATCTGGTCTACCAGCCTGGTCTACAGAGTGAATTTCAGGACAGTCAGAGCTACAGGGAGACCCTGTCTCAAAAAGACCAAAAAATAAAATAAAAAATAAAATAAAAAAATAAAAAAGCACCTGTCAGCTATCAGCTGGGTTAAACTCAGGTGGCAAGGGCCCTTGTTAAGTTCAGTCCCTCGGGGTTTTGTTCCTTTGAGTAGTCCAAGCTAGCATGGGTGAAAGACGTGGCTGGGATCCACCCTCATCTCCCAGTGTGGCTACTGTGCAGGTATGTACCGTGAGGAGAATTGGGAAAGGCGGAAATAAGAGCAGAGTGAGGGGATGCTTCAATCAATCCCAGTTGGGACTGTGGCTCACAGGCCAAGTGTCATCCTACAAACCGTGGTCATAGTTTCATATGGAAGCAGTCACTGACAGAAACTTGGCATCTGTCTTTTTCAAAGAAGGAAGGTTAAAGGTTGAAAACATGTGCTCAGATAAATGCCTAAACATCTAGAACATTTTTCTTCTTGTACCATAGAGCACGTATCTGGAGGGAGGGTACATAGGGATCTGGTGACTGCAGTTCTTCTGCAAGGCATTAGAAGTGAGCCAACAAGGGGTTCACAGTGACCTAGGTACGGAGCAGGAAGGGTGCCCACGTTCCATGGGATTTGGTGCCCCTGGGACAGAAGCTTCAAAATGAGAATGTGCAGAGCAGGACTGTGCAGGGAACTCCTGCCTGAGCTGGCTGCCCCGGGGTGGAGGATCAAGAGCTTGGGGAAGACACTGTCCCTGCCTAGCCACAGAGTAATGGTCTTTGAAGAATGATAAACATCCCTGCTGGCCTCTAGGGGGCTGTTCAGGGCTAACGCTGAGAAGGTGGCAGAGTGAAGAAGGGGTACCTACCCCAGGGCCTTGGTCTCGAGGGCCTCATGGAGCCCCTTGAGGGATGAATGACGGGCACACTGCCGTTGACTGGAGGGAGCGCTATGCAAGGCATCCACCTAGGATCCTGCTTAACTGTACTTGCATCTGGCTTCAGGCTCTAAAACTTGCACTACTTCTCCAGGTAGTTTCTGGGGGTCCCCTGCCCCTCAAGAGTTCATCTTTTTTGAAAGCTGTCAAAGCCTGCATTCGGTTGGCTTCCTTGGACTGGGACAGGCTGGGGCAGCAACCCTTGCCCGGCAGGTCCCTGGCCTCACTGCTTTGAGTCTTGGCATGGAACAAGTTTGACCTGGTTTCAATCCTACAGCAAAGGTGGGTGGCACGTCTGAAGGGAGTGAGGGGCACACAGCATCTAGGGCTACACCACCAAACCCAATGGCATCCAGGATTTGGCGCACCCTGAAAGATGCTGAACCTTCCTACCCTGCCCCCCTCTAAGCTCAGCACAGTCTGTTTCATAGAGTAGACCCTATGAACAGAGTGAAGACTCTTCCGGGAACCCTGGGGTGGGCTGTGAAATATTTGCTTTCTCTCCTTTTTAAAAAGTGTTTTAGCAGAGAGAAGCCAGCCTTTCTCCACGTTCATCCCAGAGTCTTTATACATATATTTTAAAATGTGACCAAAAATTAGGCTGGCTGGAAATGATGCTCTTACATGGTCACAGAATCTGGTCTCCCGTGGACACATGGTAGGGTGGCTCAAACATGCTGTAGTCCCAGAACAAGGCTCTTTGTGTTTATTATTTGTTCATTTGTGGATGCCCTATTTTAGTTCTAACCAGGCTTGAACTGGGTGGTTGGAACACATTAGGACCAGAGGAAAACATATAGTGATTATTAAGTGCTGGGTGTGTGATATTTACATGTCTACTAAGTGAGGGAAATCAAAGGGGTAAGCTGAACCCAAAGGCAGAATCACTGCAAGAGATTCATGTGGGCTCCCAGGTTGCCCCGATGGGCAAGAAAGAACTTTTCCAGGGCCCCTGTGCTAAAGCCACCAGGCCTCCCTGGTCCACAGAGGAAGCCACAGACACACTGCTGGGGCTGCTCCCATGGCAGGTGAGCTGAGACACAGGTGGCTGCCCTGGCACCTGGAGTCCCCTTCCCACAGTTGAAACTTTGTACCGTTTCCATATTAAGTACAAGCTTTGTGTTCTCTCACTCCCCACTCCCATCTCTCATCATGGAGGATGTCTTCCCCCAGCACTGTGAGAATCTTTCTTCTGTCAAAAATGTGTGAGTCTAGTCAGAGGATGGGGATCAAGGGAGAGCAGGGCAGAGGAGCACATGTCTATGTTTTTCCAGGAAGCTGAGTCTCACCCTGCACTCCTCCGTGCCTTCTCTTCCTCTGGAATTCTTGCTTTTCTGATACCATCCAATTCCTCCTCACAGGGAAGGTACAGTCAGGGCTGATCTCAATGATGGCTTCAAAAACACTCGTGCCATCCCAGGATTCTGTGACTTGAAATGGGTTTGCCAAGGGCATAGAGCCTCTAGGTGGAAGTCACAGGTGGACAGTGACTTGAGGTCCGAGGAGCTGGAAATACTCTTCTCCTGCAAGTCAGAAACTCAGAGGACACAGGTGAGCAATATGGAGCCAGCCGTCTCTGCTCTGGGTCATCCCAGTGTGCATCTTTCTCTCTGTGAGACTACATCTATATAGAGAGAGACACACATGCATACCTATGTATTCTATGTCCGTCTCCCATGAGCCAGGGCCTCCGCAGATGCCAGGCTTCTTAGATCTTCTTCTGCCCCAATAGAAGCACTGCTTGCAATGTCACAGAGTGTTAGCTACACGGGGAAGCTGTCCACTTCTCTGTCTGCTCACGCAACTACTGATGACCCCTTCTTTGAGCATCAGGATCTCCACTAGGCATTCTTCCGTTCCAGGACACTTAGCCATTCTCACAAGGTCTGGCTGTACCCATTCTTCTCTGGGACCTGGAGGGTGAACCAAAAGAAGCAGTAGACAAATAGAAGAACATTTGAGGACAAAGAGCATGATAGACGAGCAAGGACTCCGGAGGAGAGAAGGTACAGAGTTCAGGGGGAGCCACGGCTGCCTGGAAATTCCTAGACAGGTTTCATGTGCCCCGTCTGGGCAATGCTGCTCTCCATTCTGTGTGCTTAATTGCTGGGCTCTCCAGTATGACACAGGCTAATACCAGGCAGACAGCATATTCTGCTGAGGGAAGACATCATAAAAAAAAAAAAAAATGCTAGGAAGGAGCTTGGGAGGCCCTGCCCATGGGGACGGCCTCTCAGTACTCTGTCCCTGCTCCGTGTGCATCTTGGCAGGAGCCCTGGGAGAGTGGTGCACAGAAGGGTCACCTTCACCGTCCATGTCCTCAGGTGCTCGTCCTGTCTCTTCAGGAGTCTTCTGTCATAGGGTGAAAAGCAAAGACTTTCGGGTTAGGTGTTATTCTACCAGTTTTCAGTGGTGTGACTCCAGGCCCTGATCTTCTCTGAGCTAGGCCTGCTCGCCCGTGAAGCAGCCACAACCACAGGCCAGTTATCAGCCGGCCGGAGAGGGGTTTGTGCTGATCAAGGGATAAGGAAGATGCAGATGCTCAAAATTGTATGAGCACAGTGATCTCGCCTCTGTGAGCGCCCAGGTCTCAAAAAACAGGTGCTTGAAAGCAGAGAAAGGGGTGTTAAGACCAACCCCAACAATTTAGGAGACAAGGACTAAGCCTCACAGACAGAAGGATCCGGGAGCATCCTGCCCCAGCTGCTCACCTACTCAGACAAGGAAGGCAGAGCTGCCCGGTGTGCGGCCTGCTCCGCAGCCTTGTTGCTCCCCTTCTGGGAAGAGGTCGTGAGGATAGAGCCAAAAGCAGCACCGGAGCCCGACCCCATGAGGCCAGGAAAGCACCAGCCTAGAGAACATCCAGTTAGTACCAGAGTGCTAGGTAAGGGCTGCAGGAGACTTGCCCCGCCTTCCTGGACAAGGCTGAGTCTCAAGCGTACATCCCAGGAGAAGCCAAGAGCACTTCGAGATTCATCTCTGCATCACCAAGGAAAGGGACAAAGCCGAAGGGGCCAGGGAGCTTTGTCACCGGGGCCCTAGAGCAACCTCAGGGAGCCGTTGTCGCCGACATCCCAGCCGTATCCTAGTGGCTTTCAACTTCACAGCTGGCTAAAGGCAGAATTTTTCCCAGATAGGAACCCAACCCCAGGGGACAGCAGAATGGATACCAGGGGCCCCCATTTGTCTCCGCAGCTTGCAGCATCTGAGGAGAAACAGTACAACACAGTCACAGACAAGCCTGAAGCGTCCACCCACACTGAACTTCTCTCTGTACTTATCCAGAAAGAGAGAAAAGCATTGTGGGTGGAGTGTCACTGCCTCTCCTTCATCAGGCTACTCTGCACCCATGACTCAGGAACACACATGTTCTGACACCATGTAGAGGCCCAAGACACAGGGAGGGTTACACATCACCCTAGCCAGATCATAGAATTTAAAATGCGTGGATTTTGCTAGAAAAAAATAATCTAACACTCTCTCCTGAGACATGTTAGAAGCTGTTTGATCACACATGGTGTCTTAGCTTCCTTTGTAAATATAAACAAGGCTGGAACTGTGGCCAGCCAGAGGGAAGAAGGACTTGCACCCTGTGATTTCTTGTGCCTGTCAGAACATTCTAATGGCCAAGGTGTAGGGAGTCAGGAAAGGAGGAAGATGGCCTCCCACAGCCAACAGTGGGGTGTTCTGCTCTATCACGGTGAAGTCATGGCATCCATTTCAGCTAAGACACTATCGGCCACAACCCTGTTTACAGGGCTGTCAAGCCATCCTCTGACCCCTACAAACAGGTGTGGCAATCAGCGATGGAGTAACTAACTCCCCTGGAAGAAGGAAGCTGGCCACCGTCTACATCCTGTTTCCAGAGGCCTTTAAGGAAGAATCATTTACAAGGTTCTCAAGCCATTTAAAGTGTGAGCCGACAATGAAGCACGAAGCCAGGAAAAGAGGCGGCCAGGCCAGGCCCTGCCCGGGAGAGCTGATTTGTGGGGTCAGATGTGAAGAATGCGAGCGGGTAGACGGATATTTGCTTTTATTCTCACTTGCGCAAGGGAAAAAAAAATAATAACCAGCCTTTTATTGATTCCCAGTCTCACTCTGCAGTCTGTCTTACCTGGGAAGTTCTGAAAAAAACCTAACATGTTTGAAGCCCTGAGCCACAGCTCTGGGCAGGGCAACCTCTCTGGGTTAAAGAGCTATGAGGAGATGACTACAAAAGGCAAACTGATTTACCTCTGCCCTCCCTCTGAGAACTGTGGTGTTCTGATGCCATCCTGTGGCTAAGAGCAGCGTTCTGTGTGTGCAGCTGTGTTATGAAGGCAGGAGCTGGGGGTGGGGGCCCAGACCCTGCCTACCAATTAAGCGTGCGGAAGCTTCGATTCCCAGTGCCACGAAATTACATTTAAAAGAACAGAGCAAGTATCAGAAGATAACTTGGTGGGTTGGTTTTGTGTCTCGTGGACAGAGAATGTTCCAGATAGTTGATGTTGAGGCCTCCCTTTTCCTTTTATGGGGAATTGGCAGTTTCCCTCATTTTAATTACAAGGAAATAAATCCATTTAAATGATAATGGCGCTGAAAACCCTCCTGCCCTTAACCTTAACTGAGATTGTATTTACAGAGCCAAGGGTCAGTGTTTACCAACTTCTTTAGGAACCAGTTTTCAGTGAAGAACAACAAATAAGACCTTGTTCTCCAGATACTGACTGACAGGCTCAATGAACTCCATCAATAGCCAATGAGGCCAATCCAGGGCTCCACAGAGCAGTAAACTCTGCCATATTTGCCAAGGTTTGCTTCAGGGAAAGATAAGCAAGAGCTGGAATCTTTTCATTTCTCTGACCACAGAGTAATTTGGTGACTGGTCATAGTGGGGACATGTCCCACGCTGTCGTTAGGAACCAGCCAGTCTTCAGGGGAACTCCTGAATACTCAGTCTGAAAACTGCTGACCCTCAGAGAGAACTTCCAAGCTTAGAACTGCCCATTTTACTTCACGAAAATTGGAAAACCCATGAAAAACTCCTTCCTGGCTTCTTCAGAGAATGTGTCCGATCACCCTCTGCTGGTGACAGGCACTGTTTCCAACTGGAAAATGTAATTTGTTAAGATCAGTACCAAGAGTCTAATGGCGAAAGCAAATGGTTGGCCTGAAGTCCCATCCGCCGTCCCCAAATGATTCCTCACCGCTTTATTGTCCAACAAGAAGTTTGTTGTCATCTTTGTTTACTAATATGATGAAAGCTGTGCTGACAGAAACGAGGTTCCCTACGTAATATTGAGAATAAAGAGAAGCCAAGCCGAGAGAAGGCTGTGTATAGAAAGATGGCTTTAAAGCTATTTGCCGACTGACCTTTGTTTGTGCACAAAGCCAAGACCGAATGTGTCTTGGCAGTGTGCACTAGGGTCCCATCTTGTGACAGTGATGTCACTTATTGACGCTGTTATGTAAATTCACATCATTGTCAAAACAATACACATTTTTGTATTTAAACCTGAGACTATTTTTCCAGCCTCTCATTTGTCCCAAAAGCTCAGATACAAACAAGCAGCCAAATGCTTGCTGACCAGGCCTTGCGACCTCCAGCCCACCCTGGCTCTAGGCCTCACAAGCAGGAGAGGATCTGCCATGCTGGCCTGTGGCCCTCTTGCTGGTGGTGAACTGACCTTCTCCTTCCTATGCCTGGAAGTCAACTACAAAGAAGACCAACTGCAAAGACAGGCATAGGCAGAGATTCCAGTCTCAGCAAGAGACAATGAAATACTCAGTGTGAGTTCTGTGCTTAACCTTAGTGAATACAGTAGAGACATTGTTTTTTCAGAGAATTATTACACATAAGTCTCAGCCATGAACTAAGTAACAAATTCATCTCTCCTGAAGAGGGTGGGTGACCTTGCCCACCACCAGCATCTGGGGACAGACTCTCAGAAAGTCTGGACTAGCCCCACATGGAGTATGGAGTGAGGTCCACAGGGGCTCACGTTCCCCCCATCGCTCCCATCTCCCCAAATCCTGGCAGGCCCAACACACCTCCTACCTCCTACCCCCCAGGATGGACCACCTCGTGTGCAATACAGTGGGCTACCCCAGAGTGTAAGTTCTCATCCCGCACATGCTGCAACACACACTAGAGCAGTACTGACACCATTTCTCACAACACCAGCATCTCTGGGAAGCTATGGATTCCACGTATCCTTGGAACTGGACTGAACTTGTCTCTGGGGAGCAAGGTAAGGTGGGTCAGCCATGATAGGAGTTCAAGAGCAGAGACACAATGCAGGGACCAATGGCCAGACCAGGGGTCGAGAAGCAAGCCCCCCCTCCCCCCGTGGCCTGCAAGGACTCAACCATTGTCCTCATGGAGACTGGTTCTGTCCATGTAACTAAAGAGGTATGTCGGCCAGGCGTGGTGATGCACACCTTTAATCCTAACACTTGGGAAGCAGAGGCAGGCATATCTTTGTGAGTTCAAGGCCAGCCTGGTCTACAGAGTGAGTTCCAGGACAGCTGGGGCTACAGGGAGACCCTATCTCAAAAAGACCAAAAAAAAAGAGATATGTCACTTGTGCCTAAACAGGCCACTGATGAAGGGAGGGAAGGTCAGCAAAGGACCCTGCTTCTCCACCAACCAACCCCTAAACAGTCTGAGACCATTCTCATCTTGGACTTGTGGCTTTTGAGATGACAGCAGCCATGGTGTATGTAGCAGGACTGTTCAGAGAAAGGAGGGGTTCACTTCAGGCTGAAAGGGAAGAAAAGCTGGGAGACTCATTGTCCAAGAACATAGGGATGTCGTGGCCAGAATCAGATCATCTGGCCCTTAAAGGGGATGTGGCCAAGTGTCCACACGGAGAGATCAGAGGATGAAGACAGTATGGGGTTTAGTACAGAGGAATGTTGCTCTGTCTTCAAAAGAAAGAAAAAGCAGACACATGCGACAGCATGGATGACCTTGAGGACACAAGCAGCCATGTTCGTGGAGTTGGAAAGCAGAGTGATGAACTCAGAGGCTGGAGGGAGAGGGAATCAGGAGTCAGGGCTTAACTGGGACAGATTTTGCTACAGAAAAGGGGGTCGTTGGGGCCGGGTAGTGATGGGTACATAGTGGTGGGAATGTGCTTATTGTGTTGCTACTGAACTGCACACTCAGGAGTAGTTAAAATAAGACCTCTGTGTTCTCTGTACTTCAGGACCATAAACTCAGACACAGCCTCCCAAGCCCGAGCCCATGCGGCCCTCTGTGCAGGACATCTCCACCATGGCACCCAAGGCCTCTTAGCTTTTCCTGTACACAAAGCCCCTGGCAATACCTAAGCAGGTAGAAAGCCAGTTTTAGAGTGAGGGAGTGACCCCAAACTGTGACTGTCATCAGAGAGAGTCACCTCCTTGCCTTCTATCCATGGGTGGCCTCTTGGAGAACACTTCAAGCTGAAAGTCCTGTGCCCAACTCTGCTTCAGGCCCATTCTGTGCTTGGTGGAGATAAGGTCCTGTCTACTCAGCAGCCTGCAGAGTGCCCCTCGGGTTCTGGCATGAGTCAAACTCCAGGCTGGCACTCTCCTGTTCCGGGGGCCATCTCTCCAAGGACTACACTAGAGGACTTTTCAGGGGCTGTCCTCCTTTGTCTGTATATCTTCTGATTTATCTATATATCTATATATCTATTCCAACCACTGTTGGAATCAAACTGCCCAGCACTGTGGGAACCAAACAGGTTTTTCTTTTCTGAAAGATTAAAAATTACCCACATATGTGAGAAAACTCAGTGCCAGAGAACTAGGGAGGGCGTTCCAGCTCGGGTGGTGTGTCCAGCTGAGAGCTGCCACGTGGTCCAGGGAGGGAGGCCGTGCTTGTCACTAAGCACAAGCAGTGTGCCAGAAAAGCAAGAGGTAAGGTGCAGGCAGCTTCCTGCTCAAGTTCTGACGGGAAACTCACAAATAATATGAGTCCATGCAGCCAGTTTTGAGCTATACAATGTAATCCATGTTAAATGGCCTCACTTTGTTTCGCAAATTAACACAGAGAAAAATAGGTTCATTTTATGAACAGTTCCACAAATCTTAACATGTACATAAATTTGTGTACCAGGGTAAGGACACATGAACCTAAAGCCCCCCTCCTACTTTCCCTGTGTGGTCAGAACTCCCCCTTCTCCCCATCTCTAGGATGTCTGTTCATACTCTTAACAGAGTTTCATATAAACACTTTGGAGCTTTGATGGGGTCTGATTTACATATTTCCTTGATGAGTCAGCTTTCAGCACAGGTCTAAGAATCCCTTCTCTAACTCCAGTATGAAGACTGTCTCCTATCCTTTTTCAGTTAACTTTTGTATAAGCTGAGGATTTTGTTGAAGTTTATTTTTCCTGTGAATGAATAACTGGTTGTTCCAAAACCACTTGCTGAAAAGACTGACCTTTCTCTGTTGAATTGTCTTTGCCCTTTGCCGAAATGCAATTGGTCATATTTGTAAGAGTGCCGGGCACAGTACTGCTCCATGGGTCTATGTATCTGTCTGTTCTAGAGTGTTGGATGCAATGCTGCCCCTTGGGTCTGTGTATCTGTCTTCTCCACTACCAACTTTGCTTGATTAACATAGCTGTTTAGTTTTATCCTTCTTTTTTTATTTCTTTTATCCTTCTTTTTTTTGGTATTTTTGAGACAGGGTCTCCCTTTTAGTACCAGCTGTCCTGGAGCTCTCTCTGTAGACCAGGCTAGCCTTGAACTCACAGAGATCCGCCTACCTCTGCCTCCGGAGTGCTGGGATTAAAGGCGTGCCCCACCACGCCCAGCTAATAGCTGTTTAGTAAAGCTTAAAAGTCAAACCCTGTGATTCCTGTAACTTTTCTCTTTTTCACTGATATTTGGTTATTTTGACTCCTCTACATTTCCTATAGTCTCAGGATCAGTTAGTTGAAACCTAATCAAGATACTATTGGCAGTTATGTTAAATTCGGAGATAGACTTGGGGAGATTTGACATCGCTACTGTTTGAGTCTTTTAATCCATGAACATAATTTTCTCACTAATTAAATCTCTGGTCTCTTTTTTCAGTTTCTGTATAAAGATTCTCTACATGGAACTGTTTGTTTTGGAGGTGTTAGAGATTGAACCTAGGATCTTATGCCTGCTGGGCAAGAGCTCTGCTGTTGAGCTATCTCACAGGCCAGGACTCAAAACAACCTGTTTTGTCAAATTTATACCTGATCTCTTGTGCCACTGGATAGAGTAGCATTTTTAAATGTGTGGGTTGTGTTTAGCTGTTCATTGCTATTATATCCTTTGCCCAAATATTCTTTGAGTAAAAAATCCACAAGCATAACACAATTCAAATATAGCCGCGTTACTACCTCAAATTACCTGTGAAACCGACACTGTGGCGTCAGAACGCAAGTCAGCGTCCAAGCTCAGTCCCTCCTCAATGCATATTCTAGCTAAAATTTGCATGACGCCTAACTCATAGGCAGTTCCAATGGCTTGGGTTCTATTTTCAAAGGAGAACTGTCTGCACAGTCTGCGCACTAAGTCGCAGCTGCATGTTTGGCCTGGTGCCTCGTCATGGTTGATCCTGACCCCAGATTCCATGGTTCAAAGAGCTACAATGCGTCCTCCAGGCTTTATGACCTCCTCGAAAGATTTAAATCACTCTTCTCTCAAAAGTTCAGTGACCAATGTATTCTCTCTAAAAATAAGTAATTCACTCAAAAATGTGTAATTTCCCTTTTAATGTTTTTTCACAGGGTGGCACATTATTTCCATGATATTTTTCTAAATCACTTAGGATAAACATGTTTCTTCAGCATGAGGTCTGTGACCTGATTGAGCATTCATGCCTTCAAAAACTCATCTTTCCAGTTTAATCCAGTTTCGGGATGAGGGAGCTGCAGTCTTTTCTGATTGGATATCCAGTGCACAGTAGTGGAGCATGGTAGATAAAGGTTAATGAGGAGCAGCTGGGCCTGTACTGTTTCAGACGCATACGATATGCCCAAGAGAAATACTACTTGGTTCCCACATTAGACACTTCAGGAGCCCTCTCCAAGTTAGTCATTCAAACATTTTCTTGGTCTGGTTGCTTCGTTTCAGCCCTTTCACATTCACTCTCTTATCACAGGAGAAGCATGTGCAAAGCTGGGGTGTGCTGAGTGGTCAGAGAACTCATCCAGGCTTCAGATGGGAAGGTAGATCTCACAGAGACCCTGACACATAGGCTCCGGAGGGACAAAGGACAAGGGTATCTGCAGCTTCTTCCTGGCTGACATCTTCCAGTCCAGACCCTCTAGTGCTAGCCTCTGGGGGTGTCAAACAGGTTATGTCACTTCCACCAATTCCTCTATGGTGAGCATCAAGTGGAGGGGGAGTAAACAAAAACAGCAGGCTTGGCTGAGAGCAAGCTGCATCCTCTGGCAAGGCCAGGTCAGTGTAAACCCTCCTCCCAGCCCCAGACAGCGTATAGTCTAGCAGGTTGGAGGATGGTATCAAGCAGAAAGCATTAAAGAAGAACACAGTTAAGTTACAGTATGAAGTTCCATGTGTAGATCCAGAGGGTAAAATGGTATTGTTCTTTCACATATTGATTTATCCCCAAACTCTCAGTGGGACTCTTGCATTTTGCCTTTGCTGTATCTATAGCATCAACCTCACCCGCCCCTGACGTTTGCTGAGGGGTGGATGAGGCCGGTGGGAGCATCACAGATGAGGAGCTGCGCCCTCTGTTCCTGTAGTACACACAGGCAGTGGGGAGGATCAGACAGCGCACAGGTACACAGAACCGAGGCCAGTTACAAACAAGCAGCCACAGAACTCAGACAACTAGAATAACCCCACACAAGCCGGAGCAAGGGGCACGAAGGGGACACGAGACAGAGTGGCTTCTTGCTGAGAGTCTATGTGGTCCATCTGTGTGGAAGATGGAAGGGAGGTGAGCAATGGAGATGGTGTGGGGATGCGGCAGCTGCTCAGTGGCTGGCAGGGCAGAGATATGGAGGACGGGCCCCTCACAGCAGCTGAGGCAGAGTGAAAGGCCGATCAGAAGGGCTGCTGGGGCTGTCATTCTGTGTCCATGGCGGACCACGAGACATGCATGAAGGGAAGAGGTGTGGACTTTAAGAGTGTTTCAGCATAGGACTTGACTGCTCAGACTGGGAAGAGTGGGAGACGCGAGGAAGAAGAAAAGTCAGTTAGGAAGTCGGTTAGGGCTGGGAGTGGAGGACCGGGGACTTGGCCTTGAAGAGTGAGCACGTCTGGAATCTGGTCACTGGGAAGCAGTAAACTTTGGTTTCTGTGCCAACATATGGAGGGGAGGATGAGTTCAAGGAATATTTCAAAGATCTGTTAACTGAGCGAATAGAGGAAGTGAATAGTTAGGGTGGAGGTGACTGGGAGGAATCAAACTTTGATAGGTGAAGACCTAAGTCTGGGATCAGTCCTAACTATTAACAGGTACTCTGCCTGATGCAGAAATGGAGGTTACAAGGCAGACATTTGTCCATGCCCTCAGGGTACACACAGAGGGTGAGGCTGTGCAAACAATTTGTTAATAACGATGATCATAATATAACTCACCCTGAGAAATGCTAAGCAAATGGCATCCTTTCTATCTAGCATGTAATTGTCACCCACCAAGTCACTCCTGTCAGACACAGCCTCATAAACTCCAGAGAAGCAGCCTCAGATTTCTGGTAGCACACTCCTCAGGAGCAAGGATCCACCAGCCCACACACACAGAGACGGGATGTTGCTAGTGCTGACCGGCCAGGGGAAGGGGGCGTCGTCAGCCAAATTCCACTTGCTTTGCCCTCTTATCCCCCCTCCCATAAGGACTGTGATTGAGGTCAAGAATGCAAAGGCCTTCTGCATCCTGTGTCCCAGGCACCCTGGGTCGCATTCGGTTTCAGCTTACGTTCTGTGGCTGCTGTTGGTAGGCAGCACCAACTGCCCAACCACAGGACCATGGACCCCAGATCACTCCTACGGTCATTCTTGCTGCCAGTGGTCTGAGCTTCCTCCAGGCACAATGGTGGTGTCCAAGTGTGTGCAGAGGGAGAAATGGAGAAACTACCTGTCCACTCTCCTCCCAAACTCCCTCTGTTGCTTTTCTGAGAACTGTCTCTGATCACTGGCTTCTTTTTCAAGGACTCTCAGGTGAGAATGTCTGTCTTCCGGTGGCAGCGTGGTGGTTTCCTGTTGTGCTCAGATGCTGAGCGACAATGCCATTCCTCCAAGGTTCCTCTCCCTCCTGATAAATCGCTCTCTCTATGCTTGCCAATGAGAGCCTTGTTGGCCATATTTACTGACCTAGAAACTTCTGGCTCTTTCTGTGGATTATGAACCCACGGACCAGCCAGACACTCAGATCTAGTGTTACTCTGAGGGAATGACATCCCCTCATCAGAGTTAGGACTTGGGTGACATGAGACACAGGTCCTGCTCCAAAGCTAATGAGTGGATTTGTCCTTTGTTCTTGGAGCTGATTCCCGGAATCCCTAAAGTCTTTATCTAAGCCGCCTTGCCTCGGTAGCTTCTTTCTCAAAGGACTTTACTTGGCCTGTGCTGTCTTAGTTCCAGCCACTTTTAGACCACCCAAACTCCCTCTGTCAGTGATGACTTCAGGAGAGCTAGTCACTGACTGAGAGATAGAGGTAGCCACCCGGCAGGCTATGGCCCCACACCTGCCTTGAGTGTCTGGCAGCATGCCAGCAGCTTTCAAGTCAGCAGGATGCACCAGGTAGAGGCCCAGCTTCCCCAGAGGGACAGATGCCACTGCCTAAGCTCTCTTCATCCTGACCCCATGCCTTTCTCTTTCAGGACTCACACACAGCAAGGACTACCCACTACGGCTCACTGCCCCAGAAGTCGCAGCGGACCCAAGATGAAAACCCCGTAGTCCACTTCTTTAAGAACATCGTAAGTGACAGTCCACAGGGAAACCTGCAAAGGGAAGGGGCTGCCAGATCCACAAGGCTCATTAGCTTGCCCACGGTTGCCTGGGGTCCCCCTCAGAGTGCGGCTGGCCCTAGGGACTCCACCCTCAGGGGGCACTTGAGCAAGAATTTGACCACAGGATCCCAAGTTCTGAAGGACACTCTTACATAGCTGCGTCTACCACATAATGAACTGTATGTTCTAACAAGAACACAGTTCTCCTGAAACCAGATGACCAGGTGGTGCTCAATTAAAAACGTGGGCTTTGTGATCCCAAGGGCATAATGATGGGAGGTAGTGCCCAGAGCAGAGGGAGCGAGAGGGGAGGAGAGGAGTGTAGGATGTGTTTAGGACATGCGTAATATTGTGATATAGGACATAAGCATATGGACAGCACAGATAGTGAGTCCTGGTGTATCCAGCTAATAATAATAATAATAATAATATGATGATGATGATGATGATGATGATGATGATGCTTCAGTGGTTTTTCACTAGTTTATAACAAGCAAATCACATTATTGCAAGGTTTACAAAGCTGAAATTCAACAGATGTTGGGGAACATTCTACAGGTGTGAGGGAAATTGTGATTTCTACCCAGCTTTTTTATAATTCTTCGACTCCTCTACAAAACAAATTTTATTAAGAAAAAGAACAAGCATAAGCCTGTAACAGTGAGACCCCCCATGCAGATTCTGCTGGGCAAATTTAGGAGCCACAGACCTGAGGGAAGCCATCCCTTTGAAGGTGACCATCAGAAAGCATGCCACTTCCTGCCCCAGGAAGGGCAGATGTTCTAATGCTTAATAGATGGGAGCCACTCTCTGTAGACACAAGCTGGGAAAGCGAGTCCCCACAGACCACTCTTCTCTGTTTTCCTAGGTGACACCTCGCACACCACCCCCATCTCAAGGAAAGGTAAGACCCGTGAGCACTTCATTCATACGCCATCCCACAGTGTGCCAGAACGGAAGCTGCACCCAGGGCTGACTAGACCCACCCCAGTCTTTCTTCAGAAGCTTCTCTGTAGGACGAGGCAAATGGCCTCCTCCAGCTGTGAGGACAGGGATTCACATCCCGTCCTCAGAGCTCCAAAGTGGCCCTTCCGGCCCTCGGATCTGAGGGGTCTGCTGGGGCCTGCTCCCCTTGGGAGGGCCATGCCATTTTGATCGTTCCTGTTCATTGCAGGACTTTGTCCTGGCTGATCACCATGTCACTGATTCTTTGTCTTCCTCACACAGGGGAGAGGACTGTCCCTCAGCAGATTTAGCTGGGTAGGTGACGACTGTTTCCTCCACTTCCCCCTTCTCTCCAAGTCTACACAGCCCCTTGACTTTTAAGTTCTGCTCTCTTTCAGTTGCTTAACGCTCACCACCTTTTCTTTTCTACCCGGACCAGCTTGCCAACCGCTGTTGACAGGCTGGCTGCTTTCTGTTCCAGGCCAGGAATGAAGCCTTTCAGCAGGGATTGTTGACAGGCTGAGACCTGGGTACCACAAGGCCCCAAGCCTCCTCCCCACAGGGGCTGTGAGCTCCCTCCCAGACAAGGGCCATATCCACTGGTGGAGAAAGCAAGTCCCAGAAGGCCCAGTGCAGAAGTGGGGCTAGCCACAGTTCTAAAGTAGTACTACTGATCCAAAGGAAAAAAACGCTACATTGAGTTGTTCCATTGCTAATAACCACTTTCCTCATTAATCCAAAGGATTTGGGCTTTGTTGGTGTTCTAGTAGTGACTAACCCTAAGCTATTAAACTCCCAGGAAAAGTTTCTTAGGGGTTTGGTTTGTCTAAACACAAGAGCAAAGTTTCAGTGAAGATGTCAAGTAATTGAGTGGTTTGGTTTCTAAATATTAGCAGTTTTGGATATCTAAGCAAATTTAACATGCTTATTATATATCCTAACCAAACATATTGACCTCAGCTGCTAGCAGGTACTAGATATGGCTTTACCTTGTAAATGGTTATAATTTTCATCATTAAACAGATACCTGGTGGCCAGGACCGGTCTATCTGGGGACAGTGTAGTAGAAAGCCCACCTGTGCCTCCTCAGAAAGAAAAAGACAGAACAGGGAGCACATACCTGAGACCACAGAGGCAGGGAGAAAGCTGCCGGACCAGGACCAGCCTATAGACAGGGTGAAGCCAGCCAGGGCTATATGGTGAAAATCTGCCTCAAAAGCAAACAAATAGCTGGGCGTGGTGGCGCACACCTTTAATCCCAGCATAGCACTCAGGAGGCAGAGGCAGGTGGTTCTCTGTGAATTCAAGGCCAGCCTGGTCTACATAGAGAGTTCCAGGATAGCTGAAGCTGCAGGGAGACCCTGTCTCAAAAAAGAAAATTAATTAATTAATTAATTAATTAATTAATTAATTAGAGGAACATAGGAGGAAGGATCACTTGAAGGACAGAGGGGATTCTCCAAGACTCCTGGATCATTCTAGAACATTCTCACATTGAACTATGAACCAAGACATTTGTTGGAACATTTTATATAAATGTGTATTAGGCCTGTGTTTTGTCACACAGTAAGTCTACAAATAGGTAACGATAAGGTGGGCATCTGCATGGACCCCCTCAGAGTCTTTTTTCTGTGCCAGCAGGAGACAAAGATGATATTGAAGAATGACATCATTTTAACCCAGAATTCTTATTTTTAGTCGCTGTCATCTGTCTTAGTTTTGAGGTGCGGGCTGTTGGAATGTTATCCAGAGCCTTCACTGAATGTGGGGCGCAGGGAGGAGGAAGTCTCATCTCCTCTTGTCGCGGCCCATTGTCCCCCAGCGAACAGGCGTCCTCCTGACATGTCTCTGAGCTCTCTAGTCTGGGTCTCACAAGGCTTCCCTAGGTCTCTTTGTCCAAAGCTCGCTCTCCTAGGTGTGCTTCTCTGTTTTCCAGAGCTGAAGGGTGGTCTAATCTGGAGTTTCAGAAATTCCCACTTGGTTTCTCTAAACTCTGTTGTGTGATCTGAAAGCCAGTCCCGGAATTCATGATCAGAAGCAGCTCTTGATTTGAGGAGAAACGCCATATTCTGGGACAAAGGACCCAGCATTTGCCCAGGGAAGCCTGTGTTTCTGCTGTTTAGCTGCCTGTGTGTTTGGTGCCACACTCCCCAATGGCCAGCCTCCAACCTACCTCAAACCAACCAGGTGCCTGGAAAGGCCTAGAATCTTCTAGATCCCAGCTTCAGCATATCTAAGATGAGGGGTGGCTGGATTGCATCTCAAAGTCTTGCTCCCCCCAGGCATTTCTGTGACATCACCAAGGCTGGTGTGCCAAGGATGCTGACTGCAGCTCAGAAGACATCTGCTTCTAGTGCTGGCATCTTTAGGGACAACTGGCTTTCTAGAGCCCTGTCCTTGGAACAGAGTTTTATGAGACAGACGATCCTTTCTGGTCAGGCTCCTAGACCGTGTAGCCAACCTGGGTGAAGACCTTACCCAGAATGTTGGTATCATCCATTCAGTCTTACCAAAGGAACTCTCACTGAGAATAAACCAGTGATGGGATCCAAGAGTCTTACACTTCAGTCCTCACTGCCCATCGCTACATCCCACAGGGGATGACCATCCTAACTCAGGAGTGAGAAGGGATGGGGGTGTGGATGGAGGTGGGGGGGGTGCCTGTTCTTCCTGGTGGCCATGGGTATAAGGACCTAGGAAGGAAAGACCAGGCCTAACCCCAGTGTATCGATGAGGAAACAAGCTCAGAGAGGTTTCCACACCAAGGTCACCCAACTAGGACGTGGAAGGAGCTGAGGTCCCACCAGTGTTTTCACCAGGTACAGCTTGCCATCTTCTGGCTGTCAGCAGCCCATGGCACCAGACAGGGACTTGTGTCTAGGTCACATTATGGCTTCTCTTGGAAGAGGCTCCCCTGGACCAGAGACTAGGGAACCTGTCTTCCTACCTTAGGAAAGGCAGATCTGAGTCCAGAGACCCCTGTTCTTCCCAGGCCTGCGGGCCACGGAGCAGGTGTGAGCAAAATCCAAGCTCTGTGAAAGAACTCTGAGGGATGCTGAGGGCTGGGCACAGTGGTTCTTCAGGCCCAGGGCTCCACCCCTACCCCCAGCCTGCCCTGGACCATGCACATCTTTAGGAGTTCCTGGGGTGAACTTTAGGAGTTCCTGTAGGTGAAGACTCTTTGATAAGGCTTGGGAGACGCCTGGTGTCTTCTGGTGAACACGCCCCAACATGGTGCACAACGGCTGCCCGTGAAATTGGCACTTGGGCCTCAGACTACACAGCACCTGCAAGAGCCCTTTGTTCCGCGGCGACTCCCTGATCAATTTGGGGACAGGCACCTCTGTAGCCCCTCCCCATCAGAGCTCTGTGCTGCTCTGGCTCCTGAATGACTCACTGATGCCACCTGGTGGCTCCTCCTGGGTAGGCCCTGGTGGCAGCTGGGAGCCCACACTGAGCTCTGGTCTTTTCTTGCAGGGGGCCGAGGGGCAGAAGCCAGGATTTGGCTACGGAGGCAGAGCTTCCGACTATAAATCGGCTCACAAGGGATTCAAGGGGGCCCACGACGCCCAGGGCACGCTTTCCAAAATCTTTAAGCTGGTAACGTAACATTCCTACTGTCGGGAAACACGGGGCACCTCCGTGGGAGGTGGGGGCCTGGAGCTGCACACTTTTTCACTGCGCCCCACCCCTCCAGGCAAAAGTGTCACCCCACAGTGGTGCCAGAGCTCAGAAGTGTGGGCCAAAACACAAATTCCAGGAGCCTCAGCTAAGCTTAGCCAAAGGCTCCAACCACCTCCCTCCCCTGAGCAGCCACAGCCTCGCCTCCTAGCGTTCTATGTCCTCCAGGCTCAGAAGCAGAGGGCCAGTATGCCTCTGCCTTTCCTCTGAGGCTTCCTAGAAAAATTAATGTGGAGCAAGAGGCTTTTTTAAAATGGTGCCACTGTACCATACATGAACATTCCCTAGACTTCACTGTGAGCCCACCACTGAGCCAATACACTCTCCCTAGAGACGGATCAGGTAGGGCCACTGATCTGGGCCCTCGGCCTAGATGTGCCCCAGAGCAGCTGGTGGGAGCCTTGAGGGAGGCTCGTAGAGCCAGCAGAGGAGGGGCTAGTAGGCTTCCTGGAGTCACTCAAGAAGGTTCCTACCAGCTACACAGACACTAGAATCGCACAAGGCCAAGGCCGGGGACAAATGCCAGGCCCCTGCTTATTAGCCTGTGGCCTCGGCTCCTGACCTCTCTGAGACATGGTTTCCTCATCCATAGTAGAAGGTGTGATGTAACAACTTACCTCACATCTGGAGAGAAAGTAAAAGATCATGGTGACGGTCAAGGTCAGGGTGGGTGTGGAGCATGGCTCCGTCACAACCAGCCATTATGCTGGCCCACTGAAATTCTGACCTGATAAGAAAGTCTTATGGTGTGGTTCTAGAAAAGTGGAGGGGCAGGGTGCAGGGTGCAGGAGCACCTGCACCTCACAGTTCACTTGGAAGTGAAGATAGAGGCTCAGGGGTGTCTGCATGGCCTCTTTTGCCTTTTGGGTTTCTCCCCAAGGAACCCTGAGGGTAAGGTCTATCCTTGGGGGACATGGATATCCCACGACAAGCTTTGATTCTGAACCGAGTTCCAGGTTTCCCCTAAGGAAAGATGCCCTGTCAGCCATGCGGGGAGCTGGAGGCCATGATGACCCGTGTCTGGACAGCCAGTGTGCTCTGAGTGGGGGCTGTCTTCCTAGGAAAAGGAGGTGTGAAGACCTAGTTGGCAGAGTCAAAACTTCTCATCTTTAAGAAGCCAAGCCAGGCTCAGGCAGCACTGGGAGCCAGCCCTGGTCACGTCCTGCCTCAGAGCTCAGCTGTCCTGGGTGGAGCCTGTGGGGAAGCCCCCATCTTGACAGCCAGAGGGACTGTGTTTCTGCTGCCTTGAGGCAGTTCTGTAATTCCAGACCAGCCCTTGACAAGAGAATCATATCTGACTTCTGCTTGTTTATAGCCATTTGCTGCCTGTAATGGCTTCAGGAACCAGACAAGGCCCTCATGGGCTCCCTGACGTGAAAGGTCTGGGCACGAGGGATATCCTTGGGATGTTGGTTCCCTGGAGGCCAGACACTGAGCCTGGGAAAGAGACAACCTAAGGGTGTCACTGTCCCCATAGGCAGGGGTCTCAAGAGGACCCCAAGTGACCTTTGCCCCTCCAGGCTGGAACAAGCCATGCCGTATGTCATCTGTGGGTCTAGATTGGTGGCATGCTGTAGGCAGAGCAGGAGCTGCCAATGGGTCCCTGAGCCTGAGATCCCACTAACAGGTGTTTACACGGTGTTTCTTGGGTGCCAGGTGCCTGAAAGAGAGGCATGGACAGAAGTGCCAGCCAGCAGGGACTTGTTGTCTAGAAGGGGGTTCAAGGGAGCACTGTAAAAATATTCTGTAGAAAAAAGAAGCAGGAATTCTGTGTGGAGTGTGTTGAAAGGTGATCACTCCTCCAGAGGGATGTGACTGGGCAGGACCCGAAGGAGCACGTGACACTTGGCTAAGACACAAAGGAGAGAAACTGGCTCTCTACACATGGGAATCCTGCTGAAGGCAGGAGGAATAGGTGGAGAAAGCCCAGGAGGATTCCAGAGGGGATGGCTGCCCTTGCAGCACCGGGTCTGGAGGTGAGAGGCGTTCTCCAGGAGAGCCTTGACTTGGAACCTCATGGAACACAGGGTGCTCTAGAGACCTGGTAGCAGGTGTTGAGGTCACAGTTGCACCCCTCCCACAGAGATGAGGGAAAGTGGCAGCTGGAATGTGGAGTCTCTGGGATGGATGACATGGAAGATGCTTCAAGGTTTATAAATGTCCTTGTCTAGAAATCTGACTACATGGCTGAAGGCTCCAATCTCAAATCCACACTGCAAACAAGGCCTCTAGGCTGGAGGGGAGCAGGGTGAGACATGCTGATACCTTCCTAGGTGGCCATCTAAGGTGGTTTCCCATGCTGACTTAAGGCTGTGAGGAACTTGTCACCCTTGAATCCAAGACCACCACTCAGGACAGTCACTGTCACAGAAGAACCACTGCGTAGGAGATCATCTGCCTTGGTTCTTCAGTAGAACAGCGTCCCAAGCCACCATGTCACTTATTCCGTCCGAGAAAGGTAGCCCATCTCTCTGCCCAATGTTGCAGGAACCAGTAGCAAAGACCACTCAAAGCCAAGGTTATTTTCATAGCTCTCCACAGTCAGCTTCCTTCTGCTCCAAAGATGAGTAACACAGAACAAAGAGGCCTGCAAGCCAGAGCCACCCACCACGATAGTCAGGAGTAAGCTTCAAGACACCACCTACCATACCCTAGTCTTGTCTCTTTCTTGGGTGAAGAATTAGTGTTCCCATAGGATATTACCCAGGGAGACCCAGCTGTGGGATGGGACATGAACCTGTACTGGCAACTAGATCTGAGAGATTCTGCTGTAGGTGATATGTCATGTGACTGCTAAGTAAAGAATCAGCGTCAAGGTTCACAAGTGACTGGTTGGGTCTATATACCATGTGCTCATTGTGGGGACCCCCCCGCCGTGTCTGATGCACATATTCGCTAGTGGTCTGAGCACTGCTGTCCATGGTCAGGTGTGCAGGGCAGGCACGGGCCCTCTGAGTCCTCACTGAGCATGTGAGTATCAGCCAAGCCCAGATGCTGCAAGGTTTTGTGGATTATGGTCAGCACTGCGGAGTGTGACCCATGTTTCTAAGGAAAGTCAGTCAGAAAAATCCTCCAACCTATGATATGATCAGGAAGTGAGTGAGTGACCACCTGCTTTCTGTCAAGCAAAGCATGGGCAGAAGAACCTACTCCCCAAGTCGATACCAGTAAAATATATATATTATATAATATTTATTATATATTATGAATTCATATATATATATATATATATATATATATATAAATTCTACCCCAAACCTGGGTCTACCCAGTGTGCCTGGGTTCTGAAAAGTGGCAAGGAGAGGGCATCCATTGACCTCTAAACCAAGCCAGGAGATCACCTGTCCTGAATGACCTCAATGCCAGGCTGGGCCTGGGCTCTCTGGGCCTTTCAGCCCAGATGTTGGCAGCTGTCTTTAACCACACACACGGGGGAAGCACAGTTCTCTACATAACTAATTACCACACTGTAGGCTTAAGGAGCGTTAGACACATGAAGTGAGGCTGGATCATCCAGGCGAGGGACGGGCGGGCTCCTCAGAGACGTGGCCCTGTCTGAATATAAGTGTGACTGCAGGAAGTTCCTTTGAAGTGTTCATGAGGTGAGACTGTCCACAAAGCTCCATAGAGTGGACCGGCTTCACTCAGACCCTGACGTTGTGTTCCAGCAACATGAGTATGTGAGGCTCACATTTCTTAAACAGCTTTGATATTTTCCCTGAAACTCGGTAAACAGCTTTGTAAACTTTAATTTCTCTATAGCTCATGGAAGCATGACAATTTCTAAAGCACATGGTTGCCCTGAAAGCTTACTGTATAAACAGCTCATGACAGACACACTGCATGGCTGACCCCACTGATGGGAAATCCTGGGTAGGAGATGAATAGAAAGGGGCTCTGAGATAGGAGGACAGGAGGCAGGCTGGCAGTGCTTCCTGGCTCTTAACATCACCCTAACCCTGCTTCTTACTGCTTGTCATTTTTGTCCGCTTAGCAGCCATCTCTGAGAGAGGCTCAGATGTGCCAGTTGGGTGTGGAGAAGACCGGTGGGTCTCCCAGACTTCAGGACCCACATCTTACTCCAGGTGCATAGGAGCCTTCAACTCCTGTAGTGTCCCCATGAGGGTGTGCGGTAGTCCCTGGTCTCCACAGACTTTGTTTGCTTCATGCCCTCCAAGCCAGTCTTTACCTGGTGAGCGCAGCTGTGCCAATTATAGGGCCCGGGGCCCAACAAAGGTTTAAATCAAGAGGGACAAGGGACAAAACTCATGACAGAGAAAACCCAAGGTGAAAGGACCCACCTTGCTGGTTCTGGCCTTCCCTGTCCTTTGCTGGCTGGCTGACCTGGAGCAAGACATTAGACTTCTTTGATCTTTGACTCAAACTTACAGTGGGAGTACGTGTATACTTAGGCTTGGCTGAGTCCGACTCGGACTCTAGAAGGGCTTTTGCTCGTGGTAGGTGCTCAAGGAGCTGCACTAGGAAACAGCAGCAGCACGTCCGGCATTAAATTTCAAACAGGAAGTCAAAATGGCTCCCCCATAAGTCATCTGAGGCCTAGCTAGACGCCTCCAGTTCAGCCCATGTGTATTGTGTTTTCTAGAACAGAGGTTCCAGAACTTCCCCGAAAATCATCACCGTCTGCAGAGGTAGCCTCTTGTAGGGAAAGCAGGGCCTAGGCAATGCTGATCCCCCCATGCCCATGTCTGTGGTGCCTGAGGGAGCACTTTCCTGGGGAGGACTTCCCTCCTCAGATGGTTCTGCATCTGGACTTCCGTAAATGTCCCCACTGCTGAAGGTCGGTCTCCTGAAGAGGTCACTGCAGCTCCCTCCTATAAGTAGTATAGCTTCAGTGCTCAGAGAGACACCCAAGGGCTGCGCCCTCTTCCTGAGCTGCTGGCTTGCCACACGGACACTTCTAGGCCAGCACCGTAGTCTATGGCTCTCTGCCCTGCTGAGCATTGGTTGGGCCAGTGTGCCTGGCCTGCTGGGAAGCACATCTGGTCTTATCTTTCTTAATCTCTGGGCTCACATTACAAATGAAATCTTCAAAAGATCAATATTTTATCTAATATAAGTTGGAGAACAGAAGACAAAAAGAAACAAAAATTTCAATTAGACAAAAGTAAAAATAATAATAGTAATTTAAAAAAATCAGAAAGAATGGACAGTGCCGTCCCTCGGGGTCTGCACGGGTAGTGTGAGAGCTATGTCCACACGTCCTCAGCCAGGGCTTCCTGCTGTCTGCAGCCTGAGCTCCCTCTGGACCTCACCTTTTGTTTTTAATGTCAAGTTTCATGTGTCCAGAAAACCCATCAATTCCGGGTTTGGGGAGGTTTCCTGTGTCGGCATGCACACTCCCTTGTGCATAGCCGGCCTATGTCGGTGGCAGGGGCTAGGATGGAGAAGCTGAGCCTGGCCAGGCACTTTCCCAGTATCTGGAGCAGCCCTTGGAGTCACCATCACTGAAGCCACTGTCTGGAACACAGCTGTCCTTGACACTATTGATAGTACCCTGTCCAACTGCCCTGGATTTCCCAGCCAAGGAAATAAACAGCATGTTCGAAGCAAAGTAATAAAGCTGTTGCATTCTCACTGCAGAGGTAATGCTGCCGTGAGGACCCCTTGGCCCTCGCCACATCCTGTGGCCCAAGTTCAAAGGCCTTTTACCTTAAGTACCAAATTCCAGCTGGCACTTGCTGAAGGAGAGTTTGAGAAATGGAATAGGAAGGTCAGTTCTGTGTCCTGCCGCATCATTTCTAGCCAGGATAGCTTGTGACTGGACAACCACAGAACCCAGACCATGGTGGGGAAGTACCATCCCTCAAGCCACACAGGCTCTTATCTAACCTCTGTCTTTTCCTTTTTCCAGGGAGGAAGAGACAGCCGCTCCGGATCTCCCATGGCCAGACGCTGAAGCCCTTCCTGCTTAGCCTTTTCGAATCTTGCCCTCTGCTTCCTAATATAACTACCTTAAACTTTAATTCCCTCTGCACCAATTAGCTAGTTAGAGCAGACATACCTAACCCTCAGAGCTCTACATGTGCTGGGGTGAGGCCCAAAGCACCTGACTGGTTAAAACCATCTGTCCCTTTTCATTTGAAGACTGAGTTTCCTCAGGGCCTCTTTGCCCTTCACTGTTCTCTGTGCACCTCGGCTGACTCCGGAGGGCCAGGCGCACAGACACCTCCCCAAGTTCACCCCCGCTCCATTCTCAGACTTTCTTTTCGCCGTGAGGCACACCCTTCCAGCTTCTGTGGCCATCACCGGCAGACGGGCACACTGCCAAGGAGCCAGAGAGCGTGGCGTGGGAGACTGTGTGATCCAGCCTGCCTTTGTTTTCTTTCCCCCGAAGAGCTTTCTTATTCCTAACAGGATCAGACAGTCTTGGAGTGGCTTATCCACTGGGGGCTTATGGTATGTGAGCACAGGCTGGGCAGCTGTGAGAGTCCAGAGTGGGGTGGTCCTGGGGACACTTCCAGGCCAGCTGCTCCCCACACCCCACCAGATGATTTTGAGCATGGCAGAGGGAAGGAAAGGGGCAAATGGGCTGGGCGATGGCCCCAACAGGAAACGGGACCTTTGGGAAATGAGGCACTGGAGATGCCATGTGTGGCCACTGAACGTCGCCGTCGCTCCTCAGTGGCCCCTCAGAACACCCACTGTCAAGAACCCTGTTTCCTTTCAGAGCCCAGGGAGAGTCCAAGGACATGGCGCGTCTCAGGGTGGGACTGCAGGAGTTCTCTGGTGGCCTCGAGGTGTCAGTCTGGCTGCCTCCCCCGTTGGGGTGGCCAGCAGCAGCCTGCCACGGCAGTGCCCACTGGCACGCACTAACCTCAGTAAAAAGTAATCCTCCCCTTGCCTTATAGAAAGACCCACCCTTAGCCAGTGACTTAGGAGTGTGCCAGTCACTGAGTCGCTAACCTGGATGCAAGGCTGGCCTGGGCGACCCTTCAGGGACAAGTAGCTCTGAGTCCTACTCTTCTAATGTCTGCAGACACTTCCCCACCCTCTCACCTACTGACTCTGCCTTTTGATTTAGTATGTCTTTTATAGATCTTCCAAAGAGCCCCACACTGGCACCATTGTCCCTTAAGGAAGGTGAGGATGGTCAACCTAAGACCAAGATGCCGCTTGTTAATCCCATTCTAATTCCAAGTGTAGTGTGGGTTTAAGGTAACACCTATTAATATATAGCCTCAACAGTAAGAGGGTAAGAGAAAAGCAGAGAAGAAAATTCCAGAAATAAACCCTCCAGATTGTTCCACAGGCATGCTCGCCCACTGATGTGACTGAGTGATGGTGCTCACGGTTTCATCCACACGGCGTGCGTTTTGGAATGGGGCCACACGAGCACCCACTGTTATTGAATATTGAAATAAAATAATAAACTTGCAGTGATCTCTGCATAAGTTTCTCATTTTGTGCTCTGGCTTGTAGACCTGAGCCCATGTGAAGCATGGGCACATTACAGAGCAGTGCATGGGAAATTTCTCAGGGGACATGTTAGCATGAATGAGCCAAGTGGGATGAAGGTGACGTGGGGCAGTGATCCCACGACACACAAGGAAAAGGATTTTCAGTTGCTCTGAGGTCAATTTTTCAAAGTCATCTTGCTAAGGAAATGAACGCCCTCTCCCTAGGTTGGGCATGGGGGCTCAAGTCTTTAATGCCAGCACCTGGCAGGTGGACACAGGAGGATTCCAGTGAGTTTGAGGCTAACCTGGGTTATATAGTGAGTTCTAAGCCAAAGTGAGATACTGTCTCAAAAACAAAACTGGAAAAAAAAACAAAAACAAACAAACAACAAAAAAAACCAGAGGCTGGAGAGATGGCTCAGTAGTTAAAAGCACTTGCTGGTCTTGCAGAGGAAGCACCTACACGACATGATGGCTCTCAACTGTCTGTAGCTCTAATTCCAGGGGATCTGACACTCTTCTGGCCTTGGAGGGAGCAAATATCCACCCACAGAGTGAACACAGATACATGTAGGAAAACACTCCAACACACAGAATAAAAATAATCATTAAAATTAAAAGGTAGACTAAACCGAAATAAAACGCTAATGTCCTCTCACCTCCCTCTACCAATCGTTCCCAATGAGGGATTTGGAAATGCAAAATGTTTGCATTATTAATGGAACTACTTCAGTTGAGAGACTACTTTAATGCTCCCATGTAAGCAGCTCCAGCCAAGCCTGCTGAGTACTAGGCCTCTTCCCTTTTCTGACCTGGAACACAGATGGACAGTCACCACACAGTGACAGCCTGCCTTCTAACAAGGCGACCAAGTGTGTGTTTTCTGCCCTTACAGTAAAGAGGGGCATGATCTATAATAAATATTCCTGACACCCAAGTTGGGCAGGAGCCTCCCAGTGTCCTTGGAGATAATGTCATCTATAACTCAGCAAGCCAACGTCTGAGTAACAAGCGGTAAGGGCTGTGTGCCACATAAAAAGCAAGAGGTCGGGGCTGGAGAGATGGCCTAGCGGTTAAGAGCGCCGACTGCTCTTGCAGAGGACCCAGGTTCGATCCCCAGCACCCACATGGTGGCTGAGAACCATCTGTAACTCCAATTCCAGGAGAACTCCAGGGAATCCAACGCCCTCTTCTGACCTCCTCGGCACTGCACGACATGGGTGCACAAACCTACATGCAGACAGTACATTCATACACATAAATTAAAATAAAATAAAAATAAAAAAAAGCAAGTCTCCAAAGATAATTAGTGAAATGGTTATTATGAAAAAGGTAACTTCGCTGCCTTTTCCGGAGGATTTGGAGCAGGTTGCTGGCCCAGGGCACGTGGCAGGTAGGCCTGGTGCCACCTCGTGGCAGAGCGGAGGCAGGTACGGAGAGAGGGAAGCTGTAGGAGCTGTGGGACGATGGCTGGAGTTTGGGGTGCCTAGGTGGAGCATGGTTCTATTTAAATGGAGAAATGACAAGCTGCAAACGGATAAGGATGGGTACATGTGTGTACATACACACACACACACACACACACACACAAATTTTTCTTTTATCTCTGACAGAGAGGACACCAACCAGTCAACTCTTATTTCTAAACACTTGTCTTCTTTCTGGGATAGAATGGTTGATTGTACCAGAAAGAAATGCCCAACAACTGAGACACTACTACAAGGCTCCTGCTGCCCAAGTCTGGGGTTATTTGAACAGCCTGAAGCTGGTGAGCCAATTCTCACCATTCCTCTGCCCCACCGTGCACTTTAGGTCCCTTCAGGTGTTCAACATGACCCAAAACAGAGGTATGGGGGGGGGGGCTGAAAAATAGGCATTCTTATTAATTTGTTATTTAAGCAAGACCAAGAACTACCAGCTCCTAGCAGCCTGGAAAAGTGTGCTTTACTGAAGAGCTGGACAGGCTGGTCCTCTAGGAAAGTCCCACACACTACAGATTGCATCAACAATACAATAGATGCACATGTGCTTTTCTGAAGGGTTGGACAGGCTGGTCCTCTAGGAAAGTCACACACACTACAGATTGCATCAACAGGCCATGATTTCTCCTTCGATCCACCTTGTCTTTTTTTTTTTTGAGACAGAATCTATGTAGACCAGGCTGGCCTGGAATTCAGAGATCCACCTGCCTCTGCCTCCCAAGTGTAGGACTAAAAGTTTTTAAATACCTTCTCAAGGAGGTACACCCTGAAGGTGTCTGGTAGCCTGACTCTGCTCACATCACAGGGCCTGATGGTACTGCTGCACCAAGTTTGTGGGCATTAACACACACCTGGCATGTGGCTACCACTCACCCCAGGCCCCAAAAAGTCAATATACAGGAATTTCAAAATAATACAAAAACTATTTTTTATTGGTTTTTAAAAGCCAGCATCGTGAATTCTGGCATAACTATCCATTTCTAATACAAAACTGGATTAAATAAATATCGTCCAATGTATAAATAGACCATGAGACAATTCTGAAGATTACAAAGAGAATTCTCTGTAAATTAAAAAATTAACTTTAAATTTTCTTTAGTGGTGGCTCAAGAACAATCACTGTGGCATTTTAGAACTTGTCAAATATACAAATCTCCATTCAATACAAAAGTCTTCATGCTGCAACATGTTACACATAGAAAAGATTAAATAGCAAAATCCTTTGATTATTGCCTTTTGCTCCTGACATTTATACTAACAAATCTTTACCTTTTAGTGCCTTAAACATTTATTAGTAATCCATACAAAAAAATGACCACAGCGCCTATGTAAGTGGGAGGTGTACAAAGTGGAATATATGTCCGCCTGCCTATGAGTGTGTCTGAGAAAGGGAGAGTCGGCGAGGAGCAGTGGTCAAACACAAATGCTGTAACAGTCCCTCCGGGGGAGCACACGCCGGGGGCATGCAGACATCGGACTTGCCATCAATTCTGTTGCTCCAATTTTTAACAGCAAAGAAGATGCAACCAAATTCCAAGATGTTTCTCAATGAAATAAGATGGAAGAACCGGAAACCCAACAAGACAGTGCTGAACCGGGCAGGCTCTTTTGGTGAAATTTTGTTTTACTTGGTTTTTTAGGAGACCTGGTCTCAGGTAGCCCAGGCTGGCCTCAACCTTGCTAAGCAGCAGAGTTGACCTTAAACTTGTGAACCTCCTGCTTTCATAATCCAAGTGCTGGGATTACAGGATCCACTTGGGATTTTATTCTAAAAAAAAAATCCAAAGCACATATATTGTATGCCTACAGAGCAAATGAAGGGGGCAGGGCACACTCTGGACTCAAATGTGGTTGCATCTTCTCCATTTGCCAACCTCACCATACAGGGGTTCAGGAGTCAGCAGGCACCAGGCCTTGGGGTCACTATTGGTGGTGGGAGCGGGGCATGGGAGGCAGTCCCTTAGGAGGCATGACCCTTGACACTGGAACCGGAAAGTAGACCAACAGATCTTATGTATTTCCTTAAAAAAAATGCTACCTACATAAATCTGTGTGACCATCATCTAATTTTCGAAGTGTGAGTCCTAATGAGTGAATATCCTTCTCCAAAGAGAGGGCCCACAGGAAAACTAAGATCTCTAAAACCTGGACTGCACACATGTGCTCACCTCACTCCTGCTTGTGAGAATTCAGGGGAAGGAACAGAGCTCAGGTTTCCTTCAAAATGATTCAGAGGAAGGTACACAAGCAAACATACTGAATATCCACTCCCTGGTGAGCACTGCCCACTGTGTTGGCTGGCACCTTGCAGGCACAGCTGACAGGATTTGAAGTGATTCCCTGAGGCACCTGTCTGGTCCCCATGGGGATTTCTTCTCCTCACTGCTACACAAGCACCCTGTCACAGCACAGAGGTCCCAGGAGAGCTTGCTGGGTATGCGAAGCCTCATTTGCAGCGTGTGTCCATCTTGATCCACTGGCCTTCTGAGTGCTTTGTCCATGCTAGCTACTCCTGCCTCTATGCTGAGCAATTCCTCTAACCAGGAGTCTTCACAAGGAGCTTGTCTAAAGCAGCAGCTGCTGACAAGTGTGGTGGAACCTGCAGGGCTGCGCCAGGCACAGGCCACATCAACTGTTAGATGGAAGCTCTTCAGGTTGACTTCAGGGGATGTGCGTTTCTCTGTGGACCATGTCCAGGTAAAGGAAATACCACTGCAACTTTATTTTCTGCTAAAAATACCCGAAATGAAATTAAATCCCCATCAAACTAATCTATCTGAAATATGTTTTAAAGTTAAAACAACAAAACACATTCCTAACATCATTTTGCATTTAGTTATTTCAAAACATATATTATGGAGAGATAGTTCTAAAAATACAGTTCTCTATCCTCAAAACCCTGGTTATACATGAGGCTAGAAATTGCTTTCCTAAAACAATATTTTAATCAAATATTAAGATACAAAGACCAACCTGTAAACCACAAAGATTCAAGTGAGTTATCTTTTTAAAACCTTGTATTTTCAAGGAATGTTTGCAAAGAAGCAGCTTTGATGATACGAAAGTAAATCAAAATACCTGTCATATTTGCTTGCTAATAAATTTAGAAGACACAAAATGGATTATTGGTAGATTTTTTAAAAACCAAAATAAAAGCAGGCTTCAGACTCATCTGGGAAAGCCCTACAAAGGCAGCTGACCTCCAGTCAGGAGCCTGCACTCATACACAACCAGGAAGTAACAACCTCTTTACAGATGTCCTGAGATGACTTTTAATGCTGAAAGCAAAATAAATAACCCAGCAAGACCAAAATTTGAATTCCAATAACTTCAATTTTAGGGCTATTTGTTCACTAAAATTAACATGTCTAAAACATTTTAATACAAAATTATAAAATAAAAAGTGCATGTATAGCAGAGCTTTTAAAACTCTCGCACAAGTACAAGTCCTCTGAAAACACCACCGCAGCCAGGCTCGCACACTGACATTCAGGGAGCCTTGGAGCTAAGTCCAGTATCACAAAAAGTCAAGTAAGGCTTTTTTTTTTTTTCATTTTAAAAAAATATACAATACACAAATCAGTTTGGAAAAAAGGTAATATTTAACAGTTCTCTGACTTAAATATTTTCACAAAGTTTTCATGTCACTGTCGATATTACTTATATACAGACGACAAAAGTGAACACAAATCAAAAGATGCCCTTTCAAAGCAACAGTGAAGTGTCTCTCTTCAGGACTCAGGTGCACTCCTCGCCGTAAACCAGTCCACATAATACACAGCAAAACCAAGGAGGCAATGAGAGAAAGTAAAGGCAATTATTTTTCCAGAAAAAAAAATAGAGCCCAGCTTTATGTCACAGTGAAAAAGATGTCCATTTATTAACACAGCAAACACGACCTGGTCTGAAGCGCACCAGGAAGTGGCCTCAGATGCGTTGTGATGGGGACCAGTGCTTCTATTTACAAAATATACTTCTCAGCCACATGGAGGCTCATACATCTGCCTATGTACACAGGTATTTACATATAGGATATATAAATAGTTTCAAGGGAATTGACACGAAGTGGGGAACCTTCCGTCTTTGGAATGCTGTGGCACACACGCTACTCAGCACGGGAGGATTTGGTTCAGGATATGTCTGTGTGGCACTGCTGCTAACACTAAGGAGTTCCCTGAAAATGAAGACACCTCCTCGCATAAGGAGAAAGTAGCAGGGGGTTTGTAGGTCCTTAGCCTTAAACTACAGATAAATTTACTGAGGTGGAGAGAGACAGCTACATGTCCCTTAAGAGAGAGACAAGTGGCATTCCTGCTCACAGGGTATGGCTTGTGCTTCTGCAGTGATCTAACCCATGTGCCTGGACAGATTCGTGCAGCAAGCATGTGGACAACCATGTGAGCATCTTCTGCTGTGGGTCAGTTTCCCTCTGTGCCTCTGCTGGCGCCAGCTCCTGTGTTCTTCTAACTAGGGATTAGGTATCTGATGGAGAGAGAAGTGGTCCAGCCATCTCTCAAGGCATTCGCTACACGAACTTAGAGTGGGCTAAAAAGAGTTGATTGTTACTAATTTTCAAAACGCAGAGTAAAAAGTGGAAAAACATCCCTGTAAATGACGGCACCGCTTCTTAACTTCATGCACTATCATACATGTTTTTCCATGTTAACTTGTCTTTTGATAACACAAATCACACTTGCAATGATATTAAAATCCAGTTCATCTACTAACGACATACAGTGCCCATGAGAAGATGAAACTGTTTGGAAGTGCCCAAGCTCAATGATTTGTAGAAAGTGAACAGTGTGTTTATACTTTCCCAGGTTCTTCTCCGTAAGTCTCTGAATGACAATGATTCTTTAAATAATTTTAGCTAAAAAACTACTGTAGATTTTCAACACTTGAAGTTATAAAACAGAAATTCTGAGTGCTCTGATCTTCACAGATGTAGCTCCGTGAACCTTCCTGGGCCCCTTGTCTGGCATCAGAACACGTTGGTGAGCGTCTGCCACTCGCCCGCCGCCTCCTGCACCACTTCCTCCAGGTGGAGGGTCCTCAGCTCCTCCCCATCCTGCTCCTGCACCACAGTGGCCGCCTGCAAGGTTCCTGCAGCAGCAAAGAGAAAGCAGGCCTCAGATCTTCAGAAGCAGGCCAGCAAACATGGAAACAAGGACCTAGGAGTACAGGCTAAAGACTTCTGGCTGGCTTTTCCTCTCAGTGAAGAAGGGATTATTTGGGCCAGGTAAATCATTTCTCAGTGTGTGGTGCTGGGGACAGAATCCAGGGCCTCAGCATACCAGGCAAGTGCTGCATCATGAGCTACAGCCCCAACACCAGGTAAAAGTTCTGTTTGTCACTGGGTGTGGTGGCGCATGCCTTTAATCCTAGCACTTGGGAGGCAGAGGCAGGAGGATCTTGTGAATTCAAGGCCAGCCTGGTCTACAGAGTGAGTTCCAAGACAGATGGAGCTACAGGGAGACCCTGTCTCAAAAAGACAAAAGAAAAAAAATAATTCTGTTTGTCACAGTCACTGTGATGTGGGCACCCACACTGTGAAGACTGTGCAAGTACAGAACCAGTGCAGAACAACTATTAACGCCATACCACAGACAACTTCTACCAACATGTAGGTACTGCTGGGAACAATGACCTTCCTTCCTGTAGCACAGAGTTCTACCGGGTGGGCTCCTCAAATACATCTGGATACAACCTCACTGAAGACATGAAGAGCATCTACATTCACCCACTGAGCCTACCCCCTCACAACCAAATGAACTCAAAGCACACACTTGTAAATTAACTGCCCTCTTGAGGGCTTGACTCCAATATTATATATTTTACTTTCCTCTGTGTAACTCCTGCTACTGGTGCAGCCTGGTATAGCTATTTACTTCCTTAAATAAAAATCCTACTGCCATGCCACCTTTCCATCATGCCACCTTTCTACTGCACCCCAGTGACAAACAAGGATGACCTCACATCCTATAAACTCAGTCCTGGTAGCATTGAGGCTAGTAGACCACAGAGAAAGCAAGGCTCCTATGGCCTCGGATAAGTAGACAGAATGGAGCAAGAGTGCTTGGCAAGGAGTCTACGGATTCCATCTGCGTCTGTGCAAACTTCGGGCTGACACGAAGGCAGCGTTTGACCTGCATACTGCAGACAAAGACACCCCAGAAAGAGTGTGAAGATAGACAGGCACACTGCTGTTGGTTGGCACTGACCGTTCACTATAGAAAGCTCTGTCTAAAGCCAGGGATGGTAGTACAGGCCTGAAATCCCAGTACTTGGGAGACTAAAGATTATGAGTTTGGGTTATGCAGTAAGACTTTATCTCCAGAAAAGGAACAAAGGAGAAGGGGAAAGGAGGAGGGGGAGGGGGAGAGCAAGAAAAGGGAAAGAGGGGACGGGGGGAGAGAGCAGAGAGAAGAGAGGAGGACGAAAAGGGGAGGGCTTGGAGGAGGGGCAGGGAGGCACAGCACAGGCTTCCGACCCTACTCTGCCTCTTCCTAACTTCTCCGCTCACAGCCTCTTCTGTAAACTGTAGTCACTGCAGCACATATAATGTACAGCCACTGTGTAAAACGCAGTCATACCTAGAAGATACCCAGTGAGCTAGCCACCAAATAGTGTGGCTCCTTGGGAACAGGTTTCTCACCCACAAAGCTGTGTGCCCGCTTCATGTGCAGCTTCATGTTACTCTTCTGCGAGAAGCCCATGACACAGTAGTCACAGCGGTACGGTCGCTCACCCGTGTGCTTTTTCATGTGAACCTGCAGTGCACTCTTCTGGTTGAAGGCTTTCTCACAGAGAGTGCAGTGGAATGGCCGCTCTCCTGTGTGCAGAAAGCAAGACACAAGCAACGTCACTCCCAGACTGTAACTTCTGCACAGTGCAGTGCTGAAGCAGACAGCAGTCACACCCTGCCTACCAGCAGTGCTCTTTAGCACTGGTAAAGCCAGTCCATGCACTTGCACAAATGAAACCTTACTCAAAAAGTAATGAGGGGCTGGACAGATGGCTCATGGGTTAAAAACACTGACTGCTCCACAGAGGACCAGGGCTCAGTTCCCAGCACCAATGTGGCAGCCAACAAACATCTGTAATTCCAGTTGCAGGTGATCTGATGCCTTCTTCTGGCCTCTGTAGGCATTGTATGCATATGGTTCACATATATATGCAGGCAAAACACTTATATGCATAAAATATAAACAAATTTTAAAAATTAAGTGCCAAGAGTCACAGAAATACCCAGAAATAGAACCCATATGATTTAAACAAAATTTTTCTAATATATTTTGTGTCCTATGGGAAAAAGACATTTGGACACTTACTAAAAGTATGATTTTTACATAATCTTTAATAAAGCTACTGTGTGGTGGCGCACGCCTTTAATCCTAGCACTCAGGAGGCAGAGGCAGGTGGATCTTTGTGAGTTCAAAGCCAACCTAGTCTACAGAGCGAGTTCCAGGCCAGCTGGGGCTACAGGAGACCCTGTCTTGAAAAAGACCCCAAAAAAAAAAAAAAGCTATTATGTCAGGCATGGGGGCCACAGCTTTTTTCCCAGCCCTCAGAAGGCACAAGCAGAATGATCTCTATGAGTCATTCGGTCTACACAGTGAGTTCTAGGCCAGCCAGGGACACACAGACTCTGTCTCAAACAAAATAAACCAGAAAAAATTAAATGCTAATGCTTTCAGGTGGATATATAACCTGAAGGAACTGCCAAGCCTGACATATGCTGGCAACTACCTGGATGAATGCCACCAGATCTTACTATCTCATCTGACTTGACATGGTTGTTCTGCCTCCTGGTACAATCCCCAGTTTGCGGATTTTTTTCAGAGGAGATACATAAGTTGATCATAACAGAATCGTGGGTAGGCTACTTGAATTCCTAGAAAAAGAGATGTTAGAAGAAGGGTTTACCCCTGGGTGTGATATGGCTTCTCGCCTTTGCCTGCAAATCCTTCCCCATCTCCTCTGCCTGGTGCCCTACTGCTCTAACCACGTGTCCTACTGGCCCTGTTCTTCTCTTTATAACCATGCATATGAGGCTTTATCTCAGAAGCCTAGAGTAGGATGAAATCCAAAAAGGGAACCGAAGTCCCAGTGCTGCTGAGTGAACGCAGTGATCTGGGACGGCAATAATGAAGACAGGCTGCTGTCAGCAGCCTCCAGGGGAAAGGGAGGTGGCAGGTGGGCCTCAATTAACTGCAAAGCCCTCAAAAGCAAGCTCTCTGGCCTGGAGCAGTTCACACCCCAAAAAGCTGGGTTCTGCCAATCTACTGGGAAAGCTAGAAGTGGACTCATCCAGAACACATAAGCAAAGGGCTGGTGCCTGACTCCACCCAGTGAGACCGAGCAAAGGGTCGGTCTAGCCCCGCCCAGCTGCAATGATGATCTTAAAGCTGGGAGGCACCCAGTAATCTATTAGAAGCTGCTGCATCTGCTACAGAACAAAAGAGAATTATGTAACTCGCACCACAACATGGCTTAAAACCTCAGCCGGTTTATCAGGACATATAACACAGTTATAAAAATTCCTGCCTTCTGAACTGAGGGCAGCTGTAGGGAGCAGTACTTCCAGCTCAAGACACTGGCCTGACTGCAGCACAGTGAAATGGTGGGAAAGGAACTTCCAAGGCACAAAGCATGTAGGGATCAGCTCGTCAGCTGAACCCACATTTACATCCTTCTCAGGTCGTGTGTGCTGAGGGCTCAATCCCTTAGTTAAGCTAGTATTTCCACTAAAAAATGAGAACATGTTATAATATGTATCAGCATAAATGTTAGAGAGCACAGGCAACGTACCATCAAGCTGACGGAAGTTCAATGTTTTTCTAGCAAAAAAAAAAAAAATCTTTAAAATGTTTTTCAAAGCTTAATACTCACCATTTGAATAGCTATACAAAAGTAAATTATTGTCATATGTGTAACCATAGTACCGCGATTGCAGAGAAAAAAAAATTGGAAAAACTCAGAATCAAGTATACAACTTTAAAAAAATCAAATAGAAGCATTTATGTGTGTATGTGTGTATATGTGTATGGGGGGGTGTTGGGACAACCTATGCCATCATTTTGTATTTTGAGACAGGGTCTCTTCACTGGCCTGGAACTTGCTGCACTGGCTAGGCTGGCTGGTCAGCAAGCTTCAGTAGCCACCTGCACCCACCTCCCCAGTACAGAGATTACAAGCACACTAATGTGCCAAGATTGAGGACAGCTTGTTTCTTTGCTTGTGTTTTCCTCTGTGACAAGAAGCTTGAGCAGATGCAGACAGTGACAAGAAACGCATTGGGAGCAAAGTCCACAGACAGGCCAGCCTGGGCAAAGCAGGCGGGCATGGAGTGTTGGAGGGGCACTTTCCACTTTCCTAGACAGAGAGAGGGAGGGAAGAAAGCCTGGCCGCAGAGCCCTCACTGATCTCTCCTATTCCTCGTGGTTACAATGAGAACAGCAAAATTCCAGGTAAAAAAGTGACATGATGGCTGGGCGTGGTGGCGCATGCCTTTAATCCTAGCACTTGGGAGGCAGAGGCAGGCGGATCTCTGTGAGTTCAAGGCCAGCCTAGTCTACAAAGTGAGTTCCAGGACAGCTGGGGCTACAGGGAGGACCCTGTCTCCAAAAGACCAAAAAAAAAAAAAAAAAAAAAAAAAAAAAAAAAAAAAAAAAAAAATAAAAAAAAAAAAAAAAAAAAAGTGACATGATGGTAGGTAGACCAAAAGTTAGGGGACAGTGGGACACATGGGCTTTGTTTGTAAACATCTCACATGGATACTTATATGCTGAACTCATCTCATCAGTAACTGTCTGCTTCAAAGAACAATAAAGTGAGCGTACGTCACTTCTCACTACCTGTATGAATGCGGCTGTGTCGTTCCAGCTGGCTTGGTTTGGCAAATGCCTTTTCACAAGTGTCGCATTTGAATACCCTGGGCTTCTGCGAACTGAGCGAGGGGCCTGCCTGGTGAGTCAGCATGTGCTCCTGGCAGAACACACAGAAACCAGAACATGTTAGACCCTAATGAAAACTGAGATCCAAAACAGCAATGGAAAAAACGAATCATCATGCAAATCTAAGCAACGGCCAAGGCCAACCTCAAGGCTGACCTCGGACTGCGTTTTCAGGGCTGGAGCCCATCAGCAGGGACAGCAGGGTGAGGGGCCATGGCTTTGGCAGCTCCATGTCCACAGGAGCAGCAGCATCTCCCTCCTCAGGCTGCAATGACGGCTCAGGGAGACTGCGACCCTCACACAGCAACTTCAGTGAGGAGCCCCATGAAGCCTCTCTGTCCCCTCCGGGCCTAAAAGTCCAGGGAGATAGAGACTGTCTCAGCAACTCTTACAAAACACCTGTAGCCCTGGGCAGGTTCTACCAATTATACAACTAATGCTGCATGATCCATCCCAAGTCTTCTGACAGCACCAGGTAACAACAAAAGAATGTAACTCAAACTCTCGGTAACTCTGCACCTGTGTGATTTGGGCTTTTTCTCAGAGAGATGACAGCTGAGCTATGAGCTCCTGAGGCTGGAACTGAAACCGTTTTCAAAGTTTTACAAGGTGCACAATTATCCTGATAGAGGATCTTTATTCAATCCTCCCCCCCTAAAGCAGGACTCAGAGAGAAGTAAATAAACATTTGCAGTGTTTGCAGCTGCATCATAAATTCAAGTAGCATGCTACTTTGCCCAGACATCTGCGAGGTAGGTCAGGACAGCAGGGAGAGGAGAAAACTGTTGGAAGCAGCCTAGATACCAGAGGCCAGGAGGAACCTGGCCAGGCTGCAGAACAGGGACTTCAGCTGTAGCTTCACACTCCATAATGTGCCTATCACCGGCACCAGGAACTGACTCTTCCTGCTTCATCTGTGTCACACTTAAGTATAGCCATGGGAATACTATGCCTTCTCAGGATTAAGCCTCTATTTCTGGAACTACTTTCACACAATGTAGACACTTGATGCTTGAAGGGCAGAAACAGGTAGAATAACAGACAACACAGCTTGGGAAGAACTCTGTTGTAACTACACATCCCATTTGCAGAGAAGGAAAGTCATTACATTAGCAGGTGGACATAAGTATCACAGCTGCTACATGAAGCTGACGGTGTGAAGACCCACCGATAAACTGCATTCTTCCAGCAGAGCACACAGGCCTTGCCTCACTGGAAATGAGTGACTTGCCTGAACTGGGTACTCAAGTCAGAAGGCCTAGCCAAGATGGCTGTGCTGCTCTGCTGCCAGACACTGGCATGTCTGCTCCCTGCAGGGAGCTCCAACATAAGTCCTGAGTAAATGAAGACTGGAACGCATGAGGGACAGTTAGACTTCCTCAGAGACTAAGGGCATGGCTCTCGGAAGCACTGCCAGTGAAAAGCAGAGTCAGGTAATGACAGCAGTGCTCCACTGTTCACACCATACCCTGCATGGCACACACTTCTGAATTTTTCCCAGCAGATGACTAAATGGAAAGTTCTGATCCCCTTTTCCAGGCTATCAGAAAAGCAAAATCAGGAAGAGGGGGTCCAAGCCTGGAGGTGATGAGCCACACCTGAAATTGCTTCCCAGGGTTCTTCATTCCTCCCACCATGTCTAAGCCAAGCCCTCCCTGCCCCCAGGATGCCTGTCCTTTATCCTCTACCTCTCCCAGTGGCCTAAGGAGATGAAGAACCCTACATGTGTTCATCCTGTGCACCCAAGAGGGACCCTGCAAGATTACTCCCAGGTAACCGCATAGTTTTCTTAGGTCCACACTATCCTACACTGCAGGTACCAGCAACCAAGAGAGTATGATTCCCCATAGACACAAACATGCTGACAGCTTTTCACATTTCTGCCAGCCTGATGGGTAAGAGGTGACAGTCTGAGGTGATTTAATTTACATCAGAAACTGATTTTGTGCACGGAAATGTGCAATCTATTCACATGCACAAAATGGGCCTAACATGCCTACTACAACTTGGCACATGTATTTATGCCACTGACTGAAAGTGTCATTCACTTCTTACTTATATTAGGAGCATTATGAGTACCCACAACTATGGGTTCCTTGTTGTCCCTAGGGTGTACCTTGAGGTGTGTGGCACGCTTGAAGGCCTTCCGGCAGACCCGGCAGCCGTGGATGCGCTCCTTGCCATGTACCTCTTTGCTGTGGTGCATGAGCACGGCAGCTGATGAGAAGGCACGGTCACAGTCCAGGCACTGGTGTACAGGACCATCCTTCTCAGGATGACTGCTGGGGGCCAGCTGGGCAGAGACATCAGTTACCTGGAGAGAGCCATGAGTTCTAGATTAGTAGATGAACACGGTCTGCAACTGCCAGACAAGCTGCCGAACATGTACGCAGCTGGGCACCTCATTCCAGGACACCAGACAGCTTAGAATGGCTGGGATGCACTGGCTACGGATTGGGACTGTACCCCATCACAGGTCCCGCACAGCTCCAATACTGCCCTCCTGGCCACTTGTGGGCTGAGTTCAACAATGAGGAAGCACAAAGTCCCACCACCAGAGCTGCTGAAGAACAGATGCAGCATATACAGAAGTCCTGAGAATACACTGGGCACATAACAAGTATTCATGAACTATGACTGACCATTGGAAAATACCACATAATGCTTCAAAAGGGCTGTTCCCTGAGCCAGCAAGAAGGCTCAGCAAGTAAGGGTGCTTGCTCCCAAGCCTGGTGACATGAGTTTCTGCCCTGGGACCCATGTAGTGAAAGGAGAGAACCTGCTCCCCCTTGACTTCTACCCATGTACTGTGTGTACACTCAAAAATAAATAAAAATGTAAAAAAAAGTTGCTGTGGTTTTGGAAAGTCTTTCTCAATATAATACAAAAAACCTTAATAGCAACAAACGGTATTTTCTTAGCTTTTGACTCAACTAATTTTGGGTCCCAACTGATGTGTAGGTTTCTAAGTCAATTTCATGGGATGCCACCAGCACTTAGAAAAATAGCAAATAGAGCAGGAGATTATAAAACAACAGACTCTAGTTTAGAGAAAGGTAATGATTTAATGAAGCAATTATAAAGAAATTTTATGTGACCCACCAACATCTTCATTCCTGTTTTATCAAATACTTTTTCAAAAAACTGGAATATACAGAAATGGGTAAGTATTAAAGAAAGATACAATCATAAAAGGTGCTATTATTTTATGCTATAATAAAAATCAGAATTATTAAAGAAAGATCTAACCAAAAAAGGGTTAATTTATGCTATAATAAAAAAAGCCAAGGTGTCTTTGTGTGGGCGGGCTCCTGAAGCACAGGAGCCCGGAAGTCGCTCCAGACAGGTACCAGGGCATGGGCTAAGTTAGGCATATCCCCCCCCCCCACACACACACAACTGGAATTGATGAGAGAGTATATAAGTGGACTTTTTTGGAGAACCTTCAGAACAGGAAGGGAAGAGTGACTTAGACTTCCAATATCCAATATATAAACAAAATTGAAAGCCTAAACCTAGACAAGTCAATACTCCATAAACAAGGAGGAGGAAAGGAAAAAAAAAAAAAAA
>VZQC01009804.1:381016-401856 GCA_009823505.1 Rhizomys pruinosus
AAATCTATTTATACAGGGCTTATAGTCATTAAAAAACAGCCGTTGGTACTGGCACAAAAACGACCTGTTGCCAATGGAACAAAACTGAAGATCCAAATCTGAGCACATACAATTTCAGCCACTTATATTTGACAAGGGGGCCAAGAAGAATACACAATGGAGGAAAGACAGCATCTTCAGCAAGTGGTGTTGGCAAAACTGGATCACCACTTGTGAAGAATGAAATTAACCCCTACTCTCGCCCTGTACAAAGTACAACTCAGGGGGATCAAAGACCCACGTGAAACCCAAAACTCTGAAGGTGATAGAAGAAAAAATTTGGCAGCAGACTATAGACATAGCGTAGGAAAAACTTCCTAAATCAGACGCAGCTGCACAAAAAATAAGACAATTGACAAATGGGACCTCATTAAACTCAAAAGCTTCTGTACATCAAAAGAACAATCAAGGAAGTTAAGAGTAATCCCAGAGAGAGGGAGGAAACCTTCACCGCAGAAACATCTGACAAAGCATTGATTTCCAGAATATATAAACTACTCAAAAAACAAAGAAGAAAACAAATGACCCACTCAATAGATGGAGCAAAGAGCTGAACAGAGACTTCACAAGTGAGGAATTAGACATGGCTGAGAAACACCTTAAGAAGTGTTCAACATCACTAGTCATTAAGGAAATGCAAATCAAAACCACTGTAAGATATCATCTTACTCCAGTAAGACTGGCTAGGGTCAAAAAAACAAATGATACCAAGTGCTGGAGAGGTTGTGGGGAAACAGGAACACTCATCCACTGCTGGTGGGAATGTAAACTCATGCAGCCACTATGGAAAGCAGTGTGGAGAACCCTTGGAAGACTTGGAATGAACTTACCACCCGACCCAGCCATACCACTCCTAGGCATGTACCCTCAAGACTCACCCCAACGCAGAGATACATGCATGGCCATGTTTATTTCGGCTCTCTTCAGAATAGCAAGGAGCTTGAACCAACACAAATGCCCCTCAACTGATGAGTGGATAGAGAAAATGTGGTACATCTACACAATGGAGTTCTATGCAGCAGTAAAGAAAGATGACATCATGACCTTTGCAGGAAAATGGCTAGAGCGAGAAGATATCATGCTGAGTGAAGTAACACAGTCCCAGAAAAACAAACGACAAATGGTATCCATCATCTGTGGACGCTACTGCCAATTACCTATTTGTAAGTATTTCTTGTGCATGGCCCCTTGAGCTTTTGTCCAAAGCAGTTGGGAGTGATGCATATTGGAAACAACAACAACAACAACAACAACAGAAAGGATTGCATCGAGGAACTGACTGAAACAGTGAACTTCTGCTCAAAACAGTCAACTCCCACATGGAGAGTATTGAGAAAGACTGAGAAAGAGATGAAAAGCATGTTTGGCAGAATGCATGAACTCTGGTAGGGTGGGGGAAAGGGGGGGAACATGAGTCTAGATTTGATAAATAATAAATTAATTCATTAAAATAAATAAGTAAATAAATAAATAAAAACAAAAGACATAGACTGGGAGAATAGATTAGGAAACAGAACCCATCTATATGTTGTCTACAAGAAAACCCATCTCACTCTCAAGGATAGGCACCAACTTAAGGTGAAAAAATGGAAAAAAAATGTTCCAAGCAAATGTTACCAAAAAGCAAGCAGGAGTTGCTATTTTAATATCAGACAAAATAAACTTCAAAGTAAAAGCAATCAGAAGAGACAAAAAGGCCCATTACATCTTTATCAAAGGAATAATTAATCATGAAGATTTCACAATCATGAATACATATACACCAAACTCTGGTGCACAAAACTTTATAAACACAATTCTCCAAGACCTCAACACACAGATTAATCCCAGCACACTCATAGTAGGGGACTTCAATACCCCACTGATACCCTGGACAGGTCAACTGGACAAAGAATAAACAGAGAGACATCTGAACTGAATGATACGATACACCAAATCGACCTCACAAACATCTACAGGATATTCCACCCAAACACCAGAGAATACACTTTCTATTTAGTACCCTACAGAACAATCTCCAAAATTGACCACATACTGGGAAACAGAGAAAACCTCAACAAAATACAAAAAGATTGAAATAATTTCATGCATTGTCAGACAACAGCACAATAAAGCTCAATATCAACACCAGGATAAGCCCTACTATCTACAAGGACACATGGAGACTAAACAGACTCCTGAATAATGAATGGGTCAAGTAAGAAATAAAGAAATAAAAGCATTCCTGGAACTAAAAAATGATAATACAACAAAACCTATGGATTACTTTAAAGGCAGTCCTAAGAGGGAAGTTTATAGCTCTGGGTGCCTAAATAAAAAAATAAAAAATAAAAATAAAAAACAGAAGGAGCACAAATAAACGATCTAACACTGCAGCTAAAAACACTTGAGAGACAACAAATAAACCCTAAACACAACAGACAGGAAGAAATAACAAAAATCAGAGCAGAAATCAATGAAATACAAAGAAAACAATACACACACACACACACACACACACAAAATCAATGAATCCAAAAATTGGTTCTTTGAAAGAATAAACAAGATAGACAGACCTCTAGCCCAGTTAACCAAAAAAAAGAAAGAGCAACTCCAAATCAATAGAATTAGTGATGAAAGGGGAAATATCACAGCAGACAATGAAAAATCCAGACAATCATATGGGAATATTTCAAAAACCTATACTCTACTAAGTTTGAAAACCTAAGAGAAATGGATAAATATCTGAAATCCTGGGAATCACCAAAGCTTAACCAAGAAGAGATCAACAGCTTAAATAGACCCATAATATATGAAGAAATTGAAAATGTAATAAGACACCTCCCAACCAAAAGAAGCCCAGGCCCAGGTTTCCCGGCAGAGTTCTATAAAACATTTAAAGAGGACTTGCAACCATTATTACTCATACTGTTCAGAAGGATACAAGCAGAGGGAAATCTCCCAAATTCCTTCTATGAAGCCAGCATCACTCTAATACCAAAACCAGTTAGAGATACGAACAAAAAAGAGAATTATAGACTGATCTCATTAATGAACCCAGATGCAAAAATTCGCAACAAAAAACTTGCAAACCACATACAGACCCACATCAAAAAGATCATCCATCATGAACAAGTTGGATTCATACCAGAGATGCAGGGATTGTTCAACATACGAAAATCAATAAATATCATAAAACACATAAATGGACTGAAAGACAAAAACCATACAATCATCTCAGTTGATGCAGAAAAAGCCTTTGACAAAAATCCAGCATCCCTTCATGTTTAAAGTTCTAGAGGGAATTGGACTAGAGGGATCATTCCTCAACATAATCAAAGCCATATACAACAAACCCACAGCCAACATCATACTAATGGAGAGAAGTTAGAAGCATTCCCCTTAAACGCAGAAACCCAGCAAGGCTGCCCCGTCACCACTCCTCTTCAATACAGTGCTTGAAACACTTGCTGGAGCAATAAGGCCAGAAAAGGAAATTAAAGGAGTACTAACTGGAAAAGAGGAAGTCAAGCTATCTATCCCTTTTTGCAGATGATATGATAGTTTACCTAAGGGATGCTAAAAACTCTACCAGAAAACTCCAAGAAACAATACAGACTTTCAGTAAAGTGGCAGGATACAAAATTGACCTAGAAAAATCAGTAGCCTTTTTTTTTTTAAACTTAAAATATTTTATTTTTATTTTATGTGTACAAGTATATTGCTTTTTTTTCTTATCAAATCTAGACCTGTGTCCCCCACCCTATCCCCCCACCCCACCAGAGCTCATAGATTCTGCCAAACATGCTTTTCATCTCTTTCTCAGTCTTTCTCAAAATTCTCCATGTGGAAATTGACTGTTTTGAGCAGAAGTTCACTGCAGTAGCCTTTCTTTACACCAATAACAAAGCAGCTGAAGAAGGAATACAAGGAGACCTTCCTACTCACAACAGCCTCAACAACAATAAAAATCCTAGGAACAAAAAAAAAAAGACACCAAAGAGCCCTACAACAAAAATTTTAAATCCCTGAAGAAGGAGATTGAAGAAGACATCAGAAGATGGAAAAAACTCCAATGCTCATGGATTGGAAAAATTAATATAGTAAAAATGTTCATTCTACCCAAATTAATATATAGATTCAATGCAGTCCCTATTAAAATCCCCAAGTTTATTCACAGGCTTGGAAGAAAAAATCCTTAATTTCATATGGAAAAACAAAAGATCCAGAATAGCCAAAGCAACCCTGAGTAAAAAGAAAATACAGGGGCACTCTCTATACCAGACTTCAAACTATACTACAGGGCTATAGTCATAAAAACAGCTTGGTACTGGCACAAAAACAGACCTATAGACCAAAGGAACAAAACCAAAGATCCAAACTTGAGCACATACAATTTCAGCCACCTCATATATGACAAGGTTCCAAGAAGACTCAATGGAGGAAAGATAGCATCTTCAGCAAATGGTGTTGGCAAAACTGGATCACAACTTGTAGAAGAATAAAATTAAACCCTACCTCTCACCCTGTACAAAAATCAACTCCAAATGGATCAAAGACCTCAATGTGAAACCCGAAATTCTGAGGTGATAGAAGAAAATGTTGGCAGCAACCTACAAGACATAGGGGTAGGAAAAGACTTTCTAAATCAGACAGCACCTCCACAGGAAATAAGGTCAACAATTGACAAGTGGGACCTCATTAAACTCAAAAGCTTCTTTCTGTACAGTGAAAGAAACAACCAGGGAAGTAAAGAGAAATCCCACAGAGTGGGAAGAAACCTTCACTGCTGATACATCTGACAGAGCTTTAACTTCCAGAATATATAAACTACTCAAAAACAAAGTAAAACAAATGACTCACTCAAAAGATGGAGCCTCTGGTGAACAGAGGCTTCACAAGTGAGGAAACAGAGATGGCTGAGAAACATCTTAAAAAGTGTTCCATATCACTAATAATTAAGGAAATGCAAATTAAAACCACTAGGATCGAGAAAAAAAATGAGCCAGGAGTGGTGGCGCAAGCCTTTAATCCTAGCACTTGGGAGGCAAAGGCAGTAAGGCCAGCCTGGTCTACAGAGCGAGTTCCAGGACAGCTGGGGCTACAGGGAGACCCTGACTCGAAAAGACAAAAAAAAAGAAAAAAGAAAGAAAGAAAACAAATGATACCAAATGCTGGTGGGAATGTAAACTCATACAATCACTATGGAAAGCAGTGTGGAGAACCCTTTAAAGACTCAAAAAGAGCCTACAACCAGATCCAGTCATACCACTCCTGGGTATGTACCCACAAGACTCATCCTACCACAGAGATACATTCATAGCCATGTTTATTGCAGCTCTCTTCATAATAGCAAAAAGCCTGAACCAACTAAAGTGCCCCTCAGCCAACAAGTGGAGAGAAAATGTGGTACATCTACACAATAGAGTTCTATGCAGCGGTAAAGAAAGATGACATCATGAACTTTCCAGATAAATGGATGGAACTAGAAGATATCATGTTAAGTGAAGTAACAGTCCCAGAAAAATAAAGAATGGTATCCGTCATCTGTGGATGCTAGTACCAAGTACCTAGTTATAAGGCAAACTGTTACATGTTAATGTTATATTTCTCATTATCTGAAAGCAACTGTGCTCTTATAATGTGAATCCCTTAACAGGTTCTAGAATTAACCTACCATTTATTTTCTGACTTTGGAATTTTGGCATATGGGTGGTGGGTATGTATGCATATTTTAGGGTAATATAAAATCCAAAATGGAAATATGTGAATCCTGAAATATGATTTGGAAATAACATACAGTTTGTTTTCAGATTACATAATTTTAGTATAGGTGAGACATATATATATATATATATATATATATGTGTGTGTGTGTGTGTGTGTGTATATATATGTGTATGTGTACATATATGTGTGTATGTATATGTATGTGTATGTATATATATATACATATATATGCATACGCTGAAGTAATACAAGCTGGAAGGAACAACAACAGCAAAAGAACTGGGACAAAAAAAAAAAAAAACTGAAACAGTGAAGTTCTCCCCCAAACAATAATCCTCTGCTTTGAAAAAAAACTCTGGAAAGACTCAGTAAAAGATGCAAGACATGTATGGCAAAATGCATGAACTCTGGTGGGGTGGGGGACATGGACAGGGAAATGAGTATAAATTGGACTGAGAAATGATATCTGATGTATGAAAAATTTAACAACAATAAAACATATATTTAAAAAAAAAAAGAAAAAACAAGCACTGTCAGGAAGGTCAGGAGTATACCAATAATGAGATTTTGAGAAAGCTTTAAATGATCTTGATGGATGACTATGCAATTTCATTGGGGTAGATAAAAGTTTCAGAAAACAAGAAGGAGCTCAAGTTGGCACATGCTAATGAGAACGATACCTTTGGGAATAAACATCTATGATGGAGAAAAGAGAAATAAAGTTGGAAGTGCAAAAGTGAAAGAAAAAAAAAAATAACACAGACCTAAGAGAACACCCTGCTACTTGCTCGCTTATTCATTTTAATATTTAATATTTTAAATTTTGGGAAAAAAAAACGACAAGCTAGATCAAGTTTTGATATTTAGTTCATTTCATTACCATCTACTAATCAAATGGAGTAGGGAAACTTTAATCTCTATGAGCATCAGAGCTATATGAAACTAAATGGAGAAAGCCACAAATTAAAGAATAGCAAAGCACTTCTGTTTATGAGTCAGTCACATGAAACAGGATATGCTTTGGGATTGAATTAGGAACTTAGAAACTCAGATTAGTAAGGTTTCACAGCAAATGTCAGACAAGAGAATGAAAACAGTGATGGGATGGTCAAGAAGTCAGTGCTTTCTCTAGCACCCAATATGTATGGAACAGCTGAGGCTTAGGTCCCCAAACCCTAGAACATATATCAAGAAAAAGATTCCTGGGGCATAACCTCAAAGTTCTAGGAGCATCCTGACAGGTAAGAGTGCACTCTGATACCCAGGTCCTTGGCTCTGCTAGGCAGTTATGCTATCAGTGTTACTTATGGTGAATGCCTGATTTTGTTAGCCTGGGAACCTGTGCCTGCCTCTAACAGTTGACCTGGGGGGAACAATGCTAAGTGGTACCAGCCAGCCACAGGAATACCCCATGTCTACCTGCCCAACACTTGCAGGTGCTATCATGTCACTGCTGGGACAATCAGCACTGCTTGGGACACTCAACTGGAGTGCACAACTAGACCTGGGTGCTGGACCTGAGCTCTCTCCTGACCTTTGCCCGTTATTTCTAATCTGTACCCTTCCACTGTGACAACAGGGCAGGGGTAACATGATTACACTAGATCTGTGTCCTATGAGTCTTTACAATGGGTCCTAGAAGCTAAGTGTGGTCTTTGTGATACCAGACACAAACAGAGTTACACAATCTCATATGCAATGTTCGTCACTGAAGGCAACATTGTCGAAATCTCTGGTCTTGCTAACATCTGGTCTCTGTAGGAAAAATAAAAAGTCCCTGTCCTACAAAAATACCTGATAAGTAGCTGAAGACTTACTTGTTGAGAATGCTCAAACATAAAGTTTAATGCTCCCCAAACTAAGATGTCATCAATCATCTGTGCTTTTGATTCTGACTCAGAAAAGCCTTAGGAAAAAAGTTTGCAGATCTGTATATGTCTAGACTATGAGTTACTAAGAGTTCTGCTCCTAAAACACGCACTTTAAGACTAATCAATGAGAGAAAGGTCTTACCTATGCACATACCAGTATGTGTACGTGAAAAAATATAGGAAGACATAAAAGAATCAACAATTATTTCAGGAAAATATGCACAAAGAACCAATAAACACAAGTAAACTGCCCTAAGACATCTGAGCCAGATAAAGACAGCAGACACTTATTTATAAGATTGACACATTACTGTTTGTGATGCTAAGCCATACTTTCTACTGATCAAGATCTGAGAGCCATCTGCCAGACCACAGAGCTCAGAACCTCTGCCCTGGATTTGGTAGGGGAATATTCTTCAGAGGCTACTACACCCCCAGGGCCACCCTGCATGCCCCTCTTCCACCACTCCTTTGGATGCCCTGTCTAAGAAATGTGCGTGCCATTATTACCTGGTAAGCTATTTCTTCACCAGCAGCAGATGGTGACTGAGGAGCGTGGCTCACTAAAATGACTTGCGGTGAACCTGCTCCACTTTGGCCTGAGAGAGAGGGATCCGTGAGCAATGCTGGGAACTGCTGACCCTGGCAAAAGATTATCATCACTTTAGGAGTTTGTCACATTATCAAATTAAATAGTCTTTAAAAGTTGGACCCACCAAGATGGTAAGGGCATCTTCCACCAAGCTAAACAACCTGAGTTTCATCACCAGGATCCACACTGTAGACAGAGAAAGCAAGACTCTAACAAACTGTCCAACTGTCCTCTACCTCCACATGTCACACACACACACACACACACACACACACACACACACACACACACCCCAAAATAAATTAAAATGTAAATTTAAAAAAAAAGAACTTTTACAGGTGCTAAAGTGGTTATGAGCACCAGCTGCTCTTTCAGAGGACCAGGATTTGGTTCCCAGTACCAACATGGTGGCTAACAACCATCTATAACTCGAGTTCCAGCGAATCTGACACCCTCTTCTGACCTCCACCATCACTGCACAACATGGAGGCCAAACACTCATACACATAAAATAAAAAGAAAACTTCTTTAAAAGACTTTTATGGCACAATCACTTTGGAAAACAATATTCACCATATGAAGTAGGACCAAAGAGAAATGAAAGCCTAGAAACACTTGAAACCCTCCAGATGGCCACTGTAGTACTAAAAGCCTAAAAATGGGAACTGCCTCAATGCTCGTCAGTGGGTGTAGAGATGAACTGCAGGGTGTCCATGCAAACAGAGTATGATTGTGACATAGCCACATAAAAGAAGAGTATTAGCAGAAGAATGAAGAAGATGCATGCTATAATACAAGTAAACCTTAAAAACCCAAAGAAATGGGAAAAACCATGCACAAAACACCACATGATTTGTGGGTACCTTTACATGAAATTCCAGCACAAACAAGAGTAATGATAACAGAGGCTAGAGGTCAAAGAGGACTCAGTAGTTACAATTCTGATTGTCATCTTGACTGGATCTAGAATCACCTAGGACACAAACCTGTGGACATGTCTGTAGGGAAGTTTCTAGACTGAGTTACTTGAGAAGATCCATTGTAAATGTGGGCAGCACCATTTCATGGACTGGGGTTCAGGGCTGAATAAAAGGAGAAAGTACAGTGAGCACCTGAGCTCACCTGCTTCCTGACTGGGACTCAGTGTGACCAGCTGCCTCAGGGTCCTGCCACCATGCCTGCTTCAAACCAAGGGCCAAAATAAGAGCACAGCAAGGCTTGGGTGAAAGAGCATGGAGGTGACTGCTGATGCCTGGCTTTTGATGACTCCTCCTCACACCTGATTATGGCAAGGAGACATAATTCTATAAAAATGTTAAAAACCACTAGGTTATACACTATGGGGTGTGTGTGTGTGTGTGTGTGTGTGTGTGTGTGTGTGTGTGTTTAAGAATGCAATGCATCTACCTAATTCCCTACTGAAGCTGATCCCTTTTTACCTCAGGGTGTGCTACACAAGCAAAGATGACCTTGCATTCCTGATCCTCCTGCCTTGAACTCCCAAATGCTGGATTACGGGAATGTCCCGCTACGCTCAATATAAACTGTTCCATCTTTGAATGTTTACTTTTTGAAGTTATCTGTGTCTCCAGAGGACAGAGGGCATCAGTTTCCCTGGAACTGGAGTTATAAGCAATTATGAGCCCCCTGATGTAGGTGCTGGGAACTGAATCTGCATCCATTACAAGAGCAGAAAGTGCTCTTAACTGCTAAGCTATCTCTCCAGTGTATTTCCATTAAAAAAAAAAATGTAAACAAATGCTACAGCTTAATGTCTTTGGAAACCTATGTGCATTTTAAAATCTATTAAGTAAACATGTTTATGGAGTGTGGTGTGCTATCTGGATATAGGTACACAATGTATAATTATTACACCAGGGTAATTCTTTCTTCCATTGGCAACCTTCAAACTCCTCTCTTCTGGTTATTTTAAGCTATAAATTGTTGGAAACAGTAGTCAGTCTACTATGTTCACAACACTAGAACTTGTTCCTGTTGGCTACTTTGGTGTCCATTAACTAGCCTCTCCCTCCCTCCTTCCCTAGACTCTAGTGGTACCATTATGCTCTCTATTTCCAAAAGCCAATGGTTTCAGCTCCACATGTAAGTGGCAACATATGGCATTTGTCTCTCTGTGCCTGACTCAGTCATAAAACAATGTTCATCTCCAGTGCCAGTCAGGCCACGTCAATAAACAAGATTTCACTCATTTCTATGGCTGTACAGTACAAAATTATCTAGCCATAAAAATGTACATTTTGAATCAATGGATGAATTTCATGGAATATAAATTTTCTTAATAGTTTTTTATCATCCAGGCATATATAGAAATAACTCTCGGGCTGGACAGATAGCCTAGCAGTTAAGAGCACCGACTGCTCTTGCAGAGGACCCAGTTTTGATCCGCAGCACCCACATGGTGGCTAAGAACCGTCTCTAACTCCAATTCCAGGAGAACTCCAGTTCCAGGGGAATCCGAGACCCTCTTCTGACCTCCGCGGCATTGCACGACATGGGTGCACAAACCTACATGCCGACAGTACATTCATACACATACAAAATAAAATTTAAAAAGATAATTCTCATTTGTTTTAAAACACATACACAATTCTGTTATACCATATAAAACTACTGTGAGTCTTTTTCCACTCCAGTACCCCTCAGCTATGAGACTCTGAGGATGAGGACGGGATGGGACAGGTATGAGAGTAGAAGCTGCAGCCAGAAAAACTTCAATATACACTGCAAATCCTGAACGAGGTCCAGCAAACAACCTGGGTGGCTAAAATCAACACTGTATGTACAGTGCACCTCATCAAAACAAGATTATGGCTGGGACACTGGCTTCCAGGGTAAAGTGAAAACGTTTCTCCTTGTGACAAGAGAGCAACAGGAGGTAAGGCCCTAACAGGAAGGAACTGGGACTGAGCTGGTGTGTTGCAAACTTCATCTACCACTGAATTTTAGATCTACATGTTATGGGACTCTAAGAAAAGCAGGGGGGAAAAATCCACAAGTTCATTAGAAGAGATTTTGAAAAGGATTTGTAAGTGGATAAGGACTCTACTTCCCATCAGAACCCTTTTAAAGTAAAATGAGGCCCACGAGGTATTTCAACCTGAGTACAGTAAGCATACAGGACAGTTTCAGAGCTCCGAGACCCTGTTTGATTTGCTTACACACACTACCTCCCTTAGCAATGCATCTGATCTGCTTACACATACTACCTCTCTTAGCAATGCATTTGATCTGCTCACACACACTACCTCCCTTAGCAATGCATTTGATCTGCTCACACACAATACCTCCCTTAGCAATGCATTTGATCTGCTCACACACAATACCTCCCTTAGCAATGCATTTGATCTGCTCACACACAATACCTCCCTTAGCAATGCATTTGATCTGCTCACACACAATACCTCCCTTAGCAATGCATTTGATCTGCTCACACACAATACCTCCCTTAGCAATGCATTTGATCTGCTCACACACAATACCTCCCTTAGCAATGCATTTGATCTGCTCACACACAATACCTCCCTTAGCAATGCATTTGATCTGCTCACACACAATACCTCCCTTAGCAATGCATTTGATCTGCTCACACACACTACCTCCCTTAGCAATGCATTTGATCTGCTCACACACAATACCTCCCTTAGCAATGCATCTGATCTGCTCACACACACTACCTCCCTTAGCAATGCATCTGATCTGCTCACACACAATACCTCCCTTAGCAATGCATTTGATCTGCTCACACACACTACCTCCCTTAGCAATGCATCTGATCTGCTCACACACAATACCTCCCTTAGCAATGCATCTGATCTGCTCACACACACTACCTCCCTTAGCAATGCATCTGATCTGCTCACACACAATACCTCCCTTAGCAATGCATTTGATCTGCTCACACACACTACCTCCCTTAGCAATGCATCTGATCTGCTCACACACAATACCTCCCTTAGCAATGCATCTGATCTGCTCACACACACTACCTCCCTTAGCAATGCATCTGATCTGCTCACACACAATACCTCCCTTAGCAATGCATTTGATCTGCTCACACACACTACCTCCCTTAGCAATGCATTTGATCTGCTCACACACAATACCTCCCTTAGCAATGCATCTGATCTGCTCACACACACTACCTCCCTTAGCAATGCATCTGATCTGCTCACACACAATACCTCCCTTAGCAATGCATTTGATCTGCTCACACACACTACCTCCCTTAGCAATGCATTTGATCTGCTCACACACAATACCTCCCTTAGCAATGCATTTGATCTGCTCACACACACTACCTCCCTTAGCAATGCATCTGATCTGCTCACACACAATACCTCCCTTAGCAATGCATCTGATCTGCTCACACACAATACCTCCCTTAGCAATGCATTTGATCTGCACACACACACTACCTCCCTTAGCAATGCATTTGATCTGCTCACACACAATACCTCCCTTAACAATGCATTTGATCTGCTCACACACAATACCTCCCTTAGTAATGCATTTGATCTGCTCATACACACTACCTCCCTTAGCAATGCATTTGATCTGCTCACACACACTACCTTCCTTAGCAATGCATTTGATCTGCTCATACACAATACGTCCCTTAGCAATGCATCTGATCTGCTCACACACAATACCTCCCTTAGCAATGCATTTGCAGTCTGATTCCTTCACTTGCACATACTGTGCACATACATCCCTCTCTAAAGAATGTGCCTGGCTATCTCAGAGTCCCCTTGACCCCAACCCTCATCAAGCTACATGCACATCCATCTCTGAACAATAATGAAAGTTTCCCTACCTGTAATATCAGTCAAATTCAGACAGCTTCTAGAAGAGCCTATCCAACCCAGTTTGGAGTACATATACAGTAAGATAAAACTGTGTCCTTTAGTAAACTTTTAGGGAAAATCTCCTATTTATCATCTTATATCTCTATGCATAACTGGGCATGCATAAAATTAAAATCAGCTGCATAATGGGAAGGGACATGTATAGTAAGAAAAGTTAATATATCACCTAATCTATCTCTCAAAATCAAGAACCACCCAAACTATTAGTTTAGTAGCAGCCCCTCCTTTAGATCCCATGAAGAAATGCCAGCTATAGCCGGAGACCCTTAAATTCTCACTCACATGGTCCACTGTCAATCTTGACAACATGTCCCTCTATAATCTCTACTACTGGTTAGCTCCAAATAACATTATGTTAATTCTTTTACAAATCTGTGTGACTGGTTAGCTCCAAATAACATTATGTTATTTCTTTTTTTTTTAATTAATTTTATTTATTTCTGTATGTGTATGAATGTACTGTCTGCATGCAAGTTTGTGCACCCATGTCGTGCAATGCCGCGGAGGTCAGAAGACGGTCTCAGATTCCCCTGGAACTGGAGTTCTCCTGGAACTGGAGCCTCAAATGGTTCTCAGCCGCCATGTGGGTGCTGGGGATCGAACCCGGGTCCTCTGTAAGAGCAGTTGGCGCTCTTAACCGCTAGGCTGTATGTTGCTTCTTTTACAAATCTGTGTGAGCCCTTATTTTCAATTGTTGAGATAAGAGAAGAGGCTAAGAAGCTGGAAACAGCCAGCCCAGGCCCAGTGGTCATACATGTATCAGTCTACTGCTCAACATGGGCCACAGGGAAATTCTCATCTATACCAACAAAGCTTCAGGCTCCCTGTGCTCTCGTAAGGAAGCTGACAGGAACACCGGGCAGATCTACACTTCTGCTGGTATCCATGGCCCCCTGCTGCCACCACATAACTACTCGACTGGAGAAATGGACTTAGGGATCCACATTTCTCTATTAATCAAAGACAAGACAGGGGCCAGTGAGATGATTCAACTGGTAAAGTGCTTGCCACACAAGGCTGACCTGAGTTCAATGGCTGGAACCCACAGAAAGGTAGAAGAGAACCAACTGACTCCAAAATATTGTTCTTTGATCTCCACACATGCACTATGGTATGTGCACACCTCCACACCCATACCATCATGGTACTGGACAGAGGAGGGCCCAGAATCTCTCTGTATCATTTATTTCAAATACTGATGTGCTATGCTAGATAGCTTTAGTGTCAACTTGACACACCTGGGTTGAAGGAGCCTCAGTTAGGGAATTGGCTCCATTGGACTGGCCTGTGGCCACATCTATGGAGTATTGTTGTGATTATTAAGTTATGTCAGGAGGACCCAGCCCACTGTGGGTGGTGCCACCCCAGGCAGGTAATTATGCACAGTATAAGAAAGCAGGCTGGGCATGGGCCAGGGGAGCAAGCCAGTAAGCAGCATTCCTCCATAGCCTGTGCTTCAGCTCCTGCCTCCAGGTTCCTGCCCTGAGTTCCGATGGTGGACTCCCTCAGTGATGGACCCAGGAGATGTGAGCCAAATAAACCCTTTCCTCCCCAAGTCAGAATTGGTCAGAGTGTTTTGTCACAGCAATTGAAAAGAAACTAGAACAAGTGGCAAGTCTATAATTACTCCGATACAAATATTTCATTAAAACAAACATTCAAATGTAGTGGGATTAACTGGCTGCTTGTGTTCAGTTGTGAATATCAAGTATTCTTTTTTTTAATTAATTAATTTATTTATTATTTTTATGTGTATGAGTATACTATCTGCATGTAGGTTGGTGCACCCATGTCGTGCAATGCCATGGAGGTCAGAAGAAGGCATCGGATTCCCCTGGAACTGGAGTTAAAGATGGTTCTTAGCTGCCATGTGGGTGCTGGGAATTGAACCTGGGTCCTCTGCAAGAGTGGTCAGTGCTCTTAACCACTGAGCCATCTCTCCAGCCCCATATCAAGTATTCTTAATGAGAATGCCCTGATTCAAAAAGTGTCCAATAAACTCATACTTGAGAATTTACATGCAGCTACAGAAGTGCTACAGGAATCCACTAAAATGACATAGCCTGACAGTCACTTCAGCTTGTAATAATTATTTTCAGTCTATTTGGTTTATACTGAAGGAGAAATTACAAGGAATTATATTGTCCAAGTACACATGAAACTTTTCACAATTGAATGTAGCAACAAATGTCAGCACCTTGACCAAGAGCAGTAGGAACTGAGAGACAGCCACCTGTTAACACAACTGCATCGGGGAGCCACAGGGAAGGACTGCACACATGCTATCCCTGGAACTGGTGAGACCCAGGCTTCTGAGAACTGGCCAAGCTGGGGAACTGACCTCGGGCTGGATGTTGATAGATGGTAACTGCTAGCTAATTTACTACATTCTCATCAATCAATCTAAATTGCTACTCACATATTCTAGTATCATCAGAAATCTTACCAGCTCATAATTTCCCCTCTTGGTGATGGTGATAATAATAATAATAATAATCTTTAATAAGAAAACAAACATATTTAGGGAAAAAATTAATTCATAAAGCCTTCTAAAAGGATCCTAGAATCCCTCTCTGAAGAACGCTCACCTGAGAGGTGATGTTCAATGTGACTGTGTCCAGGCCTCCAGACAGCATTCCCTGAGTATCAGCCAGGGTCAGCGTGACACTGGCGTCACCACCCACACCTGATGAAGACATGACCAGGTTCTGGGTTGAGATGGCTGATGGCGACATTGGTGTTGTTGAAGGAAGGTTTCCATTCGTAGGATTGAGTTCTAAAAAAGCGGCAGAACAAGTAATCAGTGGCAAGCTGGGGAGCAGTCTCCTAGGCCTGGCAAGAAGAGTCTACACAGGGAGCTAATCCAAACCTTCAGCACCAGTACTCTGGCACCACAGCAAGGAAAGCACACACACTCCTGAACTCCACCATCTGACAGGGGCTTTCTTGGGTTTCTAATGCATACAGGTGAGCATACTCTGCTTCTTCAGCATGATTCTGCAAGTGTGTCCGACCTTTTGACAATGAACACTATCATCTACAAAATTCATGCTCAAGAACCATGCAATGAGTTACCAAAACAAAAAAAACTAACTCATATTTTAAGTAAATTCATGGTTTTGTGTTGAGGTACATTCATAGCTATCCTGTTGCACATACAGCCTACACATATTAAAATTAAAAAAAAAGGAAGAGTGAAAATATGCCTTTTGTTCCAATGACTGCTAATACTGTAGAAAGAAAAATTCAGTAATAGTTCCCAGAATCACATACAACTGAAGAAACGATGGAACTCATAGAGCAACGTGTTTTAAAGTTTGATGGACAAATTTGACTCTGATTATCTCCCCACTTTCATCACCTTAAATGTCTAGTTACTCTGAAGCAGAGACTATCAAAAGAAACTTCATGCAATCCCTTTAGTACTAACATCTCCATCTCCAAAGTGACATTTTCATTTTCTATTAATTAGACAAATCTTTCAAATATTTTCCCTGGCAGCTAATGCTAAGAGAAAGGAAGACAATCTGGGGCAGAATCGGAAAAGTCAAACAGGCCTTTTCTTCTAGAAACAGGTTCCTGTGCCTTCCTGGCAAGTGAGATGGATTAGAATGGGACATCTAAGTGAGGGCATCAGCGTGAGCACACATGCACACCCAGATCTCTCACACAGCCCTGCACCCTTCACCTAGAAATGTGTACACATCATCCTGAGCCAGCCCTGTGCTAGGCACTGGGACCCCAAAGAGATAATAAAGCCGAATTCAAAAAACTATGTCCTGCTAAGATGTAAAAACAAAACAGACTACTGTCAACACCTTCTGTACCTGTCCCACACCAATCCAGAGCCTCTCCTAGGAGTCAGGGGCCAACAGGGAAGCCAGGCTATTTCCATATAAGTGGAGTTCTCCAAATATAAGGTCTCCACACTTGTGGAGTACTATAATGCGGTGCACAGACCTGAGACCTTCAAAAGCAGTATAACCATACAGAGGCCAGGGTTATGTGTACACACCCAGCCACTGGAGCTCCCTCCGACCTCCTCCTGTCTTACACAGGACTAATGCCTCAGATTCACAGACAAGAATATGGGTCAGTGGAGAGAGTCTCATGCACCAGTGCTGCAATTACAGACACAAATCAGCTGCTTTCCTTATGCTACCCTCCACATGTCCCTGATCTTGCACTAATACCCAGGCATGCTTGCTGTATGAATGGACAGAAATGTCAAGAAGGGTCATGTAGGACACTGTGAGGAGGACTGTAACAGCATAACTGTGCCCAAAGGCCAAGGCGGGTGGTTGGACAAAAGCCTGTTTCTGAAAGTCCCAAAGGGACTTCAAAATGAACAAAGCAAAGCGGACACCATTCACCACTGCTACAAAGGCCAGGAGTCAACTTCATCCTATCTGCTAAGGTAAAAGCATGAGTCTCTTCCCACCACCAGTAAAATGCATCTCACTTCCTAGTGGAGACCACACATTAAAAGATTCCAGCACAGTACAAAAAAATCTAAAGACAAAAGTAGAAGTCTATTCATTCACAGAACAACTTCAGATAACACCACCACAGTTCAAAAGGAGACTCTCTAGTAGCAATCACAATCCAAGAGGCTTTACCAGCGCTAGATACTGAGTATACAGAGCTATGCTTAGTACAGCTGGGCTAGTGCAGGAAAACAGAATCTTCTCAAGCAACCAAGTGATTACAAGCTATAAATGGCTTTTAATATTTGTTAAAAACTCAAGACACAATTTTCCATTCTAATCAAATATTCTTAGAAAATTAAGTACAATCATTAATTGAGGACTACAGACATTTTTTTTCTGAAACCACTATTCCTCTAAGATACAACTCCATAAATTCTTAATTTACTTTGTGATTCTGACTCAAAAAACATAATCTTTAAGGAATGTTTAATAAAAGTGAGGTGTGGTAACATATGCTTATAATGCCAGCATACAGGAGATAGAGGATTATGAGTTCAAGTCCAGCTGCAGCTATATAGCTAGTTTAAGGCCAGCCTGGACTACCTGAGATCCTGTCTCCAAAAAAGTATATTCAGCAAAGTAAGTATTATGTTAAATTTGTTGAGATGAGGTCTCATCTTCTAAGACCTCTGGGCCTTTGCCTCTGGAGCAACATTTGATCTCACAACAGCCTCTGGTCCCCAAGCCCACAGCTTTGAACAAAAGCGTGCACTTTCTTCCTGCTTTGCAGCTGCCTGCCTGCCTGCCTCGTTTACTGTATTTGGAAAGCACTCCTTCCAAAGCCTAAAGTAAGGTGCCAAGTGCAAGTTAACTAAAGCCAATAGCCCTATCAAACCTGCTTCACTGGCAATGAAGAAATCCTGACAGCCAAATGTGTATCTGTTATGCTCTGATGTCAAGGACTATCAGCATAAATGTTTAATATTTCTAAACAATGCTATTTCAAATTCCAGTCTAATTGGTATGGTCTTAGGCTAGGTCAAGGACTGACCTCAACTCTGGGCCACACATGGGCTAGTAGTCTGTGAGTAAGGACAGCACTACCGGAGCACAAAAACCACTGTAGGAATAGCTATGTAACACAAAGGCCTGGGTGATCAGCAAGGGAAGAATTTCTTCTCATACCCAGGATGACAGAGATGCCAAAGTTGTTTATTTACAACTCACCTGATTATAAGAAGTTAATCAATGTAGCTAGCATTACACTGATATACAAATGTTCTTTAATTAAGAGTTTATCTTTTATTTTATAAATCATCAAATCTCTTGAAAAAAATTTTTAACAGGTGTGGTAGTGCACAACTTTAATCCCAGCACTTGGGAGGCAGAGGCAGGTGGATCTCTGTGAGGTCAAGGCCAGCCTGGTCTACAGAGCAAGCTCCAGGCCAGCTGGAACAAGAAGCTTTGCTAAATAGAAGACAGGATTTTGAGGCTATTTAGACAGCCAAAACAGAGCCCTAGCAGTGCAATGGCAGGGCCCCGCGCCAACCTATCACCTGACGTCTATCTGATGTGTGTGTCAAGGACTGAGCAAAGAACTTCCTGCTTTTTGCCTCAGCTCAGGACCCTACTGTTGACTGCCTACCCTTCTACCTCACTATTTCTCTCGGATTCCAGTTGAGCCTTTCACTTTGTACCTGCAACAGCTTCTCTCTCAAACCCTGACCCTTAGTTCACTATATCTAACAGAACTGAATTAAACAAGATCTCAACCTAAACAGAAACATGCCTCGGGACAAAATTCTAATTATTCTCTAAGTGCACTCCCTCAAACCTTTTGCTTCTAAATACTGGGCATTAGACATGCCTTTAATCCCAGCACTCAGGAAGCAGAGGCAATTTAAAGCTAGCCTGATAGTAGGTCCCAGACCAGCCAGGATTACATAGTGAGACCCTGTCTCACAAAACAAACAGGCAAGCAAGCAAGCAAACAAATAAATCATAGCCCCTGCTTCCCTCCTCACCCCCCCCAAAAAAAAGACAGGCAAATAAAACCCAGCAGTATATATAGTTTTTAGATGGATTTAAACTAATCACCCTCCCTCAAAACTTTTGCTTCTATTAAGGACAGGAAGAGGACCATGACACACACTCCCCTCAATGGCAGAGTTTCTCTTGCTTTTAGACTACTGCTTACAAATTCTACCTTAACACAGGAGTCAGGAACTTAAAAAATCATACTCCTTGTTGAAAAAGCTTTCACAGAATTGAAAATATTTCCAAATGTAGCATAAAACATGTTTAAATGCACGTAAGGGACAGTACCAAACAGTAACAAAACCTTCCTTAAAAGACTTCCACACAGCATGCTTGCACTTAGCAAACACCTGAACATCCTGTATCAACAGCTTCTTGCCTGATATAATATGAATGCTCAACATCACGTACTAACATGCTGGTGACATGTTCCTGCAAAGTCACATCCAATTGGTTCAAAACCTACTCAGGCAGCTGTTAGCTACTGTATCTAAATGATACAATCAATACAAGGGAAACATCTGCTGAAGATTCCATGAAAACCATACTGAAGAGATTAGAGGACTTGATAAAGAAGATACCTTGAAAACTCTTGTCATATTAGGGGGGAGAAGAGACCAAAGAAGAAAGAGCATCAGAAGATGATGGTGCTGCTCTGTGGTTGCGACAGACAAACAGACAGAGTGCAGCCAGGCATCACAGACCTGAGCATGGACAACATAAAAGAAAGCAGGGCTATGATTGGCAGGGCAGACCGGTTCCTCAACAGACCCCAAGCAGAATGCTCAGAGCACTCAGCGTCACAATCCTGACTGCTTCTTCACATTACCTCTTAACTGGCTATCAACATCAAGTGAGCAGACACTTGTATGTGTACAAGACCAGTCAGGGTGGGGGCAGATAAACGACTACCCCTGCTTTTATAGAATGTGCTAGCTTTTCTTACCAAATGCTAGGACTTGCACACCCCTGCAAATGTCCATGAATTACACATTTAAATTCATAGCATGTCATGTCATACTATGCACTGACCAAAAAAAAAGGACTCCACAGTGAAAATGTGCACAGGGTACCCAGACACTCTCAACGGAAACTGTTTTCTACACTCTTCCAAAGTGGGATAAAGAAATGCTGACTCAAGATCTCTGAAGCCAGCTCATACCTTCATGATGTCCATATTGAGAAGAGAGACGAGAAATCTTGAGCCCAATTTTGCACAAATCTACCTGAATAACTGACACAACAAACCTTTTCTCTTTTTTTTTTTTTTTTTTTT
>VZQC01009804.1:402534-432582 GCA_009823505.1 Rhizomys pruinosus
GAGATTCCGTCTCGAAAAGACCAAAAAAAAAAGAAGGAAGGAAGGAAGGAAGGGAGGGGAGGGAGGGAGGGATTGTAGGGAGGGAGGGAGTGGGAGATAGTGAATCCAAAATTAATTCCTGAGTCATGGGCCAGGGGTTGCAAGCCCTGTAAGCAGATTATGGTTCAGCTCCTGGCCTTTCCAGGTGTCCTGCCCTGATATTTCCTTACTTTGGCGTCCCTCAGTGATGAACTATGACCCAGGAGATGAAAGATGAATAAACTCTTTCCTCCCCAACTTGGTATTGGTCAGAGTTCACAAACTAAAGAACATAATTTCAGAGCTAACAACAAGAATCCTGGGCTACAAGGACCAAGCACTGCACCTCTGACATCGAGAGAACTAGAAAAAGTTAAGTTTTCAACAAAATAATTTTCTTAAAACCACCTTCCGGGGCTGGAGAGATGGCCTAGTGGTTAAGAGCGCCAACTGTTCTTGCAGAAGACCCGGGTTTGATCCCCAGCACCCACATGGCGGCTGAGAACCGTCTTTAATTCCAGTTCCAGGGGAATCCAACACCCTCTTCTGACCTCCACAGCATTGCACGACACGGGTGCACAAGCCTACATGCAGACAGTACATTCATACACATACAAGAATAAAAATTTTTTTTAAATTAAAAAAAAAAACCTTCCTAGATTTCCAACATTAAAATTCAATATATATAATCAAAAACAGAAGGTTACTAAATCAAGTAAAATTAGTGTTCATGTTTGTTGCCTTGCAGCATGTAAAGCTCATAGCATACCATTCAAAAGTACAGCTCTATCCAAACTAAGACCCTCCTGAAAAACAAAGCTTTGACTTTTTAGTTTCCTTCTTTGTAATCTTTCTCCCAGTTCTACTACTGAGTTTGCAGAAATCTCACTGAAATGAAAGAAACATAATCTTGGATTGGCTTCACAGCTCTGTCAGCCTGGTAGTTTGTCAAGTCTTACACTTGTACAAAGGGAAAAACGATGCTTCCCTCTTTCACACTACATCCCCAAAAGAGTAGTTGTGAGTTTTTGTAAAATGTTCTTATTTTTAACAGGAATGTTGTAAGTTAGTTATAGGGTTAAATATACCAATATTAAATGGCATAGCAAGTATATAAAAAGTATTAATTAAAAAATAACAGAGCTGGGGATGCAGCTGCTTGCCTAGCATGAGCAAAGTCCTGGGCTTGATCCTTAGTGCTGCATAAACTAGACATGGTGGTACATACTGGGAAACCTAGGATTCAGGAGTTAAAGACAGGAGAATCTGAAATTCAAGATCATCCTTTGGCACACAATGAGTTTGAGGCCATCCTGGGCTATATGAGATTCTGTCTCAAAAACCAAACTAAACCAAACCAAACCAAATAAAAAGTCATAGTTTACATGAAGGGATGAAGGAGAAAGAGCGAGGAATCATGGGAAAATCACACCAGGCAAGTCAGGCTCCATACTACCCAGGCCAGAACATGCTATGAAAGCAGCCCAAGGCTCAGGGAGATACAGCAAGGGAAAGGGGGCCATCTTAGCCTCTAGATGACTGACCCGTTAACGCCAAGTGTGCTCTACTGACAAATGGTATTTTCTGCCAATTAATTGATTTTTAATATTCTAATGTATTTTAAATTTTCTACATGATCTGAGCATTGATCTAAAGTAGGGGAAAGACCAAAGATCTTAAAAAATGTCCTCTTGTGCACTGTTCACACAAGTGACATTTTTTTTTTTTTTTATTATTTATTTCTGTAATGTGTATGAATGTACTGTCTGCATGCAAGTGTGTGCACCCGTGTCGTGCAGTGCCGCGGAGGTCAGAAGAGGGTGTCGGATTCCCCTGGAACTGGAGTTCTCCTGGAATTGGAGTTTCAGACGGTTCGCCGCCATGTGGGTGCTGGGGATCGAACCCGGGTCCTCTGCAAGAGTGTCGGTGCTCTTAACAGCTAGGCCATCTCTCCAGCCCCAAGTGACATTTCTTTAGTGTCCACAACATAAATAGGAATTAGGAGGCTATCTGCTTTGCTCTTTGATAAGCAAAAATGTGTGGCAAAAGTAGGCAACTCTTTTACAGATAATTACACAATCAACTCGACTGGATCAGGAAGTAATATGAGAAACCAGAACTTTTCATTTATGATATTAGATTTCAAGAAATTTGAACCTGTCATATAAATGAAATACTTACTGAGCAATGGCTTTATGCAAAAATGAATGTTGCATAAAGGGACACAAGCAAGGTGACCATAAGCTGTAAGTCAAAGGCTGTCTAAAATGTGAACTCACTAACCAGAGATTGTCAGGGTAATCTCTTGTGGAGAGCCTGATGATGACGTGGCAGTGGGGCCAGCAGCCTGGGCCAGGACCTGGCTGAGACTTGAGTTGTTGATGGTCAGGGTGATCTCATGAGGGCCTGCTGAGGTGGACACGAGGCCTTGCGAAGTCATCACTTGAGTGAGATCTTGTGTCCCTGCATCGACAGAAAGCACATAGCAATGGGCCAGAAAGTATGATGTTTCTCCTTGTTTAAAGTAAAAGTGACTTAGTTCAAAGACACATGGAGACTAAACAACACACTCCTGAGTAGTGAATGGGTCAAGAAAGAAACAAAAAAGAAATAAAAGCATTCCTGGAACTAAACAAAAATGACAATACAACCCAACATAATTTATGGGATACTTTAAAAGCAGTCCTAGTCGGACGTGGTGGCGCACGCCTTCAGGCGGATCTTTGTGAGTTCAAGGCCAGCCTGGTCTACAGAGTGAGTTCCAGGACAGCTGGGACTACAGGGAGACCGTCTAGGAAAAAAAATAAAAATAAAAAAAATAAATAAATAAAATAAAATAAAATAAAAGCAGTCCTAAGAGGGAATATAGCCCTGGGTGCCTATATTAAAAAAACAGAAAGAGCACAAACAAACGATCTAACACTGCAACTAAAAACACTTGAAAAACAACAACAAACGAACACCAAACCCAACAGACAGGAAGAAATAACAAAAATCAGAGCAGAAATCAATAAAATAGAAACAAAGAAAACAAAAAAGAATCAATGAATCCAAAAGTTGGTTCTTTGAATGGGTAAACAAGTTAGACAGACCTCTAGCCCAATTCACCAAAAGAAAAAAAGAGCAACTCCAAATCAACAGAATTTGTGATGAAAAGGGAAACATCACAAAGGACAACAAAAAAGATCCAGACAATCATATGGGAATACTTCAAAAACCTATACTGTAATAAATTTGAAAACCTAAGGGAAATGGATGAATATCTGAAATCCTGGAATTCACCAAAGCTTAACCAAGATGAGATTGACAGCTTAAACAGATCAATAATATTTGAGGAAATTGGAAATGTAATAAAAAACCTCCCAACCAAAAACAGCCCAGGCCCAGATGGTTTCACAGCAGAATTCTATAAAACATTTAAAGAGGACTTACAACCATTACTACTCAAACTGTTCAGAAGGATACAAGCAGAGAAAAATCTCCCAAATTCATTCTATGAAGCCAGCATTACCCTAATACCCAAACCAGGCAAAGATACAACCAAAAAAGAAAATTATAGGCCCATCTCATTAATGAACACAGATGCAAAAATACTCAACAAAATACTTGTAAACCACATACAGACTCACATTAAAAAAAAAAAAATCATCCATCATGACCAAGTTGGATTCATACCAGAGATGCAGGGATGGTTCAACATATGAACATAAAATAAAAAAATAACACATAAATGGACTGACAGACAAAAACCACACGATCACCTCATTGACGCAGAAAAAGCCTTTGACAAAAATCCAGCATCCCTTCATGTTTAAAGTTCTAGAGGGAATTGGACTGGAGGGATCATTCCTCAACATAATCAAAGCCATATACAACAAATCCACAGCCAACATTGTCCTAAATGGAGAGAAGTTAGAAGCATTCCCCTTAAAAGCAGAAACCCAGCAAGGCTACCCCCTATCATCACTCCTCTACAATATAGTGCTTGAAACATTTGCTAGGGCAACAAGGCAAGAAAAGGAAATTAAAGGAGTACTAATTGGAAAAGAGAAAGTCAAGCTATCCCTTTTTGCAGACGATATGATAGTTTACCTAAGGGTGCTAAAAACTCTGCCAGAAAATTCCTAGAAATGATAAAGACTTTCAGTAAAGTGGGAGGATACAAAATTGACCTAGAAAAATCAGTAACCTTTCTTTATACCAACAACAAGCAACAGAAGAAGGAATACAAGGAGACCTTCCCACTCACAATAGCCTCACAAACAATAAAATACCAGGAACAAACCTAACCAAAGACACCAAAGATCTCTATAACAAAAATTTTAAATCCCTGAAGAAGGAGATTGAAAAAAACATCAGAAGATGGAAAGACCTCCCATGCTCATGGATTGGAAAAATTAATATAGTAAAAATGTTCATTCTACCCAAATTAATATATAGATTCAATGAATCCCAATTAAAAATCCTCAAGAGTTTCTTCACAGACTTGGGAAAAAAATCCTTGAATTCATATGGAAAAACAAAAGACCCCAAATAGTCAAAGCAACCCTGAGTGAAAAGAGAAATACAGGGGGGATCTGTATACCACGCTTCAAACTATATTACAGGGCTATAGTCATAAATACACCTGGAATTGGCAAAAAAAACAAAACAAAAAAAAAACAGACTTGTAGACCAATGGAACAGAACTGAAGATCCAAACTTGAGTTCATACAATTTCAGCCACCTCATATTTAACAAAGGGGCCAAGAAGACACAATGGAAGAAAGACAGTATCTTCAGCAAATGGTGTTGGCAAAACTGGATCACAACTTGTAGAAGAATAAAATTAAATCCCTACCTCTCACCTTGTACAAAAATCAACTCCAAATGGATCAAAGACCTCAATGTGAAACCTGAAACTCTGAAGGTGATAGAAGAAAATGTTGGCAGCAAACTATAAGACATAGGGGTAGGAAAAGACTTTCTAAATCAGACAGTATCTGCACAGGAAATAAGATCAACAATTGACAAGTGGGACCTCATTAAACTCAAATGCTCTGTACAGCTAAAGAAACAATCAAGGAAGTGAAGAGAAAACCCAAAGAGTGGGAAGAAACCTACACCGCTGATACATCTGACAGAGCATTAACTTCCAGAATATATATAAACTACTCAAAAAACAAAGAAGAAAGTAAATGACCCACTCAAGAAATGGAGTAAAGAGTTGAACAGAGACTTTACAAGTGAGGAAGTAAAGATGGATGAGAAACGTCTTTTTAACTTTTTTGGGGGGGTGGGGGGCTATTTTTGAGACAGGGTCTCCCTTTAGTCCCAGCTGGCCTGAAGCTCGCTCTGTAGACCAGGCTCACAGAGATCTGCCTGCCTCTGCCTCTGCTTCTGCCTCTGCCTCTGCCTCCAGAGTGCTGAGATTAAAGGCGTGCACCACCACGCCCAGTGATACCTCTTTAAAAGTGTTCAGCACCATTAATAATTAAGGAAATGCAAGTTTAAAACCACTTTAAGATATCATCGAAAAGACCAAAAAAAAGATATCATCTCATGCCAATAAGACTGGCTAGGATCAAGAAAACAAATGATACCAAATGCTGGAGAGGTTGTGGGGAAAGGGAAACACTCATCCACTGCTGGTGGGAATGTAAACTTATACAAGCACTATGGAAAACAGTGTGGATAACCCTTAAAAGACTTAAAATGAACCAGTCATACTACCTGACCCAGTCATACCACTCCTGGGTATATACCCACAAGACTCATCCTACCACAGAGATACATGCACATCCATGTTTATTGCAGCTCTCTTCACAATAGCAAAGAGTTGGAACCAACCCAAGTGCCCCTCAACCAATGAGTGGATAGAGAGAATGTGGTACATCTACAAAATGGAGTTCTACACAATGGTAAAGAAAGATGACATCATGAACTTTGCAGGTAAATGGATGGAGCTAAGTGAAGTAACACAGTCCCAGGAAAACAAACAATGAATGGTATCTCTCATTTGCTAGGATCAAGTAAGGTAAACTGAGAAACATTAATATTATATTTCTCTTTATCTAAAAGCAACTGTGCTCTTAGAATGTGAACCCCTTAATAGAATCTAGAATTAACCTACTACCCATTTTCAGACTTTATAATTTTGGTACAAGGGTGGAGGGTATGTTTGCATATTTTAGAGCAATATAAAATTAAAAGGGAAAAATGTGAATCCCAAAATACGATTTGGAAATAACATATAGTTTATTTTCAGATGACATGACTTTAGAACATGTGTGATGTACATAAATGCATATGGTGAAACAATATGGATCAGAGGGAACAACAACAAAAGAACTGGGACAGGGAACTGATTGAAGCAGTACAGTTCTCCCCCCCCCAAAAAAAAAAAATAATCTTCTGCTTTGAAAAACTTTGAAAAGACTCAGAAGGGGAAACAGGACATGTATGGAAGACTGCATGAACTTGGGAGTGGTGGGGGGCATGGAGGGGGAAATGAGTCTGGATTGAATGAGAAGTGATGTATGAAATGCACAAAACTTCAGTAAAAGATTAAAAAAAAAAAACTGAACCAAAAAAGTATAAAAGAACATACTACACTCACCAGCATTCAGGAGCCAGAGGCAATTGGATCTCAGTGAGTTAGAGGCCAGCTTGATCTATACAGAGTTCCAGGCCAGGGAACTGTACAACAAAAAACAAATATAGAACAAGGAAACAAATAAAATATACTACGTTCCTCTCTAATGTTCACAAATTACTACTAAAAATGTAGACAATGTTTGTTGGGGCATTATGGAAGATGATTTCCTGCATTCTTCACACTTAATGAGAAGATAAACAAAAAGATTATATTTTTTTGCCTTTTTGTTTTTTAAGATAGGGTTTTACTATACAGCCCTGGCTGACTTAGAACTTGTTATGTACACCAGACTGGCCTTGAATTCATAGTGATCTGCCTGCCTCTGCCTCCTGAGTGTTGGGAAGATTTTTTTTTTAAAGATATATTTAAAATTAATTATCAGTCACTTTTAACTACTTTATCTAAAGGAATAAATCCTGCCTAGAAATACACAAGGCTCTGGATTGATACACAGTGTCACACAAAAAGAAAAAGGAAGGGTACAGGAGAGAGGAAAGGGGAAGGCAGAAGGTGAAATGAAAGAAAAGGGGTAAATAATATAAATGGGAAGCCAGTTTGAGAAAATCAGTTTAATGAATATAATAATCTAATGGATATTTACTGAAGTGACACAATGAAACTAATGAAGCCTGAGGACTTCTCATTTCTTTGGTGTTATGAAGATGAAAATGACATAGAACCAAATGTGTAATCATTAGCAGCAAACTGAAATCCAGCTGCTTAAAGAAGAGCACTGGGCGCTTACCACTGCTGCTGGTGGTCAGGACAGAGTCCTGCTCAGACAGTGGGCCAAGGGTCAGATTGGCAGACGTCACTGTGGGCTGTAAGGACAGGCCTGAGATGGGCTGGATAACAACACTGGCTGGGACGGTGCTCTCTGGTGTCTGAAGAGAGTTGTTCTGAGAGGCCGCACCAGGTTCCCCTGTGAGGGGCTGAGTAAGCAGGTTGCCCTGCTGCAGCGTCTGTTGTAGAATGCTTGGATCAATCTGAAAAGTGACAGATACTCGTAGTTAAAGTTTTATGCTTCTATATGATTTGGACATTGTTAAAGCACCACAAAGCATGACAATCAGCATACCTGCAGAGTGATATTGTTGATGCTGGAGGCATCAATTCCAGAAATCTGAACATTTGGTCCAACCAAGTTAGCAGCCAGCTGTAACTGGATCCCTTCCAGGGTGGCCAAACTCCCATCAGTCAAAGACACAGTCAAGTCCCCACCAGCTGGTCAGAGAATGAAAGATAGAAAACTATAATTGCTTTAAATCTAAAAACCTTCACTTTTTACATAAGATTTTGGAACACAGCTTTGTTTTGGTTTGGGTTTGTTTTGTTTTGGTCTTTTTGAGACAGACCAGGCCTAGAACTCCCAATGTAGCACAGGCTGGCCTTGAACTCAGAGATCCACTTGCCTCTGCCTCCCAAGTGCTAGGATTAAAGTGCCACCAAGCTTGATTTTTTTGTTTGGTTGGGTTTTTTTGGTCTTTTGTTTAGAACACAGTTTTACATATTATACTAAGATAGTCAAAGAGAAACGATATTTATACTACACACATAAGTTAACTACCTCATAACAAAACAAAGCCTGCAAAATAATATTATCCATTTCAGGCTGGAGAGATGGCTCAGCTGTTAGGAGCACCAACTGCTCTTGCAGAGGACCTGGGTTCGATTTTCATCACCCAAGTGGTGACTAAGCAGGGTGTGGTGGTCCACACCTTTAATCCTAGCACTTGGGAAGCAGAGGCAGGCAGATCTCTATGAGTTCAAATCCAGCCTGGTCTACAGAGTGAGTTCTAGGCTAGTTGGGGCTATAGGGAGACCCTGTCTCAAAACAACAACAACAAAAAAAAAAAAAATTATCCATTTCAAACATCAGAAAACTAGCTCAAAGAAAGATTATTGATTAGCCTGAAGTTTAACACAGCAGTAACCACTGAATGGTACCTCATGCCCCAAGTGGAAAGGCACAGAAGGAAAGACTCAGAGATGTCAAGACAAAATCTGTGACACTTACTTGTAAGTACAGAAACCCAACTGATGGAAACTTAGTGCTTTTAAAGCATTATGAGACCAATGACAACAGGATACCTCTACTAAATTAAAAGCAATGAGCATTTGAAAATGGCATGTCATGGCTCAGTTCTAAATTTATGAGAACGTCAACTGCAAAGGTAACATGTTTATACTTACTAAAGCTAGTCAGAGAGCTAGAGTTGAAAGTAGATACTGCAGGAAAAGAAATAGGAAGCAGATGGCCAGCCAGTTTTTCCTATTGCCGTTAAGGGAAAGAAGAGTGTCTTGCTTTTGGGAGCAGATGAGAGAGGTGCGTATCAGTTCCTTACCTGACACAGAGGCAGGAAGGATAGCCTGACCCACCAGCCCTTGCTGAAGCAAATTTTGATCAAACTGCCCGGTTAGAACAGAGTTGTTCATGATGAAAACATTGGGGTCAGTGGAGGAGTTGTTTAGGATGTTCACAGGCTGAAGGGCTTCTGACGAGCTTCGTGTCATGGGCTTCCTGGCTTTCTTTGGGTCTGGTTTATAATGAAACTGCATATGAGTCTTCCTTCGCCCAGATGTCCGGAAGCGCAGCTCACAATGAGGGCACTTGAAAGGTTTTGCTCCTGTGTGCAGGCGCATGTGGACCTTTAGACTTCCCTTTGTGGAGAAGGCATTGCTGCAGACATGACAACTGAACAGCTTCTGGCCTGTAGAAGACTAGCAAGAATCAGCAGGAGTCACTGACAAACTGCACCCACATGAACCCTCCAGCAGGCAGGGTGGGCATTGTGCACTGGCTTTATGAACCATTACAGACATCTGCAGAATACAGATAACCACTGTCTACAATTTGAAGTTTCCACAACCCTCTAAGTCTTAAGTGTCCTGAAATTACTACATTACACACAATTTTGACTGGGGTATTTGATTTACATTCATCAGAAACTGAGAGTAATGTGACTTATCCCTGGCCCATACTCCTATCATTTTTCTTTGTATACTGAGAATACTTCAGTACCTCAGCATTCTTTTATTTCTCTTCTGTCAAACAGGGCCAGTAAGAATGCCAGCACAGATAATACCAGGTTTGGAGAATGTACATGGGTAATCCATTCTGGCCACATATTGGCCATGTCCAACATTATGTATCAATTCCCTCCCTCCTGGTTCTTCTCGTCATCACCTGCATAGTAAAAACTGCCAAGACACAAATGCCACTGGCATCAACTTCCTTGGGACAACTCGGGCAGAAACCCTCCCGGCTTGCTTTCTCCCTTTTCTGCCCAGGAAATAAGTGCCTTTTTTTTTTTTTTAAATCAGGAATTTTCAGGCAAGAACTCCCAGAGGCACTAATGGACCTGTGATCTCAGAGTTCTCTGGGAATCCTCAGATTTCACCCTGTCATTCCAAAGGGACAAAGAAGCAGAAGTACTTCCTCTCTTCCCTGAGTAGCCTATGCTGAACTTGTACCCCAGCAGAGGTGAACACTAGATCTGAAAGAGCACCACTGAACCCCATGAAACAGCAGGAAAATGGCATGTAGAAAGGTCTTAATAAGAGAATTTACCACAATTTAGCTCCCATATTTTTCCAGCAGAAAATAATGATAGAAATTCATACAAATGTATGAAATTCCACTTATACTCATTTGTTCAATTCTCATAACCAAAAATTTGAAATAAGGGTTAGTTTGATGATCATACCCTGTAGACCACACTAATGAGGACTAACATTCACTGAACATTTACTGCATGCCAAACACACTTCTACCTATTTATAAGTCTTAATACACCTAAACTCTTAATGGGAAGGAGGGGCTTATTCCCTTAGCCTCATATCATACTCAAAGAGCTCAGAGAAGGTAGCCTCTTGACTGAGGAATCCAAGAAGCAAAGGTTTGCACTTTTTGGATACAACTGATTGTCAGATTCTCAAATCAGATGACAAATAAAACAGGGCCAAGAAAACCAGACCTCATTTCCCCTTAATAAGATTTCCTCCTAACATAAAAATATATTATAAACTGCTAACTATTAAGAAACTTGCCAAGTCGCCAGATTTTTATAGAACACAGCAAATGGAGCTTCTCTGGCCTGAATGAGGATAAGAGGTAGCCTCATAAAAGAAAGTATATGAGCCTGAGTACACAGCTAATTTACGACTTGATTTCTGAGATCCTAACCCTCTTTCTTAAAGAGTTACAACAATGCCAGGTGTGGTGGTGCACACCTTTGGTCCCAGCACTCAGGAGGCACAGACAGGTGGATCTCTGGAAGTTCAAGACCACCCTGATCTACATAGCCAGTTCCAGGTCAGCTAGGGCTACAGGGAGACTCTGTCTCAAAAAGAAAAAAGAAAAAAAAATTACTAGAGTGAAATATGCATTTCTCTGGGAGAAAAGCATACACTTACCCTATTAAAAAAGAGTTATAATATTTTCCTTATATCAAGAACAATAAAAAACCCCTGTTATATCCATTTTTCATGGTCCCTGATTTTAATTAATTATTTATTTATTATCTATTTATTTATGTGTATAGGTATTTTGCCTGTATATGTGTAAGTACACCCATGCATACAATCCCCATGGAGGCCAGAAGAGGATGTCAGAGCCCCTGGAACTGGCATCAGAGATGGCTGTGAGCTGCCATGTGGGTCCTGGGAACCCAACCTGAGTCCTCTAGAAGAGCAGCCAATGTTCTTAACTGCTGAGCCATCTCTCCAGTCCAAATTGCCTGATTTTTGAGTTCTCTATAATTTTGAAAGTATGCACAAAGCATTCAGACACACTCTAAATCATCTGTGCAACTCAAGAGACTGCTCCTTACCTGGGTGGATCTTTGAAAGCATCTGACATACCTAAGGCACCTTTAGTACTCGGGGCCCCTCCTCACCTGTGTGGGTCTTCACATGGCAATCAAGAGTCGACTTCACAGTAAAGCTCTTTCCACATTCGTCACACTTGTATGGCTTTTCTCCAGTATGGATTCTAACATGCCTATCCAAAAAGCATTTATAATTAAGTTTCTTTTTAATTACCTATATACAAACAACTTCATAAATTTATAATCACAAAAATAAAAATCATGTGCTATTTCTGGTTGAATTTGGCCAAATAAAAAAAAAATTTTTTTTTGTCTTTTTGAGACAGGTTCTCCCTTTATTTAGTCCCAGCTGACTTAGAGCTCTCTATGTAGATCAGGCTGGCCTTGAACTCATGGAGCTCTGCCTGCCTCTGCCTCCCAAGTGCTGGGATTAAAGGTGTACACTACCATGCCCGGCCAAATAAAAAATTTAAGCTTCACTCTATACAAAACATACCATAAAAAAATCTAAACAGACAGGCGTGGTGGCGCATGCCTTTAATCCTAGCACTTGGGAGGGAGAGGCAGGCAGATCTCTGTGAGTTCAAGGCCAGTCTGGTCTACAAAGTTCCAGGACAGCGAGAGCTACAGGGAAACCCTATCTCAAAATGATCGAAAAAAAAAAAAAAATCTAAAGAACAAAACTATGTTCGATAGAGATTAATGAAAACAGAACTGATTACTTTAAAAGCCAAAGAGCTCTTACAAATCAGTATGAAGGCCATTAATGCCAGAGTAGATGAATGGACAATGCAGAGTTTGTAAAGGAAAAAACTACAAGTAACCAAGAGACATGTACAGAAAGGATAACCCGGGGATTAGAGAGCACACTGCAGCGGCACAATGTCAGCCCTCCTATGAGCTGGTCTGAAACAGGCACTCAAGTCTCTGAGAGACCTAAGTATATGACTTGGGGCACTGCAGGGAATGTGTCAACAATGAGCATGAACCCACACAGGTGATCCAAGGGCACAGCCTGTGTAGTCTTACTACAAGCTTGGTAGCATGCCACCATTTATAAAGAATGAAATGGGCTTATGGGTGTTAACCAAAAAAAGGTATCAAGACTCATCAATAGTTAAAATTAAATGAAATATAATCACAAAACCTAACACTGACATGTGTGTATAGACATTTCTTTTTAAAAATATTTATTTTTATTTTATGTGTATGAGTGTATTGCCCAGATATATGTAAGTGCACCTGTGTCGTGCAATGCCTGCAGAGGTCAGAAAGAGGCATTAGATTCCCTTGGAACTTAAGTTATGGGCAGATGTTAGCTACCATGTGAGAGCTGGGAATCAACCCTCAGTCCTCTGCAAGAGCAGCCAGCACTTTTTGTTTTTTTACTAAGATCTCCAGTTTTATACCTGAAGTACAATTTCTCAGGCCTTACTGATTATCTATTTCTGGTTATACTTTCTTTTTGGATGCTTAAGGCCACACAGTGAGCCCTGATTAACCAAGGTTTTTGATTTCTCAAGGTCAGTTGAGGATCTGGTCCTCTTCAGGGGTCATTTGGGTGTTTTGTTTCGTTTTGGTTTGGTTTTGGGGGGGGAGCCCCTGGCTCCTTTTGGCTTTTCATTTACCAGTTCCATCCACTCAAGGACAGAATCAGGTCTTGCTAGACCAGGCTTCCCTTTTTGAAGCATACCTCAGAACCTGCCCACAGTTTTGTTTCACTGTGACCTTTACACAGCACACAATAGGAGATGTTGTGTCTAGAGTACTTTTTATATGAAAACCAGGCTACAAAGCTAGTTACTAGATGTCTGCTGTGCCAAGTTTCCTGTTTCCACAACATGTAGCTTCTGTCCTTCTACTTAGTGATGGACATGCTCTCAGTACTCGATGATGACTTGTAGAGGTCTTATCACAGTCTACTTGCTGTCTTTACTGGGTGCTGATTAGGACCACCACAGGCCAACAGGCCCTCAAAACTGGTACGTAGCGTGGTACAAATATTCAATACGTGACTCACAGAGCCCTCCCTGTCAGCCAGGTCATTAGCTCTAGCCGGGCACATGTATCTGTTGCCAAGTGGACACACTCAAACAACTTCCCAACTCTTTCATCACAACTCCCTGATCCTCTCAATAGTTTAATTTTCTATTGTTTTGTAACAAACTTCAGTTCTCTTAGACATCTGTCTTCAACTGCAGTATGTGGCTCACAAGATTCTCCCCTTCATCAGGTCATCTGGGCTTTCTCCACCTGCTTTGTCATTTTAGCTGAATGCACATTGCCTTCCCAGGAGTCACTAGCTGTACTCTTCCCACTGAGGAGCGGCTCCATTCCTGTCTACCCTTCCCAGCGCTGCTGCCTGCCTACACGCCCTGGAACTCTGTGAAATACAGAGCCTGAGGAAAGTTCCCTGTTTGGTTTCTAGAGCAGTCTGCTTATCATGAACATCTGAGGTCTTTGGAGTTGTAGCATGTACGAAGCTGTTCTACATGCATCACCTGGTTGCTCTATCTCCTAAAGCTAGGCAAAGCGCCCTGGATACAAATTGAGGCCAGTGTCTGGGCATGGACTGCTCTCAGCCTGTACAGTGCTGGAGCTCCTCCACCCTCCTCATGAGGCAGTCTAGGCTCCCAGGTTCTTCACTATTTTGCAATACTCCACATTGATATGAATCTTCGGTTAACTGCTCAACTTACAACACATGTAAGTTTCTAGCCTATTCTGTGTTCTCACACCAACCCTCTGGGGAAAAGGCTGTCTGTCAGTCTTCTGCACCCCCACACAAGCCAAGACTCTGTCTTGCTAAATGAGTAAGTTAGTGTTCATTTTCTACTGCTACCACAATCACACAGAAAAATGTACAAGTAACTTACAGAGAAAATAGACTTCTTCATCACTATTCTGAATGAACTCACAATCAATCAAATGACGCAGGCTTAGAACCACATGCTCCATACATAACTTCCCATATTGGGATTAAAAAGCATCAAAAGAACATATTAGGTATACTTCTAAGTCTCCAGGAGCTGTGGCAAGAGTGATGGTGTCCTCACCTCACCAGGTCGCTAGGCTTCTTGAAGCTCTTGGGGCAGTATGTGCAACAGTTGGCATGCTTGGGCTCGGCCTCAAGCTCTGCCTGCTTATCCTTCATCTCACTGATGCGGTCCTTTTCTGCCGCTGATTGAACCAAGACCTTCTCAGATACTGTAGCACTCTCCTGGGGCTGAATTTTGGCTAGCTGGGCTGTCTCCTCCTCTGTGAAAGTAATGACCTCAGGACGAGGCTTTCTTGATACACTTCTGTCAGAGTTTTCTTCCTCTTCCTCTACACACGTGTCTACTGAAAGCACAGGAGAGGGGTCAAAAAACCCACAAAAAATTGAGTTTCAACCCAACAGGAAAATAAAAATAAAGCATGTAAGGTTAGGATTAGTAACACAATTAAGCCACATTCAGATGGCAAACAGCTGCCTTTCCAATTAGGATCTTAGTAAGAACTAAGCTGACCAGGGAGACGGAAGACAGCTAAGGGAGATCAGAGGAAGTCTGCCATGGGGAAAGGCCTGCTTCTGCCTGCTACAGAGCCAGCAGGAGTTCAGAAACTGTCAGAGCCCATGAAGTTATCAAGATTCAACTGTGGGGCAAGGTGAATTATTACTGGGTTAAAAAAAAAAAAAAAAAGATGCTCAAAAACCAGAGACCAAATTTTCAAACTAGCAAAGAATCCACATTAAACAGAATGGCCACCAAGACGACACTTAAGATACATATATTTATTTAAGTATTCTCTCACCATAAGGATATGTTCCAACTGAGTAAAGAAGAACAACGGCTAGGACAACAGAAGAACACAAAGTCTGGGGCTGGAGCAAGGCAGCCATGACTGCAAGGACTGAAACACCCAACAGAACAGGGAACAGAGAACTGTGCAGAGTAAACTTAATTAAAAATTGTACATTGTATGGGCTGGAGAGATGGCCTAGCGGTTAAGAGCACCAACCGCTCTTGCAGAGGACCCGGGTTTGATCCCCAGCACCCACATGGCAGCTTAGAATCATCTGTAACTCCAATTCCAGGAGAACTCCAGTTCCAGGGGAATCCGACACCCTCTTCTGACCTCTGCGACATTGCACGACACGGGTGCACAGACCTACATGCAGACAGTACATTCATACACAAAAAATAAATAAAATTTAAAAAAATTATACATTGTAAAAACTTTAATAGAGGAAAATTCAAGAGCACTGCAAAATACAGCAAGAGATGACATGTCAGGAAAATGGTCCTACTCTAGCTGTATGCACACTGAGCTTGGCTGCAAGAGCACATATTCAACTACAAGCTGGCCACTGGGAAAACTGCACACCATCATTGGGACTCTCTGAACTTCTTCTGCAAAAGGCATTTAGTATTCAGAAAATAAAACACTTTTTTAAAATTCAGGGGCTGGTGAGATGGCTCAGAATTTAAAAGCACCGGCTGAACATGGCTGACCACCTAAGTTCAATCCCTAGAATCCATGTAAGGAGGAGGAAAGAACCAACTCTACAAAGTTGTTCTCTAACTCCACACACCTGCCATGGCACAGACACACACCAGGCACTCACACACACACAGTAATACATTTTTTAACTAAAATTTCAGGGTGCAATTAGGCTGAAATTGCACACAACTAGATTTTAATATTCAAAGTGACTTGTATATTAATTTAAAATAAATTAGCATTTGGCTAGTAAATCCAAAATGGAAAATACCTCCTCCCTCTGTCTCTGCAGTTGCTGAGGTAGCAGAGGAGACTGTCTGGTGTCTCTTCATGTGCTTTTTACAGTGAACTGCAGTGCGGAAGCCTTCTTCACAGAATGGACACTTATAAGGCTTCATGCTCATGTGTGTGGCCATGTGCCGTGTGAGGCTGCCATTGGTGGTGAAGGAAGCATTGCAGATGCTACAGCTGAATGCTTTGACTCCTGTGTCAACAGACAAGAGTGAGTTAGGGAAAAGTCTTACTTCGTTGTCTTAAAATGGCTCTCAAGGGCAAACAGACATGTGTCCCATAATCGCCAAGAACAGAGTTTATTTGCTGTGGCTTACAGTTTTTAGGAACTAGATTCCATTCGGAACACGGACACTGACAGACCATATCTGAACATTATCTACTGAAATGAATGGCTCCAACAAGAGGCTGCTCACAAGCTCGCTCTGTCCTTATCTTTCACTTCTCAACAGTAGCATGTTTGTAGATTTGACCCCCAAAATGTTTCTCCAGATCTGTCTTTGAGTCACTGCCACAGCAAATGGCTTATTAGGTCAAACCCAGGAGGAGTCTATGAAGCCTTACATCTCTAAGGCTTTTCCTCCATTGTGTATTCCTAAGTGACTTTGAAATACATATACATACTAGTATTAAATGGGTATATATATATATATATATATATATATATTTAAACAAAATGTATTAAACAGATAACTAATTTAATTCCAAACCATATATCTGATAAAGATCCAATGACAAAATTTTTTTTCAAAAGCTTACCAAGTTGATAGCAAGACAAATCTAAATATGCAGATTATATGAAAATAGATGTACTGAACAGACAGCTGTAATTTAATGATAAACATATATCTGATAAAGATCCGATGGCCAAACTATGTATTTTATTTTCTGTATTTTTGAGACAGGGTCTCCCTTTAGTCCCAGCTGGCCTGAAGCTTGCTCTGTAGACAAGGCTGGACTTGAACTCACAGAGATCTGATTGCTTCTGCCTCCCAAGTGCTGGGATAAAGGGCGTGCACCACCATGCCCGGCTATGTATTTTTTTTAAAAGCTTATCAAGTTAATAGGACAAATAATCCAACTTAATCTAACTTTAGAATGGGCAAAGGATTAGAAGAGACAGCTCTCAACAAGCATTTGGGAATAAATTCAATATCACCATGACTGGAGATAGGCAAACCATAACTCACTGGATGACGCTCCCACCTTGAGGAGCCAGCTGTGGTGGTGCACAGCTTTAGTCCCTGCACTCTGGAGCCAGAGGGAGGCAGATCTCTGAGATCAAGGCCAGCCTGCTCTACACTGGGAACTGCAGACCAACCAAGGTTACAGGGAGATTCTGTCTCATACATACACACAGTTCAAAGCACTGATTCAGATGTGGAACAATTAGAACCCTCATGCATTTGCTGGTAGATGTGGAAAATGGTGTGGCTACTTGTAAAACTGTTTGATAAACTCAAAAGTTAAAGGTGTTTTGTTTTTCTTTTTAAGTGTTAGTGACTGAAAGGAGGCTTTGCACACGCTGGGCAAGTGTTTTCTCGATAAGCATCATGTCTAACCCTAAAAAAATGTTAATCTCATGACCTAGCAATTGTGTTCCTTGCTGGAAAAATAAAGACCTATCCATACAGAGTTATTCATAAAAGCTAAATAATAGAAATAATCTAAATGTCCAATTGATGAACTGGCAAATAAAACTTGATCTAATCAGTAGACTTTCTTTACACCAACAATAAGCAACTGGAGAAGGAATATAAGGTGACCTTCCCAATCACAATAGCCTCAAAATAAAATAAAATAAAATACCTGGAAATAAACCTAACCAAAGACACCAAAGAACTCTACAACAAAAAATTTTAAACCCTGAAGGAGGAGATTGAAAATGACATCAAAAGATGGAAAGACCTCCCATGCTCAAGGATTGGAAAAATTAATACACAGATTCAATGCAATTTCAATCAAAATCTCCAAGAGCTTTTTCACAGACTTGGGGGGAAAAAAATCCTTAAATTCATATGAAAAAACCAAAAAACCCTGAATAGCTAAAGCAACCTTGAGTGAAAAGTGCAATACAGGGGGGGATTACTTTACCAGACTTCAAGCTATATTACAGGGCTATAGTCATAAAGACAGCCTGGTACTGGCAAAAAAACAAGACCCATTGACCAATGGAACAAAACTAAAGATCCAAACTTGAGCTCATCCAACTTTAGCCACCTCATATTTGACAAAGGGGCCAAAAAAGCTCAATGGAGGAAAGATAGCATCTTCATCAAATGGTGTTGGCGAAACTGGATCACCATTGTAGAAGAACAAAATTAAAAACCTACCTCTCGCCCTGTACAAAAATAAACTCCAAGTGGATCAAAGATCTCAACCTGAAACCCAAAACTCTGAAGGTGATAGAAGAACAGCAACCTACAAGACATAGGCATAAGAAAAGACTTTCTAAATCAAACAGCAGCTACACAGGAAATAAGGACAACAGCTGACAAGTGGGACCTCATCAAACTCAAAAGCTTTTGTACAGCTAAAGAAACAATCAAGGAAGAGAAAACCCACAGAGTGGGAGGAAACCTTCACCACTGATACATCTGACAGAGCATTAACATCCAGAATATATAAACTACTTAAAAAACAAAGAAGAAAACAAATGACCTACTCAAAAGATGTAGTAAAAAGCTGAACAGAGACTTACCAGTAAGGAAGTAAAGTTGGCTGAGAAACATCTTAAAAAGTGTTCAACATCATTAATAATTAAGGAAATACAAATTAAAACCACACTAAGGGATCATCTCACTCCAATAAGACTGGCCAAGATCAAGAAAACAAAAGACACCAAATGCCAGGGAGGTTGTGGGGAAAGGGAACACTCATCCACTGCTGGTAGGAATGTAAACTCATACAACCACTGAGGAAAGCAGTGTGGAGAACACTTAAAAGACTGAAAATGAGCCTACCACCTGACCCAGCCATACCACTCCTGTGTATATACCACAAGACTCATCCTACCACAAAGATACATGCACAGCTATGTTTATTGCAGATCTCTTCATAATAACAAAGAGCTGGAACCAACCCAAATGCCCTCAACAGATAAGTAGATGACAAAAATGTGGTACATCTACACAATGGAGTTCTATCCAGCAGTAAAGAAAGACGACATGGGGCTGGAGAGATGGCCTAGTGGTTAAGAGCACCGACTGCTCTTGCAGAGGACCCGGGTTCAATCCCCAGCACCCACATGGCGGCTGAGAACCGTCTGAAACTCCAATTCCAGGAGAACTCCAGTTCAGGGGAATCCGACACCCTCTNAAAAAACCTCCGCGGCATTGCACACAGAACAAAACACGGGTGGCACAGAAACGGCATGCAAGCAGTACAACATTCAGACACATTTAAAAAAAAAAAAAAAACAGGAACCCGAACACCACAGAAGAAAAGAGGAAATGAGGAACGTGCAGGGAAATGGAATGGAACGTCTCAAGTCATGATGCGAAATAAATGAAGTAACACAGTTCCAAAAAAAAAAAAAAAAGGTGAATGGTTTCCCTCAATTTGCGAGAATGCTAGCCACAACACCAAATCCCCCAGTTGGCAGACAAACTGAGCATCTTTATTATTATAATTCATTGTATCTGAAAGCAAACTGTGCTACTTATAATGTAAGAATCATCTTAATCAGGGTCTCTACAATCTGCGACTACTACTCACTCATATTCACAACATTGGAATTTACACATATATAGGGTGGAAGATATGTAATTTCACATTCTAAAATAAAACGCTACGAGTTAGGGGGCTGGAGAGCATGTAAACGGTTAGAAGTGCCACCGCTCTTACAAGAGACCCTTGGTTCGACTCCCCAGCACCCACATTCATGGCGTCCCGATGAATCGTCTTAAACCAACTTCCAAGCCCAGTTTCCGGAATCCCACACTTTCTACCATTGATCTGACCTCCATTAGCTTTGACCTACCTAGCGCATTGCACGCCGTGTCACAAACTTGCATGCAGACAGTACATTCATAACAACTGATACATAATGAGGAAATAAAGGGGTAAAAAATACAAATAAATAATAAGAATTAAAAAAAAAACAAAAGAATGCATACTTCTCTACAGGTCTTGTATACCTTGCATTCAACTTACTCAGTTAAATAAAAAGTTGAATCCCTAACAAGACGTTTTTTGGGGAATTGAACCTCTAGTTTATTTTCAGACTTTTGGTAAATTTTGATTGTGTGGAGTGTATATAGTGCAATATTTGGAAGATATAATTAAATATTAAAGGGGGAAACAGCCATCGTGGTGGCACAGCGCCTTATCTAAATCCTAGCACTCGGAGCAGGGATGAGTCGCAAGGCGGATATACTTTGTGCGTTCAAGTAACAAGGCCAGCTGGTCTACAAGAGCTGAGTTCCAGGACAACATGGGGCTAAAGGGAGAACTGTCTCGAAAAGACCAAAAAAAAAAAAAAAAAAAAAAGAAAAAAAAAAAGGAAAAAAAAGAGGAAAAACAAAAAATCAAAGAAAAAAACTTTTTTTTAACTGCACCAAATAGCTCAACACAACTAAAACTTCTTTTGCTCGAAAAGTGTTATAAAAGAGACTGAGATAAAAATGCAAGACAGGACTTACATGTAATGACAGAAATCCATTAGCTCTTGGGGCTCGGTGGGACGCAATGTGATTTGTGCATGGATTTGGGGGAATGAGTCTAAATTTAGGATTCAGAGATATATGAAATGCACATCAATAAAATTAACTAAAAAAAAAAAAACACCTATGACTTTTATCTGTATAATGGACTATCATGTAGCTAAATGACCGAATTAGCTAAAGCCAGGCCTGGTGATAGTACACATCTTTAGTCCCAGCAACTCGGAGCAGCAGGCAGGTAGAATAATCCTGGGAGTTCAAAACAGCCTGTTCTACGATGTGGAGTTCTCCTAGGACAGCTGGAGGTTACAGGGAAAAAAAACCCTGTCTCAAACAATAGAAACACAACAACAGAAAGAAGATCCTGAGCACATAGCACAATACAGATAAACCTTGAACAATGCATTGTACAAAGTGAAAGAAGTTGATCACCAAAGACCATGACGTACTACATGAACCCACTCATGAGCAATATCTAAAACAAGCAAGTCTACAAAGACAGAGGTAGCCCAAGGGTTGTTTAGGGCCAGGGACATGAAGAGGATACAGGAGTAACTGATTTCTTTTAGATGTGATAAAAACATACTATAACCTGTGTGTGTCTTCTCATGGGACTTGAGGACACCGGAGGAGACGAAGCCACGCCCACAGAGCTTGCACTTGTAGGGCTTCTCCCCCGTATGTGACCGCACATGCTGCTTCAAGTGGCTGGACTTCTTGAAGCCTTTGTTGCAATAGTCACACCTAAAAACCAAACACGCAGAGCTCAGGTCTTGCTCACTCAGAGCATAATTACTAAGCAGCCCATTACACTTGTTAATATGCTCGTGGGGCTGGAAGAGACCAAAGCTTCAGCAAAACTCACTAAATAGCCAGTGTGCTTAGAGAAACCAGGAGGTTGTCCCATACTCAGAATAGAAGTGGTAATCAGTCAGGCATGGTGGCACAAGCCTTTAATCCTAGCACTTGGAGGCCAGAGGCAAGCAGGCAAGGAGGATCTCTGTGAAGTTCAAGGCACATGCCTGTCTACAGAGCGAGTTCCAGGCATGCTAGGGTCTACAGGGAGACCCATGTCCACAAAAGACAAAAAAAATGTCTAAAAAAAAAAAAAAAAAAAAAAAAACCAAAAAAACACAGAAGTGGTAATCAAAACAGGGGCAAAAAGGATTAACTACAGATCAAATTCTGCTCAACATATACAAATCTTCAATGTAGCTAGATCTATTATAGGCCAGGGATGATAATGAACTCTACTTAATAGTTTGAGAGAACTGAAACTACAGCATTTGACCAGTGCAGGTGTGCGGTCAGCACTTGGCTTTAGGAGCTGATCTACACAGTGAGTACCTGTAAGACCGCCTGCTCTGGTCTTCACTATCCTCTAGGAACTGGGGACGCTCTGTCTGGAGGTCCAGCTCCTCTTGAGATGACTCAGGAAGCAAACGAGTTGTCTAAAATGAACAGAAATATAAGGCAGGAGTACATGAATATCTATAGATAAGTGTAAAAATGATTCAGTAACTAAGAACAAAGGTACAAATGCTTATACATGCAGGTTTAAAGGAAGAATAAGCAGTCTATTGCAATCATTTGGAAAAGAGAAATAATAAAATTCACTGACACAGACATGATTAAGTATGTATTTTCTACTTAATTATTTACTTGTTCCTATATTGTTTGAGCAGTCTCACCAGGTAATTCCAGGCTGGCTTGGAACTCACTATGTACCCCGAGCTAGCCTCAAACTCATGCTGCCTCAGCCTCTCAAGTGTTGGGATTACAGATGTATGCCACCATACCTGACTACTAATTCATTTTACTACAAAGTCTAAACAAACATGAAACTTAATAAGACATTACTCTTTCATCAGTTTGCTTCTTACTAGCTGTAAAAGACGGGATATTAAATGTCCCATATGTCAAGAGATTAGCTGTCACTCTGTGACACTATTTGGGAGAAGGATCTACTTGGAGATATTAGGTTATTGAGGGCATGTCCTTGCAGGGAAACTGGAGTACCCAACTTTCTTCTCCCTCTCTCTGCTTCCTGGACAGGAGGTATGCAGCTCTGTCTCACCGCGTGTGCTCCAGGACAATGCTCTGCCATGGCATAGACCCCAAAGCAAAAGAGCCAGCAATATATGGACTAAAAATCTCTCAAACCGTGAACCTAAATAAATCTTTCCTGCTTTTATGTTGGTTACCTTGAGTACGTTTTCACAACAGTGGAAAACTAACACACTCACAGTAAATAAAAATCCTACTTTCCAAAAACTTAAGACTCCTCTCTAGTCACAAGAGCCCCAGGGAGAGAGAAACTACCCTCCACTCTCGGGGGCAGTATTCAAGAGCAGTCACCCTAAACCCTCCTCTGACATAAGGATCAAAGCCTACACTGCCGCACTAAACCCAGCACTAAGTAATGCTTCCTGACCCCTCTAAAATGCATCCTATGACTAGTACGCAGATGGTAAACCGAGGCTGCGGAATGCCTGGATAGCCAAGGATCAGGGTTAGAGTGGAGATCTCCCATGCATGGTGCTAGGACCAAGGTCTTATTCCTATTTATTCACCCAACTTCTTTTTTTTTTTTTTTTTGGTGTTTTTGAGACAGGGTTTCTCTGTAGCCCCAGCTGGCCTGGAACTCGCTCTGTAGACCAGGCTGGCCTTAAACTCACAGAGATTCACCTGCCTCTGCCTCCCGAGACCTCTAATTAAAGGCATGCGCCATCACACCCAGCTGCTTACCTAACTCCTATGACCTGGTATATCACCTACTCTGGGTTGGCAAAGTTCCACTCAGGGCTGTCCAGTGAGGGACAATGACTCCATAGCATGTTCTCCACACCAGATTGATCACTTGCTGAAAATATGAGGTTTCTACCTCCAAGCCAAGTGTTCTGACATTTTCAGGTCTATTACTAGGCAAAGCTACTGATACAGGTAGATTTTAAAGAGATAACTATTGATTTGTCTGTCATTTTAATCACTAGTTTAAAACATGTAAAAAAATCAAATACTTAAATATCTTCCTTGAGTAAGAGACAAAAATTTTTAAGTATGTATGAAAATATAAGGAAACATTACTTTGTACATTGATGAAAAAATTTTTGTATAATATTTGTTTTTAACCATGTCAACATTAATTTTACTTTCCTTCTAAAACATGTCTTAATTCCATAAACAAAAAATACATCTTGTGCCTAAAACAACATCCTTCAACTTTCTTGCACAACACACTAGTGACTTCCAGGCTTTTAGCAAAAAATGAAAAGCTGCCTGTGATACTAAATTTAGGGAGTAAAGTTAAGATGATTTAAGGACAAAGAAGGCCTGTATGGTGTGCATGAGGTTTTCCTTACACTGACTCCAGTGTTCCAGAAGTAGACAGGCTATCATATGGAGTGAATGCTGAATAATTACAACTGGGGCTAGATAGAAGGACCTGCTGGATAGCAAGATACTCAGCCCTTATGCAAATACTCACCACATTAATAGTGTCAGAGGTTGGGACCTGCAGCAAGTTCTGTTGGTGGAAACTCGTAGACAGGGCCTGGGACTCAAGTGTGCTGGAATCCTGCAATTGTTGCACAGGTGGAAATGGAGTCTGTTGATTGTATGTTTCAGTCACTGTAAAACCTGAAACAAATCAGGAACAGGAGCTCTACAACAAATGTTAGTTATACAAAAAGGGGAAAGAAGTTATTAACAAAAGACGTCTAAAAACAATTTCGAATTTCCAAATTAGAATCAAGATTAGCTTTTTTTTTTTTTTTAGCAGCTGTAAGTTGTCTGATAACAAGCAGGATGTTGTGCCCATCGCATGTCCCGGGGATGCAAGCATTATAGTCCAGCCCCAAACACCAGTTGCCATCAGATCTTCATTCTACCCCCTCACCTTCTCTGGATGGAGACCCTGTGTATAATGACTGTACACATTATTTTCAGGAAATATGAAAAGACCACAAAACAGTATTTTATATATACACACAAACATATATAGTCAGACAATTATTGGATTTAAACCATATATTTTGAATGAACCTTCGTTGGGCTGGAGAGTTCGCTCAGTGGTTAAGAGCACTAGCTGCTCTTGTGGAGGACCCGGATTTGGTTCCCAGTACCCACAGGCACCTAACAACCCTCTGTAACTCCAGTTTCAGGAGACACTCTCTTCTAGACCTCCACAGGCACTGCACAGCACAGCACAGGTGAACTTACATACATCTAGACAATACACTCGAACATATAAAATAAAAATATAAAACATTTTTCAAAAGATCTCTCACAGAAACACCCTAAGTGCTGCAGACTAAACATAGCACAGTTCAGCTAGCTTGCAAATCTCACTGAAATTCACACTGACCTTGTGTTAGTCCTTCTGACTCAAAGGACTGCTGTGGAGTAGTTTGCTCTTCAAATTGGTCCATGTGCCCTGGGAGAGGGTCCTGGGGAGCTGCAAACCCATCTAAGGGTAAGAATACAAAGACGAGGGAGCTCACACACTAGGGAGACATTTCCCATCTGCCAATCCTTCCAAAAATATGTTTTAGTGAATTCTCAAAAACAGCTTCTGGTTAGGCTACGCACATTGTTCTTATGGTCATCCACATAAGGCAGTATAAAAGGCATTTACACTCAGCAATTATGTACAACTCTTTTAACTATGAACTCTTTCAGACATTATAGGGGTTAAAAAGTGCATATCCTGTTCACAGACAAAATAAATCTTAGAACATCCCCAAGACAGAACCCATCCACTGGCCAGCAAATTGTCTGCTAACGGGCCGATATAAGAAGCTCGCCAGAATGCAGACCGTCCATTGTGAGACACACACTGCTATAGTTGAGGTGACATTTTTGTGGCCCAACTTGGCTGCTGAAATAAAGCAACGTATTAGCTTTATATTCTGGATCAGGCGCCTCATCTCACTGTGATCATTAACAGTTCACTGACCTGCATCAGTCTGTGCATCTACAGTAAATCCATTATGGAATACTAACAAGCACAGAAGTACAGCTAAAGCAAAAGATGTTCTCAATTATAGCAAAAGTAGGTTACCGAAAAATTTGCATTTCTATAATTATGAAGATATTGAACATAAACACAGACACACATACGCAACCATACCTACACATTTGCTTAGAAAAATTGGAACGTGGATAGTAGGCCTCCTATAGACCTACAATTTCAAATTTAGAAGTTTGCCACCAAAAAGTCAGACTGCTTTAAGATTAAGAACAACAGGGATGGAGAGACAGCTCAGGGTTAAGAGCACTGAGTGCTCTTGCAGAGGACCTGGGTTTGATTCCCAGCAACCACATGGCATCTAACAGCCACGCATAATTCCAGTTTCAGGGACTCTGACGCCTTCTTCTGACCTCTATGTGCATGGAACAACATAGATATACTTACACATATACAGGCAATACACTCATAAAATAAAAGGTAATAAATAAAAAAGAAAAACAAATAACCACCAAAAACTGAACAAAACAAAGCAAAACACCCATACCAAAAAAAAAAAAAGAAAAAAAAAAAGAAAACAGATAATGTTTGGTTAAAGACCATTAAGGGACAACATCAAAGATCCAGCATCACAACTGCATACACAGCACAAACTATGATTTAAAAAGGCAGGGGCTGGAGAGATAGCCTAGCGGTTAAGGGCACCAACTACTCTTGCAGAGGACCCAGGTTCGATCCCCAGCACCCACATGGCAGCTGAGAGCCGTCTGTAACTCCAATTCCAGGAGAACTCCAGTTCCAGGGGAATCCGACACCATCTTCTGACCTCCGCGGCATTGCACAACACGGATGCACAAACCTACATGCAGACAGTACATTCATACACATACAAAAAAATAAATAAAAATTTAAAAAAAAAAAAAGGCAAAGAGGGGTAGTGGTGATGGTAGTGGTAGTCAATGGTAGAGTGCTTATTTAGCCAACACAGGCCCTGGGCATTATCCCCAGCAATATGTTCATGTATGCATGCAAACACACACACACACACACACACACACACACACACACAGAGAGGTCCCAACAGAGACTACACTGAGTATCAAGATTATAAAACTTTGCTGGGATCATTAGAAAAGCTAATCCTCCTGAAATACTACCTTCATCGGTTTCTAAAGGCTGATCTGCCAATTGCTGCCCAAGTGCTGCATCTTCTGTCCCTACCACATGTTGTGGCCCCAGTTCCAGCATGGCCTCAGGGTCTGCTGCAACACTCTCTGAGGTCTGCTGCAGCTCTGCACTCTCAATCTCCACAGGCATGGGAGCCGACACTTGCATGCTCTGCTGGTCCACAGTGCTGTCATCCATGGAAGTGGCCTGCTGATGCTGCTGCAGCTGCTGGGCCAGTTCGTATCTTCAGGAAAAGCAATGGCCATTCATAGAGTTAGACACTACCAACAGTATAGATACACTGCAAAAGTTGTCATTCATTAAAAGTCATACTTTATTGGTCAATTACCAATCCACCTAAAAATTAAATACTTCCTAATTCTGAAGAAAACCATGTTGTGTGCAGGAGAGAAGGGAAGTACACACAAGAATTTCTCAAAATCGCCAACAACAGCTTGCTGCCATACACCTGGAATTCCCACACTGAGAAGGCTGGGGCAGAACTGCTATGAGTTCAAGGTCATCCTGGTAACACAGTGAGACCCTATCTCAAAACAAACAAAACAAATCAAAACAAACAAAAAGGCAGTCTTAAAATCTGACTTTCAATCCAGGCAGACATGTTTTATTGGTGCTATGGTTTAGATATAAAGTGTGTGCCCTCCCCCAACCCCAAGTCATGTGTTGAAGACTTGGTTCCCATTGTAACATTGCTCAGAAATGGGGCTTTAAGGAAATGATGGGATCAAGCCATCTGTAACTTCGTCAATTATTAATCTCCTGATGAATTCCTAATATGAAGGAATTTGGGGGAGATGGCAGACAGTGGGAAGTGGGCTTCGGTGGAGGAAACACGTTTTGATAGTGTCTCTTGTACCCCTTTTGATCCTTCCTTTCCCTTTTTCTGTTTCCTGGCCCCAAGATGTGTGCAGCCTCTGCCATTTACTTCTATTGCATGATATGTGGCCTCAGTAATGGCCTCAGCTACCCACAGACTGAAACCTTGAATCTACAAGGGTGTCTGCTCAACCTGCTCCTCTGAAACCAGAGCCCAGGCCTTAAAAAGAGAAAGTACCCAAAGGAAAAGCTGGTCCTGGCAAAGGTGGGAACATCCCTACAGAAAATGGAAGTGCCCAAAACAGACCAGGCAGAGAAAGCTGCCGATGCTACAGATGGCAAGGGAGGCGCACACGCTTCCATCCCTGTGTGCTTCTGCTGACTGTACAGTTTGAAATGCTATTTTTATGAAGTTCTATAAAAATTCCGAATTTGGGGGCTGGAGAGATGGCTAAGCAGTTAAGAGCACCGAGAAGAGCTGGGTTCAATTCCCAGGACCCACATATGGCGGCTAAGAACCTTCATTAAGCCAGGCATGGTGGCGCACGCCTTTGATCCTAGCACTCAGGAGGCAGAGGCAGGCGGATCTCTGTGAGATCAAGGCCAGCCTAGTCTACATAGTGAGTTCTAGGCCAGCTGGGACTACAGGGAGATGCTGTTTCAAAATAAACAAAGAAACAACAATAAAAAAGACTGTAGGTCTTCAGACTGGTATCTCTGCCACTTTCATTTCATTTCTTGAAAGTCAGGGTCAGCTTGTGAAATGTGGATACACAAAGTACTTAGTATGAAATGTCAACCCTCACTCTATAAACTTTCCCCATTGAAAGCATCAAATGAAGACTTGAGTTTTATATTGACTTTCTGATTCTGGAAGTCCATACAAGAAGGGACTGTGAGCATCCTTGTGTACTTGGTGACTGTCTGCCCAAGTCCTGCCTGAAATGCCACGAGTGCTTATGAAAAATACTTCCAGAGCTGGATACAGTCAGCTTGGAAAGATAAAAACAAAAGAAATAAAAAAAGAAATAAATATGCACACAAACATGGATAGAGAATGCTTTTGTGTTTGTTTTTTCCTCGAACTAACAGCAATCTTTCATGCATTCAGCCTCCTATGTCCATAATTACACCTGGCACAAAAAAATAAAAAATAAAGTTGCTATTGTTTTATGTGGTTTTGAAACAGGGTTTCCCTCCCTTTTGTCAAAAACCTTGCAAGTCAAATCTTAAAACTAACTACAGGAAAAGATCTGTATGTTCCAACAGGTCAAAATGTCACTTAACGCCTGAGAAAGAAAAGATACAGCATTGTGGGCTGAAGAGATGGCCTAGCGGTTGAGAGCACTGACTGCTCTTGCAGAGGACCCAGGTTCGATCCCCAGCATCCACATGGCAGCCGAGAACCGTCCGAAACTCCAATTCCAGGAGAACCCCAGTTCCAGGGGAATCCGAGACCCTCTTCTGACCTCCGCGGCATTGCACGACATGGGTGCACAAACCAGCATGCAGACAACACATTCATACACATACAGAAATAAATAAAATTTTAAAAAAAGATATCATCAGAAAAGATACAGCTTTGCATCGAGTAGGATGCACCAGAAAGTGCCAACAGAAAGGTTGGCCCGTCTGAACACTGAAAGGAAGAAAAGCCTCAGATTGCTACAAACATCAAACCCCTCTGTGGATCCTACTTGTAACAACTATTTATAATGAGTCCTAACAAAGCTTACCTTCTAGGTACCGCAAAGGTTTTAATATGAGAGACTTTCTTACCTCCCCCCCCCATAGAACAAGGAGAAATATGATGATGATGTCGTTCTCCAACTGTAAATTGGAGATGACTACTATAGAGGTAATCTCTTATAAAACCGGTAAAACTGCCTTCTTTAATTGACTAGTAGACATAGGAACTGTGAAAAGGATTATTCTCTATTTAGAACCAAATATAAGGCTAAAGTCTCCTTAAGCTATGCACTTAAGCAAAATATATTAATACAGGAGCTCTGACATCAGCAATGGATTATTCTACCAAGGAGATGTTGGCCAGGGGATCCAAGCCCCCACAAAAGGTAAAGGCTCCTTGCCTCTAAACTGGGATACCTGCAAGAAGAGAGGCGATAAGGCCCTGCTGTCGAAGACCTGATG
>VZQC01009804.1:433399-511585 GCA_009823505.1 Rhizomys pruinosus
GGGGGGAAGGGAAAGGGAAATGTGCCTGAACTGAATTGGAAAATGATGTATGAAATACACAAAGCATAAATAAAAAAAATAAAAAAATAAAAAAAGAAACAGGGTTTCTCTATAGCCTAATGGAGCCTCAATGTCACAGAGATCCACCTGCTTCTGCCTCCCAAGAACTGGGATGAAAGGCATGTGCCACTGTGCCCAACTCAAAAAAAATTTTTTTAATTAAAAAAAGAAATACACTTCAGCTGCATGAAGTACTGAAAAGAAAAAAAAAACCAAAAAACCCACATATACAAGTTCATGTTGCCACCTATGGCTCTTGATAGATTACCAGGCACTAAGAGTTAAGTTCTTGAGTCCACACACTTCAAATCAGAAAGAACAATACAAGAATCAAGGATAATGACTTAGCACTGCTCCTACCACGATTTGGGAATTATGAAGATAATTAAAAAGTGACCATCACCTTATACCTACCTATGGGTTTTCATGTGTTTTTTGCAATTGAGTGAGGTCTTAAATGTTTTCTGGCAATAGGGACACATGTAAGGACGGAGGTCATTATGGATGCCCATGTGTCTCCGTAAGCTGCCGCCTGTGGTAAAGGCTCCATTACAAATCAGACACTTGAAAGACTTCAAGCCAGTGTGCGTCCGGACATGAGCTTTGAGCACTCCTGCAGAAACAAAGCCTCTTCCACACTGAGAACATTTGAAAGGTTTTTCACCGGTATGTGATCTAAAAAAATGAAAACAACAACAACAACAACAATATATTCATTACACACATATAATGCTTTATAAGTGCATCCTCATCTATACTTTATTCCATGGACACATTTTTTTTAAGATAAGCAGCAAAGCTCTAGCCCTCCACATCTTATGAGAAAACCTGAGACACAACAGCTAAGTAACTTGCCCAGAGACACCTAGCTGCACACAACTGAGATAAGAATCTTTCTTTAAGTTCTAACTATTTTCAGGACACCACACTATCTTTCATGATCAAGTATTCTACTTTCTTTTCACTGATGCCAGCACCAAGAATTAAGCACTATCAGTGCTTTTATCAAAAAGAATCTGAAAAACTTAAACACTTAAAATAAAAAGTCTTTAGATGCTTCCTGGAAATTACAAACACTAAAATATAATGAGAGTATATATAAAATTCAGTGGCAACTTCTGATTAAAATTGTGAATGAGAATATTAAAGAAAAAACAATCACCAATAACTACTTTGGAGCCAAATGTGTTATGTTAAACACCATAAGCTCACAAGACTACCCTAAATACTTTTATAAGTCACCAGATCATTGACTTTCTGTAGGGATGCTAAATCTCCAGCTCTAAACCTATTACCTTACCTGATGTGTTGTTTAAGATGGCAAGACTTTTTATACGCTCTATGACAGTAAAAACACTTGTACGGTCTATCTGCTTCATTGACAAAATTATTATTAAAATAACTCTGGAAAAACTGGTTTTTGGGAATGGGCTGGATAAGACCTACAAACCAAAAGAAAAACAGGAATAATTCACTGTTAGCATGACTAATAACATGTCAAAGGTATCTGCTTCAACCTGAAGGCAAAAATTCCCATGAGCTGTGTTGCAACAAAAGCTATTTTAATCATATTGTAAGCTATTTGGATGCTTACAAGTCAATGTTTAGCCATTACTATTTTCCATCAATGAAAAGTATATGTACTGTCTTAATTGCTTCATTGGATTCCAGAGCTGGTTTTTAATGGCTTTCTACATTTACTTTTCACATAAGCATTTGTTGCCATGGGATGTCCAAAATTTAGGTTAAGAATTTTAAATACCTTATTTGGCATGAATACTGCATGGAATACAATAATAAACTCAAAACAAATAATTCTTGCATGCTTTTTGGTTCCATAAAGGTCAGCATTTTTCAAGAAATTTTATTAAGGGGCTATCTACATATAGTGAGAGTACTAACCTACGTATTTCAAGATTTACATGTTCTTAATAAAGAAAAGATTTCCTTGGTTTAATCATCTATAAACAATGTGATAATATGATTGAGTTGAACACAGGATTTGGAACAAATTTAGTTGTCAAACTTTTCAATTAATGAAAAATTATCTGGAACATTAGAAGGAAGACTTACTCTCTCAATACTACGTCAGTCCTGAACTGTACCTCCTCCTGCCAAGACCAAGCAGGTGTTTGTCAGCATTTTATTAGTCATGGTCTCTAAGAACTCTCCACTTCAATCCTCATTCCTCCCTCAGCAGTACCACTCGTTTTTATACTGTAATTATACACCTTTTAATTACTCTTTTTTTTTCCTGATTCTCCCTAAAAGCCTAAGTTATGTTCCAATTCTTCTGAAGCTTCATACAGACACCTTAACAACTTTCCAGATCATTTCAGACGGCATCCCTTGTTCCCTGAATGCTGACTCAGCATTTCACTGTGGCCACACATATGGCTCCCCTGATATACTTTGGATGGATAAGCAATATTAATGTGAACAATCTGTGAAGACCCTGAGGTGAGGGGACTTTAGTGGTGATGGGGTCTTCCTTTGAGCTATTTACTAAAACAATATTCATTTTCACCTTGGCTAATTTCATTAACACAAGGTATAAGGTCTCAATCTCAAAAAAAAAAAAAAAAAAAAAAAAAAGGGATAGGGGGCTGGAGATGCGCTAGCAGTTAAGGAAGCGCCGATCCGCTCCTTGCAGAGAACCCGGGTTCGATCACCAGCACCACATGTGGCTGAGAACCTCTGTAACCCAATCCAGGAGAACTGTCGCAGTTCCAGGGAATCAGGACACCAGCTCTCTCTGACCTCCACGGCATTGCAACGACCGGGTCAGAGACCTTACATGCAGACAGTACATTCATTCACAAAAAAAGTAAATAATAAAATTTTTTTAAAAAAAGGAAAAATGAACATAGATACAGGGTTGGAGAGATGGCTTAGCAGTTACAAAACACTGGATGCGCTTGCAGAGAAATCTGGGTTTCAATTTCAGCACTCAGAGATGGCTAACAACTGTCTATAACTTAAGTTCCAGGGGATCCGATATCTTCTGACCACAGCCACTGCACGACACAGGTGCAGGCATACATATACATATAAAAAAAGAAAACCTTTTTTTTTTTTATTTAAAAAATAGGGCTGGAGAGAGGCCTAGCGGTTAAGAGCACCGACCGCTTCGTACAGGGACGTGGGTTCGATCCCCAGCACCCACAGGGCGGCCGAGAACTGTCCTGAAACTCCATTTCCAGGAAGAATTCCAGTTCTCAGGGGAATCCAACAACCCTCTTTGCCAACCTCCGCGGCATTGCATGAACAGGTGACAAACTTCATGCCAGACAGTACATTATACACATACAAGAAAGAAATAAAATGTAATAAAAAAAATTTTAAAACAGAGATAAAAGTTTTTAAATTTTTTTTAAAATTACATTGCAAATAGTAACAAAATGCAAACATTACAAAATGACAAGACATGGACAAATATATACCTCACATATAACATGTTACCATAAATCTTGACACACAATGAATACACATGTAGTTAGTATATTTTAAACAATGGCTAAAACAGCAAATGTATACCTGAAATATCAACTACTATAACACTGAGGTTTAAAACAGTATATACACTAAAGACTGGCTGAGATGAAGGAAAGACACATCACATATCTGTGCTGAGCAAGANGACACCCTCTTCTGACCTCCACGGCATTGCACAACACGGGTGCAGAGACCTACATGCAGACAGTACATTCATACACATAAAAAGTAAATAAATAAAATTTTTTAAAAAAAGGAAAAATGAAACATAGATACAGGGTTGGAGAGATGGCTTAGCAGTTAAAAACACTGGATGCTCTTGCAGAGAATCTGGGTTCAATTCTAGCACTCACATAGTGGCTAACAACTGTCTATAACTTCAGTTCCAGGGGATCCGATATTCTTCTGACCACAGCCACTGCACGACACAGGTGCAGGCAACATACTCATACATATAAAAAAAAAAAACCTTTTTAATTTAAAAACAGAGATAGGGCTGGAGAGATGGCCTAGCGGTTAAGAGCACCGACCGCTCTTACAGAGGACGTGGGTTCGATCCCCAGCACCCACATGGCGGCCGAGAACTGTCTGAAACTCCAATTCCAGGAGAATTCCAGTTCCAGGGGAATCCAACACCCTCTTCCAACCTCCGCGGCATTGCATGACACAGGTGCACAAACTTGCATGCAGACAGTACATTCATACACATACAGAAAGAAATAAAATTAATAAAAAAAATTTTAAAACAGAGATAAAAGTTTTTAAATTTTTTTTAAAATTACATTGCAAATAGTAACAAAATGCAAACATTACAAAATGACAAGACATGGACAAATATATACCTCACATATAACATGTTACCATAAATCTTGACACACAATGAATACACATGTAGTTAGTATATTTTAACAATGGCTAAAACAGCAAATGTAAACCTGAAATATCAACTACTATAACACTGAGGTTTAAAACAGTATATACACTAAAGACTGGCTGAGATGAAGGAAAGACACATCACATATCTGTGCTGAGCAAGACGAGAAAGGGAAGGAGTAACTGGAAATCAGAATATAGGTCAAGAATCCCTAATTGGAAATCTGAAATGCTCCAAAATTCAACCATTTTAAGCACCAAAATTATGCCACAAGTGAAAAATCCCTCAATTGGCAGGTTACAGTCAAAATGTAGATATACTTAAAATTGTAGAAAATTATCTTCAGACTGACTGTATGTGATACACACAAATGAATTTTTTCCTCAGACTTGACTGCCACTCCTAAAATATCTTATTACAACTATATAAAATATCTAAAATCAAAAATATTTCTATTTTCATGTATTTTGGGTAGGAAATACTTAACCTGAACTGAGATCGCCCTGACTCCAGCCCAAGTCCTCCTCTTATGTTATTCTAGTTAAAACCTAATTCCTAACTTCAAAGAAAGGCACAGAGCAGAACTGAGGAGGCCCAATGAAGCACAGCCCCACAGTCCACAAAACACACAGTACCTAGTCCAGTGAAGTGGAGAATGCTGTGAACCAGCATAACTGCTCTTTAAAAAAAAAAAAAAAAGAAAAGATTTATTTTATTATTTTTGGTGGGGTCTTTTTTTTGAGACAGGGTCTCCCTTTAGTCTCAGCTGACCTGGAACTCACTATGTAGACCAGGCTGGCCTTGAACTCACAGAGATCCGCCTGCCTCTGCCTCCCAAGTGCTAGGATTAAAGGCATGTGCCACCATGCCCAGCTGATTTATTTTTATTTTATGTGTATGAGTATTCTGCCTGCATGTGGAAGTGGAGTTTCAGAGGTTGTTAACTGCCACATGGGTGCTGCAAACCAAATTCAAATCCTCTGCAAAAGCAGCCAGTGCTTTTTTTTTGTATCTTTGAGACAGGATCTCCCTTTAGTCCCAGCTGGCCTGGAGCTCACTCTGTAGACCAGGCTGGCCTTGAACTCACAGAGATCTGCCTGCCTCTGCCTCCCAAGTGCTGGGATTAAAGATGTGTGCCACCACACCCGGCACTAAAGATGGTTCTTAGATGCCACTGCTGAGCCATCTCTCCAGCCCCACAGCAGCCAGTGCTCTGAACAGCCCCAACACAGTTGCTCTTGACCACATTTCAAGCGTGGTGTTCCAGTGGCAGCAGATGTGGAAACAAAACATGTTTAAATGGGGCACAACCCCAGCCTAGAAATCACAAGCTCCAGAGTCTAGGCCACACCAGCTGCAATGGCCCAAAGCATGTTACTAACTCTCTTAGACCCCAGTTTTCATGCCCATAAAAATGAGGAAAAGACAATGTGGAGACATTATGGAAACAGCTCTAAAAGTTCTTATATGACTATATGCTACTATACCATCCAACCATTTTCCTTAATAATCAGAGACTAAGTATATCTAGACTAATCTGAATATCCCACCTCCTAATCAGGTTCCTATCAGAAACTTTCCCTCAACCAGATCTTCTCTAAGGTCCCCCAAAAAGTCAACTCTGCAAGATAACATGTAGACACATGTTAAGGATGTATATACAAACTCAGCCTAGGAAATGGTTTCACATCTGCATTTTGCAGTTGACACTACCACTAAAAATTGTTCTCTCACGTATCTCAGTCTAGACCAAAGCATTCTGCTATCACTGATTTGGCCTAATGTAAGCACCTGTGAAACCAGTGAGTAAAATGCTCCATTCCAACCTCAGAGAAGTTCTGTAGAATAAAAGAATTCTTATATAATTTGACAAGAGATTCACAATCTTGAAAGCGAGAAACCCATAACTGTTTAATCTGACTTAACCTGAAGAAAAGAAGAGTCTGTTTTCTATAAACTACTGAAGAAACCAAAGCTATAGCACAGGGCATGTTGACTATTTTCTATGCTGAAATAATGAAATGGGACAAGTACATATCCCACAAAGCCTACCAACTCATACACAAAGTTGAGGAAAGACAGTCTCCTAGTATCTGTCCTTAGTGATGTTTCTAGGTTTTCCATTTTCTCTGATGTCAATTCCAATAAGTATATTATCCAGGAAAAGAGCTATTTCACCTAGCTGTTCAAATGCTTTATCAACTAGGTGTAGACTGTCAACAATTTTTACCTCATCTGTTTTGTGCTCATTGCTTTTTTTCTCATTCCCAGCATGCTTTCTTGTTCTTTTTTAATTCATTAGTGACAAGTCATGGTATTCATTCTACTACTTATTTTGTGAAGTTTTAGAAAATCACATTTGTCGGGGCCGGAGAGATGGCCTAGGGGTTAAGAGCACTGACTGCTCTTGCAGAGGACCCGGGTTCGATCCCCAGCACCCACATGGTGGCTAAGAACTGTCTATAACTCCAATTCCAGGAGAACTCCAGTTCCAGGGGAATCCGAGACCCTCTTCTGACCTCCGCGGCATTGCACGACACGGGTGCACAAACCTACATGCAGACAGTACATTCATACACATACAAAAATTAATAAAATTTAAAAAAATGTTTTAAAAGAAAATCACATTTGTCTTAAAGTTAGATGCAGGCAAGCTTTTCTTTTTCTTTCCAAATACAAAGATTAAGGTACCCTAAACAGAATCTACAATGTATGTAGGTCTTCAGAGACACAACAACTGAACTGGGAGTTTCACATAAAAATCCCTTTTGCCTTTCACCTTGATGGGCCCACAGAGGCAGAAGCACTTCTGTAATGACAACTTACACAAGACAAGCTCCCCTTCACACTTTCTCTCTAAACCCAAAAGTACACTTTGAGCATGCTTTAGCACTATAATCTTGACTGTGGAATACAGCCTAACAAAGCAATGCCTAAGGGAAGACTTCATTAATATTCTGTCTAAAAATATCTTCCTGAATATGCCACAATGCATACACATCTCTCACAAGGTCCCAAAGGAAAGAGTACTGACCAGCTGTGACACTGTATGCTTCAACTTACCTAGGTCAGTTATGAGAATCGGTTCTTGCAGAGGAATGTCAGGAACAGGAACATTAGTCTTGCCAACCCGAACCTTCGAAGGTTTGCGCTGGTGCCTCAGCTTCCTCAATTCCGTATGTTTGAAGTGGGAAGCTATATGAGTCTTCCTATGGCCTGAGGTTCGGAATTTTTTGTCACAGTGAGGACAAGCAAAAGGTCTGACTCCTAATCAAACAAAAGTGTATTTCAGAATTATTTCCAGAAATCACATGTTAACAGTAAATGCCCATGGGAAGCATACTTCCAATACTGACTTGGATATATGTATGTATGTATGTCTGTCTGTTTTTGACAGGGTCCTCCCTACAGCCCCAGCTAGCCTGGAACCACTCGTGTTAGACCAAGTCAGGTTGGCCTTGAATTCAAATGAGATCCACCTGTTCTCTGCCTCCCGAGTGCTAGGATTAAAGGCGTGTGCCACCACATCTTTGGGATGGTTCTAAGAGCCATGTGGGTGCCGGAAATAACCTGAGTTCTCTGCAAGAGCAGTCAGCACTCTTAACCACTGAGCCATCTCTCCAGCCCCCTGACTTGGATATTTAATTTGCTGCTCAACATTTAGGATTTAATGGATTTTACGAATTAGCTATTTTCCTCTTTCTCTGAATCAGTACTATTAGGGATGTTAGGGCATATAATAAAAGCTTTAAAAGAGAAAGAACATTTGCTTCTCCACCCCACCTTTTGTTTGACAAGGCTCAATGAGACTATAGACTCTTACCAGAGGCAGAAGCATCTGAGCCATCCCAGAGGGCGCTCCCCTCCCCTTCTCTTTTTTCCCATCCTACCGTCTCTCCTTCTCCTCTGCCTCTCTCTTCTTTGCATCTTCACTCCCTCTCTCCTCCCCTCATATTACCTCCTCCTCTCCCTCCTCTCCCCTCCTCTCCTCTTGCCCTCCTGCCTCTGCCTCCTGAATGCTGGGATTAAAGGTATGCATCATACCTCTAAACATTTGCTATTTTAAAAATATTTATACTTATGTATATGAATATTTTGCCTATATATATGTAAATGTACCCATATCATGCCATGCCCACGGAGGATAGAAGAGGGCTTTGGAGCCCCTGGAACTGGAGCTGTGGATGGTTGTTAGCCACTATGTGGGTCTAGGAACTGAACCCATGTCCTCTGCAAGAGCAGTCAGTGCTCTTAACCACTAAGCTATCTTTCCAGCCCAACATTTGCTATATTTAAGACAAAGCTTTAAGTTGTAAAACATGTATATTCAAACCACAAATCATCACAAAGAATTCTACTCTGTCAGAAAGCCTGGTCTCCCCAACTGACATTCATAAAATTAAACACAGTTACTTGTAGGTGGTGTTTGGGATTACAAACACAGTACTTAGGCATCTCACAGAAAGCGGTGAGGGGTATTTGTCACTGACTGAAGAGTAATGGTGATAGCAAAGACAGTCTCCCAACATCCTCCACTACAGTGTCGCTTTTCCAAAGGAAATGCCTCCCTCTTTAGCATTTTACTGATAAAGGAAAATGCAGATTCCCAGGACAAATATAACAAAGTAGGCCAATTTTTAGCTTCTTGTCTTCCACAGTCCTCAGGGAGCCCTGACTGCTGGAGTATATGGAGACGGGGGGGGGGGGGGGGGGTTGAGATAAAAAATGCTTCAATTAGACTGTTACTTTACAACTCTTGTGATAAGCAGTGAATTATACCTTCCTTAATAACACTGTTACTTACAAAGACGTGAACCCTTAGCTAAGATTTGCTGGCTTCCTGAGATTGTGGAATATGTGCCTCTTCCATAGAAAGGTTTGATCCTGTCTTCCAGAGGACATCTCTAGACCCTTTGCAAATATGTGTTCACTTACAAATATTATTTATCTAATGCCTCTCCCACCATACTATTGGCTCCATGAAGACCAAGGTCGCAGCTCAACAAAAAGCAGACATTCCCAGGAAATGGAAAGGAAGATGGGTGGACTTCTGAAAATTTGGCTACGGCCCCTCCTGTGCTTTGCACCAGCATCCTGCTGGGAGAGCTGTGCGCACCTGTGTGTAGGCGGATGTGCACCTTGAGGCTCCCTGAGGTGGAAAAGCTCTTCATGCAGTACTGGCACTTGAAGGCCTTGATGCCTGTGTGAGTTTTGATGTGAGCAGTCAGTGTACTCTTCACAGCAAAGGCCCGGAAACACTGTGGACATTTGAAGGGCTTCTCATGAGTATGGATTCGGATGTGCCGCACAAGGTCACTGGGTTTCCGGAACTCCTTTGTGCAATATGGACACACATGCCACCGTACGCCGTTCTCCTCACGAATGGAGCCTACAGTGACAAAGCCAAGAAATTGCTGCACCATATGAAGATCCTTCAGTGTCCCTCTGGGGGACAAGGGGGAGAGATAAAGCGGTGCATTGCTCCAATGCAAAGCTGTAAGTTTTTAGCCAAAGATACATGATCTATCACAGAAAAATGAAATTCCCACCATCACAAAAATATCAAGGATAATTTAATCTTCCAAAAAGCCCTAGAAGTCCATAAGGACACAATTTGTAATCCCCTACACAAACAGCTAACTGAACAGGCAGCAGTGTTTACATCGAGCACTCATAAAACAGTCAATTATCCATCTGGATGAGAATGAGAGCATGTGGAGTAAATGACTACAATAGACTCACACAGGGAGCAAAGGCTTGAGGATTTGTTCCACTCATCTTAAACCACAAACAGAAAGTCCTGCAAATGCAAATAGTTAGGAAATGACAAGGTCACATGCTACTATAGGAATTAATAAATAGTTGCAACAAAGACATTTGTAACACTGGGAAGTTTCATGTGTAAATGCAAAAGATTCTGTCTTCTGCAAATATGAATATTATCTAATAATTTTTTTTGTACTTTTTTTTTTGTATTTTTAAAACAGGGTCTCCCTTTAGTCCCAGCTGGCCTGAAGCTTGCTATGTAGACCAGGCTGGCCTTGAGGATCTAATTTTAAACTATTCCTGCCAGAAGGAAACCTGACAAAATTCAGGGAATTATATGTAAAATATACAAGTATTTATGAAAACAAAAAACTTTTAGGGGCTAGAGAGAAGGCTCAGCGGTTAAAAGCATTGATGGCTCTTATAGGACCTGGGTTTGGTTCCCAGCACCCACATGAGAACTAACAACCATTGGAAATTCCAGTTCCAGGGGATCTGATGCCCTCTTTTGACTTCCACAGGCACTGCATGACATGGATGCATTACATTGCATGCAGGCAATTTTATTTTACACATAAAATAAAAATAATTTTAAAAGTTTTTGGTCTTTTTTTTGAGACAGGGTCTCCCTGTAGCCCCGGCTGGCCTGAAACTACTCTGTAGGCCAGGCTGACCTTGATCTCTATGAGATCCTCCTGCCTCTGCCTCCAGAGTGCTGGAATTAAAGGTGTATACCACCACGCCCAGCAAATAATATTTTTCAAAAACCAAAAACTTAGCCAGGTGTGGTAGCACATCCCTTTAATCCCAGCACTCTGGAGGCAGAGGCAGAGGCAGGTGGATCTCTGTGAGTTCAAGGCCACGTGGGGCTGCAGGGAAACCTTGTCTAGAAAAGAGCAAAAAGAAAAAAAACCCAAAATTTCTAAATAAAATTCAATTATCATTTTTAATGTTTTCTTTTATGAAAGTTTTTTTTAAGATATATTAATTAATTTTTTTTTTTGAGACACGGTCTCCCTTTAGTCTCAGCTGGCCTGGAACTCACTATGTAAACCATATAAACCAGAATGACTTTAAACTCACGGAGATCCACCTACCTCTGCCTCCTGAGTGGTGGGATTAAAGGTGTGAGCCACCATGCCTGGCCTAAAGATCTATTTATTTTTATGTGTGTGTCTATTTTACCTGCATATATGTATGTGTACCACATGCATGTATGTATGTGTACCACATGCATGTATGTATGTGTACCACATGCATGCTTGGTACCCTCAGAGGCCAGAAGAGGGTGGCAGATCCCCTGGAGCTAGAGTTACAGAGGGTTGTGATCTCCACAATCCAGGTGCTGGGAACTAACCTCAAGGCCTCTGCAAAGAGCAGTCCCTATTTTTATTATACTTTTATAGATTTTTTTTTTTTACTATCTTAATTATGAGTATGTGTGTATCTGTGAGTACAATTGGATCTTCTGGAGCTAGAATTACAGATGGTTATGAGACATTGATACAGGTGCTAGGAACTAAAAATGAGTCTTCTACAAGAGGAGTGAGTGTATTCTTTTAACCACTGAGCCATTTCTCCAGCCCCATACTTTTAATATGTTCAATAAGAGCTATCTATGAAATTAAATAAACACAGTAATTATACAGATAATTCACATAATGAATTCATATAAAATTATATAAGATTATGGCCAGATTAATGAAATTTCAACTCAAATTTATTTTAATATGTCTGTACAAACATAGTTTTGTTAGGAAATTTTGTCTCTTTTTAGTTATCACGAAAAACAAAGAATTTTCCATACATAAGAGTGAATCTATAAAAAAAGAAAAGCAGGTTTCTCTAATAATGTTTCCTGCAAGAGTAATAAAATGAACTGGGCATGATGGTACACATCTTTAATCCCAGGACTCTGGAGGCAGAGGCAGGTAGATCTCTCTGAGTTTGAAGCCAGCCTGATCTATATAGTGAGTTCCAGGCCAGCTGGGGCTACAGGGAGACCCTGTCAAAAGGAAGGAAGGGAGGGAGGAAGTTCCCCATAATTCTCATGGGAAACAGAATTAGAGAGTGAAGAAGGGGAAAAAATAGAATCAGAACTACCTCTATTAGCGAAAATATCGCCAAGGAATTCAAATTTAATTTCTGAACATGAAAATATAGATTTAAATATATAGGGTAACATAATATAAAATAGTCACCAAGTTATAATTATTTCTAGGAACGGATTATAACAGATATTCCAAACTAGTAGCACAAATTCAAATTTTAAACTGCATTTGTTTTGACAAAAGAAAAACTGATCCAGATCACCAACTCCAACATATAGAAAGATCCAGAAAACTGGATCTGCATTACCATTAGGTAAACTCCCTAGAGCCAGGCAAAAGCTTTCTTCCTCAAACACATTCATACTTTGAAGGGAAGGAGGTCAATCATACTCTTCAAGAGGGAAAAATGAATCTTCTAAAACTCAGCAGCTAGTCTTAACTTTAAAAAATAAGTCTACCAGCTGGGTTTGGTGGCACACATCTTTAATCCCAGTACTTGAGAAGCAGAGGCAAGCAGATCTCTGTGAGTTCAAGGCCAGCCTGGTCTACATAGAGAGTTCCAGACCAGGTGCGGCTACTAGGAGACCCTGTCTCTAAATAAATAAATAAATAAATAAATAAATAAATAAATAAATAGTTTAAACCAGGAATAGGTGAATAAACCTTATCAATATAGCATTCAACAGGAAAGTACAAATGCAATTTGTATTAAAGCCAAAAGAAAAAAAATTCCATCCTGAGTGTTCTTAATTTAGTATGTCCTAGGATTACTAGTTAACACAACTAAACAAATAAATGAGAGGCAAAAAAGTAGAGTCATTACTCACAAAAGATACTAGTAAATAACCTAAAAAAAAAACCTTATATTTTAATGTAATAATTTCTTTTTTTTTTTAGTATGGAATGTTTCACGAATTTGTGTGTCATCCTTGAGCAGGGGCCATGTTAATCTTCTCTGTATCATTCCAATTTTAGTATATGTGCTGCCAAAGCGAGCACTTAATGTAATAATTTCAACACTGTTCTGATCTAAAAACATTCACAAGGAAAAACTTTTTTATATATATTTTTTAATTTTATTTATTTCTGTATATGTATCAACAATGTACTGTGTGCATGCAAGTTTGTGCACCCGTGTCGTGCAATGCCGCGGAGGTCAGAAGAGGGTGTGGGATTCCCCTGGAACTGGAGTTCTCCTGGAATTGAGTTTTCAGACGGTTCTTGGCCGCCATGTGGGTGCTGGGGATCGAACGCGGGTCCTCTGTAAGAGTGGTTGGTGCGCTTAACCGCTAGGCCATCTCTCCAGCCCCCACAAGGAAAAACTTTTAAACCTATTGAAATATAAGGATTAAAGGATAACTAAATAGAAAGATTTAACACTATAAATTCAATAGTTCTCTCTGGTCACTTACCTGTACACACCAAGAAGAATGATCTTTGGAACTAAAGTTTTTAGAATGGTCACAGAATTAGATGTAAATGGGCTAGGGAGATGGCTCTGTGCCATGCAAACATGAAGAGCATTGTTCTGATCCCAAAACCCATGTAAATCCAGATGGGCATGGCAGCCTGTCTGTAATTCCAGCGTTTAGAAGGCAAAGACAAGTGATCCTTGGAGGAAGCTTGCTAGAGAGACTAGCCAAAACAGCGAGCTCTAGGTTCGATTGAGAAACTCGTCCTCAATGAATAAAGTGGGGAGCAACAGGAGAAGACTCCCAACATCAACCTCCAACTTTCAAAGTGCACACACATGAGAACACACATGCACATGTGTATCACACACACTTGAGAAGAAAAAAGGATCTGAAAAATAAACATGAAAATAATTTTTAAAAATACACTTAAAAAAATAAAACAAAACAACAACAAAAAAATGGTCAAAAGGGGACTAGGCAGTTAGTTTTCTTTAAGGAACAGTCCCTGGTAGTATGCTCCAGCAGATGGCTCCACACCCTGGAGTGTATGAAGAGCAGCACAAATTTGACTCAGAGGGTTATTTAAAAAAAAAAAAGTTGGAATGCTGGGCATGGTGGTGCACACCTTTAATCCCAGCACTCAGGAGGCAGAGGCAGGCGAATCTCTATGAATTTGAGGCCAGCCTGGTCTACATAGTGAGTTCCAGAAAGACCCTGTCCGCAAAAGTCCAAAAAGAAATGGAGGGGAAAGAGGAGGGGGAAGAAGGGGAAGAGGGGGAGAAGGGGAGGGAAGGGAGAGGAGAGGAGGGGGAGGAAAAGGAGGAGCTGGGGGAAGGGCAGGGGGAGGGGGAGGAAAGGCTCCAGAGAGAGCAGAGAGAGCTCAGCAATTAAGAGCAAATGCTGCTCTTCCAGAGGAACTGAGTTCAATTCCCAGCACCCACATTGGGTGCCTCATAGCAGCCTGTAACTCCAGCACAAACTAACACACAGACACACATATGCACATAATTAAAACATAATAATAGAAGAATAAGAGGAAAAGGAAGAGAAGGGAATAATCAGGGGAGAGGAAAGGAGAGAACGGGAGGTGGATTTGGGAGAAGTTAAAGGAAGGAATAAAGGTAAATACGATCAAAAGACAATGTACCCATGTATGAAGTTCTAAAAAGAGAGGACTAGGACTAGGACTAGTTATTGAAGTGTGCCCAAAGGCTAACCTGTGGGTGCTAGAAATTTTGAGTAAAATAGCAGGAGCAGAATAAAGCAGTCAAAGACTCACTTAGATCTGGAGGGCGACATGTAAGAAAAGCAGCACTGCAACTCGAAGATAAAATGCAATCCACTTAAAAATGGTGTTTGGAGCCCCCACGCATGCCTTTAATCCTAACTCTTGGGAGGCAGCGGCAGGCAGATCTCTGTGGGAAAACTTAGTTAAGGTGGGTTGGATTCTAAGCCAATGGTACCTCCTTGGCCACACCCATGAGGTGGGGTGTAGTGACGAAAGGATTCTGAGAATTGAGTCATGATGGGTATTTAAGCAGACATATTGGAATAAAATCTCTCTCTGCATTTGAACCTCAACCTGCCTACATGTGGTGTGCTTTCCTGTGTGTATTTTCCACATGGGTCATCCCAGGATTAAGTGGGCCCAACCACAAATCTCGGCGGCGACACCACAATTGGCACCCAACATGGGGCAGAAGGAAACCTTGACAACTTAGGTATGCATATCCCTAAATCTTGACTTTTTCTTCTCTCTCTCCTGATATCTAACTGTTGTGGTGGAGCCGTCTTTCCTGCTGGTTTCAGTGGATGGGACAGTGGTCTGAGGGCATGTGGCTTTGTACACGAGGAGAGCAGCCTGCCTCTGACTTGGTTCAGAGGGAGCACCCAGTCCCTTCCAGGCATGTGCCTCCTGGCATGGTCACTCCTGCAGGCTATAAAAGCCAGTGACCTCAAGGCTGAATTTAATATTAAGGCTTAGCACTTATGCTTGGCCTTAAAAACAATTTTTCATAATTCTACAGGTCTGAAAAACTTTCTGGTTTTAAATTCCACCCCCTCCAAAGAAAGACTGTGAGGAACCAGCTCCTCAAATTCTGTTCCAATCTTAACTTGTTCATATGTAGATTTTCTCCTGGTAGCTCTCCTCAACCTGAGCACACTTCTGTCTGTTGCAAATTAAGGCCTTTCACAGGAACTGCACTCTTCAAAGACATCCTCTTCCAAATTTCAAGCCTTGACCATTTTTCTCTTAAATTTTGTACACAAAATCTGTTTTTGGACAAAAGTGTGTTGCTCTCTTGTCTTCTTATGGGCTTTTTCTAAATCTAACTCTTCTTACCATAAACCTGCTGGCTATTTGTAGATCCAAGGTTGAGATTTAGCTAACAGTAATTCAAATCCATCCCAGCATGTTTAACTTAAAGTGTAATATTTTTACTTAACCCCTGGGTACCTTAGATATGGTTGATTTAATTTTATCTTGCTCCTTTTAAATGTGTTTCACCTTAAAAATCTCTTCTCACAGAATTCTAGATCACACATGGTCTGAGCTCTGGCCTGGCGCCATAAACCTGCCTGCTGTGCATGCATACCAGCTGCCGCACTGAGCACATGGCATCTAAATCATGCCCACTAAATTTTGATTTTAGGTAACATCCTTTTGATTTCAGCATTTTGGAAACAAGATAGATGGATTTCTAGGAAAATTTACAGGCCTTGAAGTTCTAACAAAACAAACTTGCTCTGATAAATTGTCTTTTTTAAGGACCATTGGTAAAGTCTCTTTAACAACATGAATTAATATTTTGGTTCAATTTAAATAAGAAATTTTTTGAATAAAACTATTTTATGTTTCTTTAAGCCCATCTTTAAGCTGTGTGTATGTGTGAGTGAATGCGAGTTCCCGCTTTTAATTCATTATAATCCTATAGGTTTAAATCTATTTAGCTGACTATAAAAAAATAGATTCAATTAGTAGAAAATATGTGTATTATACCTCTTAGTGTTAACAATTTTTAATTGGGTTTATAGTATGCATATTATTCAGTTTAATGATAGGTTGTTGTTAATTATTATTATTAATTGCTATTAATGGTTATAGTTGTTATTGAATATAATTATTAATAATTGATAAAAATTCAGTCTAATGGTAAATTGTTAGCTGCTGTTATTGACAATTATTCATAAATTATTTTTTTAATTTTTTATTTCTTTCTGTATGTGTATGAATGTACTGTCTGCATGCAAGTGTATGCACCCTTGTCATGCAATGCCGCAGAGGTCAGAAGAGGGTGTCAGATTCCCCTGGAACTGGAGTTCTCCTAGAATTGGAGATTCAGACAGTTCTCAACCGCCATGTGGGTGCTGGGGATCGAACCCAGGTCCTCTGTAAGAGTGGTCGGTGCTCTTAACCAGTAGGCCATCTCTCCAGCCCCCTCATAATAATTATTAATGATTGTTGTGACTAATAATGGTTAATAATAATTATTGATAATTAATAATATTTAATAATGGTTGTAATTGTTGTGATTATGGATAATTATTATTCTTCCAAAGTCCTTAATAATAAGACATGATGGATCGGTCCAAAACTACAAACAACTTTGGCCTGTCTACTTTTGGGGATCCTCAATCTTTAGATTTGCAAATAGCATAGGGACAGTTTGGCTTAGCAGATGGACAGCTTAGGAGTAATTAACCAGAAGGGACAGGATAGGGAAAAAATAGTAAACTTTAGGTATAGTTCATTAAAGGCAAATGGTTGGAAATGGGCCTAGGAGGTAGCATATGGATCTCAGCTGTTTCATGCATTACTAGAACATTTATTCTAATTATGTAAAAATAACCCTATAAAGAATTATAAAAATTTCATGTTTTTCATTGGACATCAAACAATATGGCTTTCTTCTCTTACAGGTCAACCTAATAAATCTTTCTTATGTATTTATGTGTGTATGCATGTGCATGCACACGTGTGTTCTGGATGTGTGTACTTGTGTTCTAAGTATATTTTAATGTTAACAGCCATGATACCAGCAAAAACATTGCCTCTGAGTTGGAACGTGGCCCTTCCTTCTCAAGACGCAAATTTATATTAAACAGCCAAAACATAATTCAATTTCAACAACAGTTATGGGTTATCTATTAAAAATTTTTAAATAATGGATCTACACTGCCACCTACTGGTTACGCCCTTTCAACATCTAAAACAAAGATGCAACCAGGTTTTCATTGTATTAAAGTGTTAATAAGTTTTTGGGTATTTGGGAATAAAAAATAAAAGGTATAAAATTTTAAAAAATAAAAAACGTTGAATTCCAATTAACATCATTGCAGGATTCACGGCCACCATTTTTCTTTTTAAATTTTTTTGTGCGCATACAGGCTAAGCCTGCATTTTGTTCAGATGACCAGTGGGTAGCTGGTGTTGAGGCCTGCATTTCATTTGGGTGACCAGTTAGTTTGGAAAAAGGCTCCCTTTGCGGACCAACAACCTGGGAAGCTGGTGTGAAATTCCTGTCCTGGGCTTGGCCAGGTGGAAAGTTACGGCCAAAAGTGGGAAACGTGTCTTGTTGTCCCAGGCTAAGGACCCGAGTAGGAAGTTACCTCTCTGGTCAGGTCACAGAGGTGACCGACTGACCTCTATGCAATGAGGCCAGTTCCCCACAATGTCCACAAAGTGGGCACTGTGTGTCCCCTCCCCTTAGCAGGACTGCATTGCACCTGTTTGTGACAAAGGAAGCTTCCTAGAAGCTCCCACAAAAACAAAAAAACAAAAAAAAATCAAGATGGTAATGGTAACAACTTCTCATGGGGCATATCTAGCCAGTCTTTAATTAACTGATGGGCATAAGAACTGTAAAGGAAAATTTTATTACGAGCTAGATATTGAAAAATCCTTAAAGCAGGTTTTCATGCCAGGCCTGGAGAAGGCCGTGAGCATGGAGGAAGACAGTCATTAAAATCCACTCTGTAAGGTTTGCAGTTTAAAATGGTAATGTATTTGAACTAATTGGGAATGTAAAATGCTAATTGTTTTATTTGTAATCTGTATTAAATTTCCAACAATAACTTTGGGGTTAAGGTACGCAAATGGTCTCTATATTTTTCTGTATTATACAGTGTCACCTTGTAATATTTTTCCTTTACTTGTAGGATGATTTAAAGAAATTAAGTTTAAGTTCACTTCCCTAATAAGCATGCAGTCAATGATAAACTGTTTGGGTAAATTTGATGAAAACTTACATCTTGGTTCCTGTTTATGGGTATGTGTAATACAACTTAGGCATCTATAGATCAAAACATAAAAATTTTAAAAACAAAAAGAGGAAGGTGGTATAATATTCCTTCTGTATTCCAAACCTTTTGATAAATTTTTAATTTTGAGGTCTTGAAACTAACAATGGGAGGAGATTTGTATCCCACAGGTAAAAAACACCAACCTAAATGCCTGAAAACGTACAACTTTTGGCTGTGCAGGATGGACTGGGAAATGCCAGCAGAGAGGCTGACCCATCTGGACATTAAAGAAAAAGGAACCTCAGATTGCCTGAGTCACAGACACTGAGCATCTCTCTGAATTCTATTTGGGATAACTGTTTATAATGTGCCCTAACGAAGTTTACCTTCCAGATGCTGAAAAACCTTCCTACTTCTCCCCTTTATAGGAAAAAGAAAAACATGATGGTAATGAAATCATTCCCTAACTGTAAATTAGAGCCAACTGTTATAGTGGTAATTTCTTATAAAACAGGTATAACTGCCTTCTTTAATTGACTTATAGACATAGGAATTATGAAAGGATGGTTCTCTATTTAGAGCCAAATATAATAGTAAAGTCTTTATAAGCTGTGTAACTAAGCAAAATATATTAATGCAGGAGAGCTCTGATATCAGCAATGGATTATTCTGCCAAGGAGATGTTGGCTAGGGGATCCAAGCCCCCAAAATTATAAAGGCCTTTTGCCTATAAAAATGGGATATATGCAAGGATAAAGGTGGCAAGTCCCTATTGTCAAAGACCTGGTGTAAGCATGAAAAAAATGTTTTGAGACATTGCTTGCTAATGTACAGTTGGCCTCTGAAATGCCAGAGAGTGTTACCAAAGGCCACTAATGCAATAAAGCAAATTATGGTCTCTTTGAGTCACGCAAGACTCCTGTCAGTATCAGCTACACCTCAACTGCCTGGAGATATTGTGCAACAGTGGCACGCCAGTGTCTATATATACCCAAATCTAATGGCTATTAGCTCTCTCCTTGGAGGATAATTCAAGCTGATGCCACAAGCTTCGTCCTTAGTGTTAGGAGATGTTATTAGCCACAGTAAGAACTTGTCATCTTTTATAGAGAAACCACAGTTTGTGGATTAGCATACCATCCAAGCATCTGTGTCTATGCTCACAGCTTAGTTGCCATAATAATATTGTTTACTTTTTTTTTTTTTTTTTTTTTTTGTCTTTTTGAGACAGGGTCTCCCTATAGCCCCAGCTGTCCTGGAACTCACTCTGTAGACCAGCTGGCCTTGAACTCACAAGATCCGCCTCCTCTGCCTCCCAAGTGCTAGGATTAAGGTGTGCGCCACAACGCCTGGCTGCCATAATAATATTGTTTAAATGCCTGTACATCTAATTGCTTGTGCTTTGTTAGTAGGATTAAAAAGATACCCTGGATAAGTTGTCAACCCATGAAGTGAAACAACCTAAACAGACTAGAGTCCAAAATGACATCTCCAGAGAAAATAGATGGTTTTGCTTCTCACCCACTTGTGCCCCTTTCCCAAAGCCTAGGGAACAACTTGCGGAAGAGGAGGCGTGGTAGAATGTAAGGGCTGCGGAGAGATTGGGGTGAATAGTGAGACTATAGCAATATAGACTGGACTCTTATTTGATCAACATGCTTGTGCATACGAGCTTCTCCAATTGGACTATGGGAACCTTGGGTTGTTTCAAAATATCAACACAGATAACTTGCTAATTGGTTTTACATGAATGTTACTTACATTCATTGCTTATGCTTGACAATCAGCTTACTTCATGGTTGGGATTTTTGGATATTAATTAGCCTTAGTGTGAAAATAAATTTCAGGTCTGACATGCCCTCCACTGCCTAGCACTCAAAACAGTCTTGAGCAGCTGGCTATTCAAAACTCAGGTTCCTTTGGGTTGTTAGCCTCACCCATGGGCTCCCCTGCCTCTCAGAAAAATTTTTAAAAAAAGGTGAGATGTGGGAAAACTTAGGTGGGTTGGATTCTAAGCCAATGGTACCTCCTTGGCCATACCCATGGGGTGGGGTGTAGTGACGAAAGGATTCGGCCCTGAGAATTGAGTCATGATGGGTATTTAAGCAGACATGCTGGAATAAAATCTCTCTCTGCGCCGGGCATGGTGGCGCACGCCTTTAATCCTAGCACTCGGGAGGCAGAGGCAGGAGGATCTTTGTGAATTCAAAGCCAGCCTGGTCTACAGAGTGAGTTCCAGGACAGCTGGGGCTACAGGGAGACCCTGTTTCGAAAAGACCAAAAAAAAAAAAAAACTCTCTCTGCATTTGAACCTCAACCTACCTACATGTGGTGTGCTTTCCTGCGCGTATTTTCCACATGGGTCGTCCCAGGATTAAGTGGGCCCCGCCACAAATCTCGGCAGCGACACCACAGATCTCTGTGAGTTCAAGGCCAGCCTGGTCTACATAGCGAGTTCCAGGACAGCTGGAACTACAGGTCTCAAAAAGACAAAAAGAAAAAAAAAAAGGTATTTGGACAACTGAGTAGTTTGTTTGTTTGTTTGTTTGTTTGTTTGTTTTTAAGTTTGAAAGTGCTGGAAAAAGAGGAAGCTATGGAGGCCGAGGGAAAGAATTTGGTGGTTAAGAGCACTGGCTGCTTTTGCAGAGGACAGGGGTTCAGTTCCCAGCATGCACACGTGGCTAACAATCATTCAAACTCCAGTTCAGAGGATTAGACACCCTCTCTGACCTCTGCAGGCATTGAACAACATAGGTGCACTTACATACATGAAGGCAAAACACTCATACACACAAAATAAAAATAAGTAAATTAAAACAACTTGAGAGAGAGAGAGACAGAGAGAGAGGCAGAGAGAAAAGCTGTGGGCTAGAGAGATGGCTCAGCAGGCAAAAGTGCTTACTGCTAAGCCTGACAACCCGAGTTCCATCCTTGAAACCTAGACAGTGGGAGGAAAGAAGCAACTTGTGCAAGCTGTCCTCTGTCTGACCTTTGTAAGCATGCTAGAGCACAAGCACCATACCCGACCCCCACACACAAATAAATATGATTTTTAAAAATTTTAAAGAGAAATATATTTCACTCATGTTGTTGTTTTAAACCATAAATGTCTCATGACTCCTAAACACATCTGAAAAACTTAGGTTCGCAAAAAAAAAAAACCAAAAAAACATTTCTCCAAGTAACTAAAAAAGGCAAACTAAGAAGAATGTGTGCCATAAAAACCAGATAATAGAACACTATAATCTTTGATGTATTTTGGCCAATAAACACCAAAATTTAATAGAAAAATACAAGTGCTTCTTTACCTTTAGGGTGGCTCTCAACTTTGTGCCTTTAAGGGGGTGACAGGATAGAATGCCAGGAAAGGCACCTGATTTTTCTGTGGTGTCACATGTATACTTTCTATAAAGAGAAAACTGTGTATAAACTAAGACACTGTATTAGTTACCTTTTCAGCACTATGACAGAATGCCTGACACAAACAAAATAAGTAGATTTATTTATCCCATGGTTTCAGGAGTGTCCGTACACCATGGTGGGGAGGGCATAGGAGAACAGAACAGCTCACATCTGGATGGCCAGGAAGCAGAAAGAGAGAATACCTATGCTAATTAATGAGGGCTGTCTCCATCTCCCCTTTTATTCTACCTGGATCTATGGGATGATGTTGTTCATATTCTGAGTGGATCTAGCCCTCTAGTTAATCTTTTCTGGAAATGCCCCCTCACCATGTGCATGCGTGCTCGCATGCACACACAGAGGAGTGTTTACTAATCTCTGAAGGAAATTCTAAATCCTATGAAATTGACAACCAAGATTACCCATCACAGATATCAAAATGCTGGGCCTATCTAGGGCATCAAGAGATTCTCCCAGATATCTACACAACACATAAAGGTTTTCTGCTTTAAGAATGAGAACATCAGTGCTCAGTCATAGGTCAACAGAGAAACCGCAGAGGGGGCACATGATGGCTTTCCTGAACTTGTAAATAAAGAAATGAACTCTTCTGACAAACTGAAACTCATAGGTCAACAGAAAAACTGCAGAAGGAGCATGTGATGGCTTTCCTGAAATAGTAAACAAAGAAATGAACTCTACTGACAAAGTGAAACTCATGAAGCCTTTGAATCAACTACTCTACTATGTTGGGTTTGCCAGCACTTACCAGAAAGATGTTGGCCTCCTGGCCAGATGGTTCAGAGTCACAAATGTAGGACAGTCAGTAGTCAACTAGACTCAATTATGTAGGCTAGGTATCAACAATACTTAAGATGGGACTGGAGAGGTGGCTCAGTGTTTAAGAGCACTGACTTCTCTTGCAGAGGACCCGGGTTTGGTTCCCAGCATCCACATGGCAGCTAACACCTGTCCATAATTCCAGTTCCAGAGGCTCCTATGCCCTCCTCTTCAGGCCTCTTACATGCATTCAGCAAAACACTCATGCAAATAAAATAAAATCTTTAAAAAAAATTAAAAAAGAATGCTTAGGAAACACATGGAACTGCTAAAACAAAAGTGGCCCTGACACTACAGTGACTAACTCATGATAATCCTACTCCTACCATTAGCTGGTTCTGTTATAGGAATCTTGGTAGTTCAAAGGAGCTTAGCATTCCTAGATCAACAAAAAGCTGATCAAGAGGTGAGCACATTGGATATTATGAAGGAATTAACAATCAATAATTTACCTTTTAACATGATGCTGGATGAAGACATGTTTGTGGAATATAAGAAACAGTCACTTAAGACTGATTTACTCATGTGTTAACTACTATTACTAGCTACTGCCTGGAGAGTTCTTACTCCTACAAATTCCACTGGCAGACTTCATAGTTTGCATCAGCTGAACTTGCAGTGAGCCTACCGGATGTGTATACAGTACTGCATGGAGTGCACTTCACAGGTGATGGTCCAATGCTTCAAAAGTTACAACTCAGACTTTGACAGCATAAATAGTTAGCTCCTATCAGCAAATATCCAGACACTAGAGTTCTTCAAAATCTCTCATTAGATATGAACCACAATACAGTCCACGGGCACCAATAGCTTTCTTAGATTACAGTCTCCACAGCAACACTTGCCAGATTTGTCAGCTCTCAATAAACATTAGAATCCTATCTTAGGGATATTCTGAACACAGACTACTAGCATTATCTCAACCTGAGATTAGTAAAGATCATCTGTTTATTTATATGAAACAGAGTACTGATTATAGATACTGAAAAACCCTTGTGGGACAAAGCAGAAAGTAGTGAAAAAGACTCTGCAATCAAGAAGTTTACATTTTTGTCAGAAAAATGTTGCTGGCACAAAATGAAGGAAAACATGCATTTCCAGCAGACCTTCTCAACCAGGCTAACAAATATGCCAGATGACCAGCAACACTCCCCAAAGCATGCAGACCATGAAATATGGGTCTTCTGGAGGACCAGAATTCAGTTTCCAGCAGCCACATTAAACAGCTCAAAACCAGCTGTAACCAGCTTCAGGGAATCTGACGCCTTCTTCTGGAATCTGTAAGCACCTGCACCCATGTGCACATAGCCACACACAGATACAAATATGATTAAAATTAAAATTTTAAAGTTATTTTCAGAAATATAGTTTACACGTTCCTTCATCACCAGATTATTTACCTAAAGGAAAAAGTTCTATCCCTCCCACCTGCTCAGTCATATGCCAAAGAATGAAAAGAGGGCCAAAGCTCCTACTTCTAACTAGCCAGGCCAGTCCTGGTGTCCTGAGGATGACAGAGCAGAGCCCTGGGCTCCATTCAATACTAGCCTGTGCTCTGGCCAGCACCAACAGTGCAGATGCTACAGAGAACTTTGTGCTCCTTCAAACACTGCTAGTGGCTTGATGTGTAGCAAAGAATGTCATTGGGACTAATCACTGTCGTCCATGGAAAAACTGAATGCCCACATCAAAATGACAGAAAGGTGCTATCCCTTGCAGTCAGTAGACCTCTGGGAAAGTACAGGTGGAACAAGGAGATCTGTTATTGTTCTCTGGAACCCTTAAAATAAACCTCTATCTTGTAGCTAGTACTGAAACACTAAGAACAACGCACCTGGCACATGGCCACGAGTGTGCCTAGTATCGTCAGCAAGGACGCTGGTCTCTTCAGAACATTCTCTACAAATGACTCACAACATTGTCAAGTGCTTCATGAGCCTGCACTGATGGTTCAAAAACTATGTCCAGGTCTGCATCCAGGGAGACAGGCCCAAAACCTGGAACTCCCTGCGTCTCCCTTAGGCCTCGGACTGTCAAGATTATTAATGTTGTTTTGGGCTTACTATAGTGTATTTATTCTGAATCTTCTATAAACTGTGGGCAATTTCCACTAAATACAGGTATCTGACAAGTTTCTTGCCTGCTAACTCATTCTACATAAAAAGAGGATTAACAGATATGTCAGAGAAATCCTACTAACTTTATTTCTTTATTTAAAACTAAGTCAGGCGGGGCGTGGTGGCACACGCCTTTAATCCTAGCACTTGGGAGGCAGAGGCAGGCGGATCTTTGTGAGTTCAAGGCCAGCCTGGTCTACAGAGTGAGTTCCAGGACAGCTGGGGCTACAGGGAGACCCTGTCTCGAAAAAAAAAAAAAAAAAAAAAAACTAAGTCAAATCTGATATAAAAACTATAACATGGGAAACTTTATGCTTCTTGATAAGAATAAAATGAGGTTTCATTTTTATGTGTGCAAGCATAATATGGGTAGAATATTATCAAAACCAATACCAATTAATTATTAAAATTGTTTCAATGTTAATGTGTAGTCTATAATGGAATAATATAAGAAATTTAAAACCAGAGGCTATACAATTTTACAAACAGATATATACATGTATATACTATATTAAAATCTAAAATAATGAGGATAATCAAATCAAACAAAGTGAACAAAAAAAATAAAATAAAGACCAGGGTGATGGTGAGGGGCTAAGGATGGAGCTCAGCTCCAGCACTCCTGGCTCTATCCATCCCCATCCCCTTCCATACAGAGAAACGAGGACAGAAGGATCATATCCTAGCTATAACATATGGTTTGTTTCACATTTGTGAATCAACTAGTATAATTTTCCACACTCTGTCATAAATATAATTACAACATAAGGAAGGATGTTGATAATATTCAACACATTACAAAGAACACCTGGCAAAATAACTATGGAAGAGAATTTCCTAAATCTGACTCAATGATCAAGCACTAGAATCATTCCCTTAAAAACTGGAAAAGAAACAAACTTCTGTCAGCACATATACAATACCATATGAGAGGGACAAACCAATTTACTTAGAACAGAAACACTAGTGAAGTACGATGACACACATCTCTAATGCCAGTGCACAGGAAGCTGAGTTGGTGCTTCAACTAAGACCAATCAGTACATAGAGAGACAATGTCTCAAACAACATCAACAACAAACATGAAATAGCTGGATGCAGTAGCTCATGACTATCATCCCAGCATTTGGGAAACAGAGGCAGGAGTACTGCTGCAGGTTTGAGGGTAGTCTAGGTTACATACTGAGCTCCAGACATGCCAGTATACAGCAATACCCTACCTCAAGCAAACTAACAAACGAAAGAGAACTGCAAAACTACCATTGCTTTTACACAATAACAATGTCAACATGGGGGCTGGAGAGATGGCTAAGCAGTTAACGAATGCATATTCCTCTTGCAGAGGACCCAAGCTTGGTTGCCAGCATCCACATCAGGCACTTCATTACCATTTGTAACTCTACCTCCAGGAAGATTGCATACCTCTGGCCTGCTTGAGAACCTGCAATCACACACACACACACACACACACACACACACACACAATTTGAATTAAAAAAGAAATTTAGGGAGTGCACAGAGCTTAGATCAAGGACTTCCCAGGACCACCTGAAGCACAGGTAGGAGCCGGGAGCTTCAGCCACGCGGACTGTTGGATAGATCTATATCTAGGTTGTTGGATAATTGTTTATTGGTTTGTTGAATAGTTAAATCATTGTATAGTGTGGCTTTTGGGGCAGAGTCACCCTGCTAGCTGGTATTAAAGGTGGGCCTGTTGCCACAGAGCTTAGATCAGGGACTTCCCAGGGCCACCTGAAGCACAGGTAGGAGCCAGGCGCTTCAGCCAGGCATATCCACCCCACTCCCACCCCCCACCCCTGCCAACTGGAACTGCTGAGGGAGTATCCAAGTGGATTTTTTGGAGAACTTTCAGAACAGAAAGGCAATAGTAACTTCCAATATATAAACAAAATTGAAAGCCTGAAACCTAGACAAGTCAACACTCCATAAACAAGGAGAGGAAAAAAAAAGCATCTGAAGGAGGCAAGCAAAGCAAGCCTTCAACATAGTGAAGAGGCATTTGTGAACTAGAATCATTCCCTTAAAAACTGGAAAAGAAACAAACTTCTGTCAGCACATATACAATACCATATGAGAGGGACAAACCAATTTACTTAGAACAGAAACACTAGTGAAGTACGATGACACACATCTCTAATGCCAGTGCACAGGAAGCTGAGTTGGTGCTTCAACTAAGACCAGTCAGTACATAGAGAGACAATGTTCTCAAACACAAACAACAACAACATGAAAATAGCTGGATGCAGTAGCTCATGACTAATCATCCAGCATTTGGGAAACAGAGGCAGGAGTACTGCTGCAGGTTTTGAGGTAGTCTAGGTTACATACTGAGCTCCAGACATGCCAGTATACAGCAATACCCTACCTCAAGCAAACTAACAAACGAAAGAAACTTGCAAAACTACCATTGCTTTTACACAATAACAGTGTCAACAATGGGGGCTGGAGAGAATGGCTAAGCAGTTAACGAATGCATATTCCTCTTGCAGAGGGACCCAAGCGGTTGCCAGCATCCACATCAGGCACGTCATTACCATTTGTAACTCTACCTCCAGGAAGATTGCATACCTCTGGCCTGCTTAAGAACCTGCAATCACACACACACCACACACACACCACACACACACACCAATTTGATTAAAAAAGAATTTAGGGAGTGCACAGAGCTTAGATCAAGGACTTCCCAGGACCCCTGAAGCACAGGTAGTGAGCCGGGAGCTTCAGCCACGCGGACTGTTGGATAGATCTAATATCTAGGTTGTTGATAATTGTTTATTGGTTTGTTTTGAATAGTGTTAAATCATTGGTAAGTGTGGCTTTTGGGCAGAGTCACCTGCTAGCTGGTATTAAAGGTGGGCCTGTTCCACTGGAGACTTGAGTGAATTAGATCAGGGATTCCCAGGACCCCGAGAGCACAGGTAGGAGCCAGGCGCTTCCAGCCAGGCATATCCACCCCACTCCCACCCCCCACCCCCGCCCCAACTGGAATGCTGAGGAGGAGTATCCAAGTGGATTTTTTTGGAGAACTTTCAGAACAGAAAGGAAAGATTACTTCCATATCATATAAAACAAAATTGAAAGCCTGAAAACCTAGACAATCAACACTCCATATAACAAGGAGAGGAAAAAAAAAACTGAAGTCTGGAAGGAGGCAAGCAAAGCAAGCTTCCAACATAGTGAAGAGGCATTTGTGACTCACATCAGAATACAAGCAAAACCGGAAACCCACATGCCAGGGACACAACAAAGGGACAACATGGGAAAGGTGCAGGATAATTCCACCCAAGCTCTACCAACCCTGTGGGAAGATTCCTACAGTGGGATCCCACACTGGGGATGGCCCAGGACACAGTCGCTAGAGGAAACGAATTGCAAGTAGACTATAAAGAAATCTAGACTCATAAAGAAATACGATCGAAGAACTATGAAGGAGAGGAATGACAACTCAAGAAAAGACCTAGAGGAAGTGGAAAACAGAAAAGGAAACCAACCAGTGGAAGCAAGAGCTACAGGAAGAGATTGAGAATCCCAAAGGAATGGAAATACTAAAGAAAATCACAGGATGGAAAAAACGAAATAGACAAAAAAAAATAAATAAATAAACCAGCGTGCCTGGCGCGTGCCTTTTAATCCTACACCCAGAGGCAGAGCAGAGAGAGGCAGAGGCAGAGGCAGGTGGATCTTTGTGAGTTCAAGGCCAGCCTGGTCCTACAGAGTGAGTTCCAGGACACTGGGGCACAGGGAGACCCGTTTTCGAAAAGACAAAAAAAAAAAAAAAGAAGGAAAAAGAAAAAGGAAATAGAATACTCATGTAATTGAGAGGAAAGGAATGGAAAAAGCCTCAGAAATAGAATGGAGGAAGCAGAACAAAGAATATCAGACCTGGAAGACAACACAGAACAACTAAAAGCTCAAGTATAAATTATGAAAAATTTAAAAATACACAAAAGTGGACAACCAGGAAATATATGGGACACTATGAAAAGATCAAACCTCTGCATCTATGGAATGAGGAAGGAAGAAAATCCCAAGGGAATGGTATTGACAGATCTTCAACGAATAATAATAGATAAAATTTTTTTCCCCAAACTAAAAAAAAGACAAACCCATACAAATACAAGAAGCAACATACAACTCGTAAACAGAAAGACAGATAAGAACTCCCCAAATGCGGCCAATGCCGGCTGGCCGTGGTGGCGCACGCCTTTAATCCTAGCCAGAGGCAGAGGCAGGCGGATCTTTTGGAGTTCAAGGCCAGCCCTTGGTCTACAGAGTGAGTTCCAGGACAGCTGGGGCTACAGGGAGACCCTGTCTCGAAAAGACCAAAAAAAAAAGAAACTCCCATGCTTGTATCATAGTTAAAACGCTTAGATGCCCGAAAACAAAGACAAAATACTGAAAGAAGCCAAAGAGAAAAAAACAACAAGTTTTATATATAAGGTAGGAAACCCAGCAGAATTATAACTGACTTAGTGCAAACTATGAAAGCAAGAAGCGCGTGGAGCAAAGCATTCCCAGTGTTTAAAGGACTATAGAAGGCCAACTCCAGGTTACTATAAACCCAGCAAAAAATGGTCCGATTATAGTTTTGAAGGAAGAAAGAGAAAAAATCTTCCAGGAACATAAACAAGATGATAGAATACATGTTCCGAAAACCAAACCACCCTTCAAAAATAACTTGAAGGCAATTTTCAAAGGAAACAGGGAAGAAGAGGAGCACACTAAGCCCCCAGGTAACCTAGAGAGTTATAAAACTCCAGTCCAGGGAATCGGAATGGAGCCCCTCCTTCTGACCTCCAACAAGCATTGACATTTGCACAACACAATACAAAAAACCAACCTTACATGCAGACAGTACCTCAATCGGATAAAAAAAAAATAATTAAATTTTGACCTATATAATCCTAATTGCTTTGTGCTTTCTTAGAGGAATCGAAAAGGTTTACTCTTCCTGAAACAAACTGTCAAGTCACCCCAAAAAGGAAACATCCCAGAATTGACCAGAAATACAAATGTCAACAGCTTTTTCAGAAGGAGAGGGCATTTTTACTTCTCATCCACCTGTGCCCCTTTTTCTAAGCCCAGGGAACAATTCATGGCCGGGAAGAAGGGGCCGTGGTTAGAATGTAAAGCTGAGATTGGTTAACGTGGAACACAAGCGATGTAGTCCCGGGACACTCATGTGAATCCACGTTCGTGGATTGAACCAAACAACCTGTCCAACCTCCACTTAAATGGTGGACCTGTGGGGGGTTTTTGGGCCAACAGTCTAATAGATTTTGTTGTTTTTGACGAAGGGATGCTGTAATAACTCCATAGGAAATTTAACATCCACTTAATAGCGTAAAAAAAATGCAAAAAAAAAAAAAACCCTGGAAGATTGCCAGGACAGTTTAATGGCAGAAAACAATGATCTGGGGATGGGGTGGGGTGGGGGGGAAGGGAAAGGGAAATATTGAACTGAATTGAACTGAAATGATGTATAATGCCAAACCAATCAAATAAAAATTAAAAAAAAAAATTAAAATAAAAAAAAAAATAATATAATAAATTTTTTAAAAAATTAAAAAAAGAAAGCAGATGGTTTGCTTTTTTTTAAATATCAGAAAAAATAGATTTCAGAGTAAAAGAAATCAGAAAGAGACAAAGAGGCCCATTAAAAAGACAAATCTTTTTTTTTTTTTTGTTTATTTTTTTTTATTTTATTTCTAGGTAATGTGTAGGTAATGAAATGTAATGCCACGTCTGTTCACCCCGTGTTACCCCCCGTAGCAATGCCGCGGAGAGTCCAAAAGAGGTCCGGAATTTCCCCCCGGAACTGGAGGTTCCTCCCCTTTGGAATTTGGAGTTTTGTTCAGATTGGTTCCCTTCCCGGCCACCATGTGTGTGCTTGGGGATTGACCCAACCCGGGTTTTTCCCTCTGCAAAGAGCAGTCAAGATCGCTGCTTAAAAAAATAAAAAACAAAACCGCTATGGGCCATCTCTCGCACCAACAAATCTTTTTTATCCAAAGGAACAACTTTGACTATGAAATTTACAATCATGATAAGTATATGCCACCCAACCTCGTGCTGCAACAAACCTTTAATAAGACAATTTCTCCAGGACCCTCAAAGGGCCACAGATTAACCCCAGCAAAAAGTCCCATAGTAGGGGACTTTCATACCCCACTAAGTCCCCCCCCCTTTGGACAGATCGATGGAACAAAGAATAAACAGAGAGGAAAAAAAAAAAAAAAAAAAAAAAAAAAAAACAAAATTTTAAAAAAAAAGAAAAAAAAAAAAAAAAAAATTTCAGACCCAAATACCAGAAGATACACTTTCTACTCAGAACACCAAGGAACAGTTCCTCCAAAATCAACGGGGGAAACAGAAAAAAACCTCAACAAATACAAAAGAAATTAGGAACAGGAATAGCCCCTGTAGCCCGGCAGGCTTGAAACTCACTATGTAAACCAGATCCCCTCATCTCACAGAGATCTCTGTTGATTTCTGCTACCCAAGTTATCCCCTAATCAACAGGGTGTACCATCAATACCAGGCTTGAAATAAATTTTTTTTTTATTTAACTTTTTTTTTTTTTTTTTAAAAAAAGTATAAAACAAAACAAAATTAACTAAACAAAGAATTGACTACCATTTGACTGCCCAAATTAAATTGGATTTTAAAAAAAAAAAAAAAAAAAAGAAAATTGGAACTACCCTGGTAATGTGTTGGCAAACACCTTTCCAACACACCCTTTATTTGCCAGCCTTGTGGGAAGCAATGAAGGCCCCCCAGAATTGAATCTCTGTGAGTTCAAGGCCAAGCGAATTCCAGGACAGCTAAGGCTACATAGTGAGTTCCATGAAAGCTGGAGCTATAGGGAGACCCTGGTCCTCAAAAAAAAGACCCAAAAANAAAAAAAAAAAAAAAAAAAAAAAAAAGAATTGTGGGGCTGAAGAGATAGCTTAGTGGTTAAGAGCATCTGTAACTCCAATTCCAGGACAACTCCAGTTCCAGGGGAATCTGACACCCTCTTCTGACCTCTGCGGCATTGCATGACATGGGTGCACAAACCTACATGCAGACAGTACATTCATACACACAGAAAATAAATAAATAAAATTAAAAAAAAAAAAAGGAATTGACATTACAGAGTTGCTGGATCCAAAATCAAACAAAACTCAATCACCTTTCCATATATTAACAACAAATGGGAAATGCAGCCTAAAGACAGTTCACAGCACAAAAAGTAAAAGTCCAACAGAAAAATTTGAAGATCTTTAGGAATTAAAGACATCAACAGAAAGAAAAACATGTTCATGGCTATAAAAAATACTATAATGATTAGTCTTTATCATCAAACTGACTGGATGTAGAATCATACCTAGAGGTCTGTCTGTGAGGATGCTTCCAGCAAGATTTACTGAAGGGGGAAGACCTACCCTGAATGTGACGGTTAAAACCCCAAAGGCACCAGTATTCATCTCTCTGCTTTCTGACTTCAGATACAATACGCCTAGCTGCCACACAAGCTTGATGGCACACCTTCCCACCACCATGGTCTGTTCCCTTAAACCAGGATCCAAAATAAACCCTTCCTTGCTGATCTTGCTTTTGTCAGGAATTTTGTCACAGCAATGAGAAATGTAACTTACACAAGACGATGGCTCCTCACTCAGTGGCCTGCAGACAGATCTGGAACATCTTTAATTTAGCACAATAACTACAAAAGTTAGTGGTAACTCATAAACGAGGTTTCACACCATGGGCTGTGCATTTGCATCTATTAGGAACACACAACTACCTGTAACGTAAAATTTATGTGGCAGCTAATCAAAGTGGTGGAAATGGCTTTTTTTTCTCTTCCTGTCTCCTAGAGACCAGGACACCCTGATGCTTGATTCCAGTATCCCATTTCTCACATAGGGACCAACTAGCTAGATCAAGAAGAACAAAAATGTAGAGCTGTGGAATGAGAAACCAGGGCTTCCTAGGAGTCCAATGTCATCAATAAGAATTTTTTTATAAAAGATGTGCCCACAGAGACAGCTCTGTTTCTCAAGCCTTGCAATGAAAGGGGGTCTGTACAGTACAGGACTCCTGGTAAAGGAACACCTGCTGCTGAAGAATCACACAGAACCCGGGGGAATTAAAGGTACAGAAAACACTGCAAGCTGGAGGGCACACTGGAGGAAGGGACACTGACTGTGTTAGCACAACCCCCAAGCCATCACAGCATGTAAGGGAAAGTGGTACAAGACGGGCCCCAGATAAGCACTCTCAAAAGCTTCCACGCAGATGTAGCAGTAAGGTCAGCCCTGAAAGACAGCCAAGTTTTGACTGTCAATAGAAAGAAAGGTGAGGAAGGAGGCATTCCCAGAACAATAAAAGTGTATTTGGGACAACAGGAATCCAACTTCGCTATAAAGTAAGATGGCATCCAGAATAGTCCAGGGAAGCCTATGTACAGCCTGGTCCAAGTGAAGGAAGTTCAAAGCAGAGGAGAAAGGTAGGCATGGAATGAAATTAGCAAGGCTAGTTGTCGTCAAGTGGCAAGGCCCAGTTAGAACGAGGAGGCAGCCAAAGTAAAAACTGAAGTGATGTATCTAGAGCCACCAGAAGCACCCAGACCTAGCAAGAGAGGACAGACATTCCAATCTGTAGCCCTAGGACTAGCCACAGGAAAGAAGCCCTCTGAGGTATGGAGGTCCATCAAGAAATACTGTGACTGCCATTGTTTTTCATTTATAACACTAGTTCAACTACAGTTAAGATTCAGAACATTTTGCAAAGAACAGGAGGCATGTCTCCTAACACAAGCACACATTATCAAAGCATCTGAAGGGTAAAGCAAAACTTACCAGGTAGAAACGGTGATTTCCTCTTTATAACTTTTTTCTCTTTCTTATCTGTCTTCTCAAGGCTTTCCTGTTCCTTTTCCTGCTCTGGGTCTGTGGGTTCAGCTTGCTCAGCGGTGACACCAGAGGCATGTGGACTCCGAGTGGACACTGTGGACATCTGGGCATGGCTGCAGTCGCTGGGAGGTGCTGCAACTGGAAGTGAAGACAGCCCACTGTTTTCTAAGGCTTGCTGAGACAGAACAAAACTATAAGGTTAGAAAAGGCAACAGCCCAAATGTGCCTACTAAATCTATCACAAGATGCCACAAAGCTTTACCCGTGGAATTTCCAGAAATATGCTCCATAGTTCTAAGAGATGTTCCAAGAGACAGCCGTCCAAACTCTTGGAGGCTGGGACATCCCTTTAATATCTGACATCTCACCCCCATCCAAAACATAAGTAGTTACATTTCCAAATTAAAGGGGCTAAATTAATTAATATTCAGAAATCTTAGTTCAGACAACTTGAGTTGCCTCTGAACAGATTTGGGAATCTCTACCCTAGGATATAAGCTACCCTGTGTCACCTTTAAGGCACTAGCTGTGACAAGACATCCTGTGTTCTTGACACTCTTGGCCAACTTGTCCTCATGAGGTACAGCAGAAAAGAAGAGGAAGGCCACTTGTGGAGGTGAAGCACTTTTGTGAGTACAGCACTGGCCTCGAGGTAGAGAACCAAGAGAGCTCTGCTCTTCCTTCCTCCTCATCTCCTAGATCCAGTTGGTCCATTACCACAAAGTCACCATCTATGTCCTTTGTACTGCACCTGCCTAGGGCCTCTTTAATAGAATATCAGTATCTCAGGAAAAATGAAATACTTTGTCCAATTCTCAACAAGGACAGATCCAGGACAAACTTTAAGGAGTCTACTCTTGTCAAGTAAATCTACTTATAAAATAAAAAGGTTGCTGGGCGTGGTGGCGCACATCTTTAATCCCAGCACTCAGGAGACAGAGGCAGACAGATTTCTAGGAGTTCAAGGCCAGCCTGGTCTACGAACTGAGTTTCAGGGCAGCTGGGGCTACAGGGAGATCCTGTCTCAAAAATATATTAAAAAAATAAATAAATAAAAGAAGGAAAAGAATAAAAAGGTTTCCATTTTCCTTAAATGTAAGGTTTAATGTAAGGTTTAGAATTTGACACTGTCCCCTGATGAGTGTGCAGTCATATTTTGATTTACTATTGTTTTCAATACAGCCACATTTTCAAAGAGGACACTTTGTATCTCAGTTGCTCAATAACCCCCAGGTTTCTGAGAACCCAGGGGTGAACGCCTCACCCAACCCAGTAGGTAAGCGCGCTTCACCTGGAGGATGTCCTGGCTGATGCCTACTGTCATGCTCAGTTGCCGCCCAGACTGTGGGGACTGTTGTGTCTCTACTGGCCCTGGCTCAGACAGTTCCAGTAGCTGCTGAATGACATCAGTCACTGTCTGAGACGTCTGCTGACTGGAGGCTGATGACACCTGGGCTTCCACTTGCTGCAGAGGCAAAGCCTGAAAAAGCGTGGCCTGGAAGACAGCAACATTTTCATTAAAAACACAGCTTCCAATCTGAACACAAAAGTATAAGGCAACATCCTGCTTAATGGCATTAGAAGCTATTGCTTCCCTAACAAAATTCCTAAATAACCTCTATATTAGATGCAATACTGGCTCTTCCATCTACAACCTGCTAAAAGTTCATATATGAGTAGAGGCTATCAACCTTCATCTATTTATTACCTGCTAAAAGGAAGTGAGCAAATTCAAAAAAAAAAAAGTGAACGTTAGGGAGAAAGACAAAGAGGCAAAGAAAGGGAGGAAGGCCAGTGTGGTCAGAAAACTCAGTGCATTACTAAAACAAGACAGAGTAGAGAAGTAGAAGCTGGTTAATACTACAGCAAAAAACTGCTCGAAAAACAAGCCTATCTAATTCCTGCCAGAAGCCAGGAACTGAAATGCCAGGTTGAAAGGCAATGATGGGGGGCTGGAGAGATGGCTCACTGGTTAAGAGAGCCGACTGCTCTTGCAGAGGACCTGGCACCCACGTGGCAGCTAAGAACCATCTTAGGCAGGGCTTGGTAGTGCACACCTATGATCCCAGCACTCAGGAGGCAGAGGCAGGTGGATCCCTGTGAGTTCAAGGCCAGCCTGGTCTACAGAGCGACCTCCAGGCCAACTGGGACTACAGGGGGACCCTGTCTCAAAAAGACCAAAGGAAGGAAGGGAGGGAGGGAGGAAGGGAGGGAGAGAAAGAAAGAGAGAAAGAGAGAGAGAGAGAAAGAAAGGAAGGCAGGCAGGCAGGCAGGCAATGATGATAGTGCAAGTTCTTGGCCTGGTACCACAGAAGCAGACATCTACCTACAGCCACAGAATGCACATGACTGAAGGTGAATCTCAAGTTAACTGAAAATCCACACACACTCATCAATTATAAGGCAATGCAAGGTGTTAATAAAAAGAAAAACTGATGGCGAGAAGTGCAGTGAGAAGTCTCTATATTTCCTGCTTAAATTTTCTATACACTTAAAACTCTTCTAAAAATAATTTTTAAAAAATAACTAGAAGCCGGGTGTGGTGGCATACGCCTTTAATCCTAGCACTTGGGAGGCAGAGGCAGGCGGATCTCTGTGAGTTCAATGCCAGCCTGGTCTACAGAGCAAGCTCCAGGACAGCTGGGACTAAAGGGAGACCCTATCTCAAAAAGACCAATAAATAAATAAATAAATAAATAAATAAATAAATAATAAAATAAAATTAAAAAATAACTGGAGTTCAAGGCCAACCTGGTCTACATAGTGAGCTCCAGGCCAGCTGGAACTAAAGAAAGACCTTGTCTCAAAAAGACCAAAAAAATTAAAAAATTAGCCAGGCGTGGTGGCGCACGCCTTTAACCCTAGCACTTGGGAGGCAGAGGCAGGCGGATCTTTGTGAGTTCAAGGCCAGCCTGGTCTACAGAGTAAGCTCCAGGACAGCTGGGGCTACAGGGAGACCCTGTCTCGAAAAGACAAAACAATAATAATAATAATAATAATAATAATTTAAAAATAATTAAAAAATAATTAGACCCTCCCCACCTTGTCATCCTCCATAGAACCATAAGGAATGTACTATTAGACAAAAAAAAAAAAATTAGTGAGTCAATAAAACCATAAGGGCCTACCTCTATCAAGTAAAAAGAATAAACTATTAGGGGAGAATCAGGCCATCTTTGATGGCACTTAATTCCTCACACTACTTCTGTGTTCTGAAACCATATTTAAGGGCAGGTTCCCATGGAAGAAGGGGGAGAAAGAAGAGCCAGAAGATCTTCTGACCTCTACAGCATTGCACAACAGGGGTGCACCAACCTACATGCAGAAAGTATACTCATACACATAAAATATAATAAAATAGGGGCTGAAGAGATGGCTCAGCGGTTAAGAGCACCAACTGCTCTTGCGGAGGACCCGAGTTTGATTCCCAGCACCCACATGTCGGCTAAGAACTGTCTTTAACTCCAGTTCCAGGGGAATCCAATGCCCTCTTCTGACCTCTGCAGCATTGCACGACACAGGTGCACCAACCTACATGCAGACAGTACACTCATACACATAAAAAAATAATTAAAAATTAAAAATAATAATAAAATTAAGTTTTGAAAAAAATTTTTTAAAAAGATGGTTCATTAAAAAAAAAAGTTTTTTGGGCTGGAGAGATGGCCTAGCGGTTAAGAGCATCGACTGCTCTTGCAGAGGACCCCGGTTCGATCCCCAGCACCCACATGGCGGCTGAGAACTGTCTGTGACTCCAATTCCAGGAGAACTCCAGTTCCAGGGAAATCCGAGACCCTCTTCTGACCTCCGCGGCATTGCACGACACAGGTGCACAGACCTGCATGCAGACAGTACATTCATACACATACAAAAATAAATAAAATTTAAAAAAAATAAAGATTTTAAAAAAAGTTTTCTGCACAACTGACATAGGCATCACCATTCATGAACTCACTGCAACAGTGGTTGTCTGCACAAGATGGGCCCAGGACTGGGCCCCTTAACTTCACCCTGGATCAGGGCTATGGGGCCCAACTCTCCCCATGGGACTGCTGGCAATTAACAGTTGGAGGAGGAGGTATCATTTTCTTCAGCAATGTAGCCACTGATAAATTGCCCTTGCTCTAGTAAATCACCTCCCATCTATTCTCAGGGAAGAAACTCTAATTAAACTAAGTGGGCCACACACACAAAGACATCAAAGAGAGGGAAATTATTGAGAAGAATTCCAACAAGAGAGGGAAGGGGAAGAGAGGTGTAAAAAAATGACTAAATTTCATTATGGAAGTATATGAAACTGTCAAACAATAAGAAATTAAGCATTAAAAACAGTAGGCTCTCTGGTCACATGCATGTAAAGTGAACCCTGACTAGTCTTACATGGAAAGCTCACACACACAGACTTAGCTTTGTCTTCTGTTGACATAAACAGGCAGCCAGAGTTGACAAGAGGGACGAAAGGGAGAAGAAGGGAAGTGAGCAAATGCTGTGGGAACAGGATTTCAGAGAAAAGCACCTCACTGGGAACGTAGCTCAGCGATAGGCTTCCTACCTAGCATGTGCTCCGCTCCTGGACTCCACCCCATCAACGAGGGGGTAGGAGAGACAGGGTGGTGCTGAAGCAGCCTCTCGAAAGTAGAGTAAAAAAGGAAACTAGGAAATATGAAAACCAAGAGGCATACAGAATCAATTCAAGAAGCTAGACATCAATTCCCAGGCAGTCCTCAAAAGAATATACACCTAACTCACTATGCTCTTGTACATCAAGTTAAAAAGGGGGGTGGCCTCCAGGGTTTGAAAGCCTATATTTGTTTACAGAGAATATGAATTTTTTAAGTGAAAAAACATGAATATTTTTTAAAAGGGAGCCCACCAAGACTGACCAATGGGTAAAAGCACTTTCAACCCTGAAAAGCCAGGTTCAAGCCCCAGAAGCCACAGAGAGAGCTGACAAGAGACCATCTGTTGACCTCCACACCTGTGGGCATGCTTACTCTCTCCCTCCTCCCCCTCTTTCTCTCCCTCTCACACACAAACATAACTTACAAATGAGCTATATGAAATGATGGTACAACTACCTTTTGATTCACATACTGCCAAAGGAAATGGTAAAAGGTGTAAGAATTGGTTACTGACACCCTAAAATAATTCTATTTTTAAAATAGTAAATCCAAAAGTAAGACTTTTGAGACTTAAACATTGCTCATTCTTCAGTTTATAATGCTTTAAAAGATTCTAAGAATAAACTGGGGGCTGGAGAGATGGCTCAGTGGTTAAGAGCACTGACTGCTCTTGCAGAGGACCCCGGTTCAATTCCCAGGACCCACATGGCAGCTAAGAACCAACCCTCTTTAGTACCGGGCATGGTAACCCTTGCCTTTAATCCCAGCATGGAGGCAGAGGCAGGCAGATCTCTGTGAGTTCAAGGACATCCTGGTCTATAGAGCGAGCTCCAGACCAGCTGGGACTAAAGGAAGACCCTGTCTCAAAAAACTAAAAAAAATAAATAGAATAATAATAATAATAAACTGAAGTGTCCTGACAAAAGAGCCTTGTGTGTTTTTAACCAGATATTATCCAGCACTGAATGAAAACAGTAGAGACACAAACTACCACGGGCTGTACTCATGAACATTCATGAAAATTCTGAGACATCTGCACTTCATATGTAGTCAACTCTTTTTTTTTTTAATTTTATTTATTTTTGTATGTGTATGAGTATACTGTCTACATGTAGGTCTGTGCACCCGTGTTGTGCAATGCTGCAGAGGTCAGAAGAGGGTCTCAGATTCCCCTGGAACAGGAGTTCTCCTGGAATTGGAGGTACAGACGGTTCTTAGCCGCCATGTGGATGCTGGGGATCGAACCCAGGTCCTCTGCAAGAGCAGTTGGTGCTCTTAACTGCTAGGCTATCTCTCCAGCCCCTGTAGTCAACTCTTTTAACAATACCACATCCTAGGCTGAGATTCTGCTTTGTATTATCAACTAAAAGAAGGTGGAGTACCAATCAAGGCTAATCTACAAAATCCTAGGAGAGGGGGATAGAGAGGTGGCTCAGCCTTTAAAAACATTTCCTGGGGGCTGGAGAGATGGCCTAGCGGTTAAGAGCGCCGACCGCTCTTACAGAGGTCCCGGGTTCGATCCCCAGCACCCACATGGCGGCTGAGAACCTAATAAAATTTTTTTTAACTAAGTATCTACATGGAAAACACAAAACCATCTATAAACAAATTACTACAACAAAGAATTGACTGCCCAAATTAATTGGATTAAAAAATAAAAAAAAAAAGAATTGACTACCTGGTATGGTGGCACACACTCTTCACACACTTAAGGCCAGGCCTTTGGACTTGAGGCAGAGGCAGATTGAACTTCTCTGGGGAGGGGCAAGGCCATGCGCTTGGGTCTATATAGTGAGTGCCAGGCAAGCTGGAGCTATCGGGAGACCGCCAAAAAGACCAAAAAAAAAAAAAAAAAAAAAAGAATGGTGGGGGGCTGGAAGAGATAGTCGTAGTGGTTAAGAGCAGCTGGGAACTCTAATGTCCAGTGTACCTACGCCAGTTCAGGGGATATCTGACACCCTCTTCAGACACCCGCAGCATTGCACAACACAAAACACGGTGCACAAACCTACAAGCAGACAGTACATTCATACAACAGAAAATAATAAATTAAAATTAAAATAACAAAAAAAAGGAAGTGGACATTACAGCGTTGCTGGATTCCAAAATCACAACAAAACTTTCAATCCACCTTTCCATATATTAACAACAAATGGGAAATGCAGCTAAGGACAGTTCACAGCACAAAAAAAAAGTCCAACAGAAAAATTGAAGATTTTAGGAATTAAAGACATTCAAACAGAAAGAAAAAACATGTTCATGGCTATAAAAAATACATAATGATTAGTCTTTATCATCAAACTGACTGGATGTAGAATCATACCTAGAGGTCTGTCGTGAAGATGCTTCCAGCCAAAGATTACTGAAGGGGGAAGGACCTACCTCTGAAATGTGACGGTTAACAACCCCAAAGGCACAGTAATTGCATCTTCTCTGCCTTCTCTGAGCTTCATGATACAATACGCCTAGCTTCCACACAGTGATGGCACAACCTTCCCACCACCATGTTTTCTGTTCACCTTAACCAGATCCAAAACTAAACCCTTCCTTGCTGACTTTGCTTTTTGTCCAGGTAATTTGTCAAGCAAGGAGCAATGGAACTTACACACCAGACGATGGCTCCTCACTAGTGGCCTGCAGACAGATCCTGGAACATCTTTAAATTTAGCGACAATAACTACAAAAGTAGTGGTAACTCCTAAACGAGGTTCACACCATGGGCTTGTGCATGTTGCATGCTATTAGGAACACACAACCACCTGTAACGTAAAATTTATGTGGCAGCTAATCAAAGTGGTGGAAATGGCTTTTTTTTCGTCTTCCTGTCTCCTAGTGACCAGGACACCTGATTGTTGATTCCGTATCCCATTCTCTCACATAGGGACCACCACTAGCTACGATAAGAAGAACAAAAAATGTAGAGCTGTGGAAATGAATTGAAACCCAGGTGCTTTTTTTTTCTAGCGAGTCCAATGTCATCAATAAGAATTTTTTTTATTTAAAAAGATGTGGCCCACAGAGACAGCTCTGTTTCTCAAGCCTTGCAATGAAAGGGGGTCTGTACAGTACAGGACTCCTGGTAAAGGAACACCTGCTGCTGAAGAATCACACAGAACCCGGGGGAATTAAAGGTACAGAAAACACTGCAAGCTGGAGGGCACACTGGAGGAAAGGGAACAACTGGACTGTGTTCAGCACAACCCCCAAGGCCATCACAAGCAATGTAAAGGGAACAGTGGTACCAAGACGGGCCCCAGATAAGCACTCTCAAAAGCTTCCACGGCAGAGTAGCAGTACGGGTCAAAGCCCTGAAAGACAGCCAAGTTTTGACTGTCAATAGAAGAAAGGTGAGGAAGGAGGTCTTATTCCAGAACAATACAAAGTGTATTTGGACAACAGGAATCCAACTTCGCTATAACGTAAGATGGCCATCCAGAATTGTCCAGGGAAGCCTATGTACCCAGCCGGTCCAATGAAGGAAGTTCAAAGCAAGTGAGAAAGGTAGCATGGAATGATAATTAGCAAGGCTAGTTGTTCGTCAAGTGGCAAGGCCCAGTTAGAACGAGGAGGCAGCCAAAGTAAAAACTGAAGTGATGTATCTAAGCCACAGAATCATCCCAGGACCTAGCAAGAGAGGACGACATTCCAATCTGAGCACATGGGCTAGCAAAGAGGAAAGAAGGCCCTGAGGTATGGGAGGTCCATCAAAGGGAAATACTGTGACTCCATTGTTTTTCATTTTAAACAACTAGTTCACTACAGTTAAGATTCGAACATTTTGCAAATGAACAGGAGGCATGCTACTAACACAAGCACACATTATCAAATGCATTGAAGGGTACAGCAAAACTTACCAGGTAGAAACGGTGATTTCCTCTTTATAACTTTTTCTCTTTCTTACTGTCTTTCAAGGCTTTCCTGTTCTTTTCCTGCTCTGGGTTGTGGGTTCAGCTTGCTCAGCGGTGACACCAGAGGCATGTGGACTCCGAGTGGACACTGTGGACATCTGGGCATGGCTGCAGTCGCTGGGAGGTGCTGCAACTGGAAGTGAAGACAGCCCACTGTTTTCTAAGGCTTGCTGAGACAGAACAAAACTATAAGGTTAGAAAAGGCAACAGCCCAAATGTGCCTACTAAATCTATCACAAGATGCCACAAAGCTTTACCCGTGGAATTTCCAGAAATATGCTCCATAGTTCTAAGAGATGTTCCAAGAGACAAGCCTCCAAAACTCTTGGAGGTCTGGGACATCCCTTTAATATCGACATCTCACCCCCATCAAAACATACGTAGTTAAAATTTCCACAATTAAAGGGGCTAAATTAATTAATATTCAGAAATCTTAGTTCAGACAACTTGAGTTGCCTCTGAACAGATTTGGGAATCTCTACCCTAGGATATAAGCTACCCTGTGTCACCTTTAAGGCACTAGCTGTGACAAGACATCCTGTGTTCTTGACACTCTTGGCCAACTTGTCCTCATGAGGTACAGCAGAAAAGAAGAGGAAGGCCACTTGTGGAGGTGAAGCACTTTTGTGAGTACAGCACTGGCCTCGAGGTAGAGAACCAAGAGAGCTCTGCTCTTCCTTCCTCCTCATCTCCTAGATCCAGTTGGTCCATTACCACAAAGTCACCATCTATGTCCTTTGTACTGCACCTGCCTAGGGCCTCTTTAATAGAATATCAGTATCTCAGGAAAAATGAAATACTTTGTCCAATTCTCAACAAGGACAGATCCAGGACCACACTTTAAGGAGTCTACTCTTGTTCAAGTAAATTACTTATAAAATAAAAAGGTTGCCGGGCGGAGTTTGGCGCTACGCTGCATTAATCCTAGCACTTGGAGGCAGAGGCAAGTTGGAATCTTTGTGAGTCAAGGCCAACGACCTGCGTTTACAATGTGAGTTCAGACAGAAAAGAATGGGCAAAACAAGATGTAAAAGAACACAATAGACCAAAAAAAAAAAAAAAAATACATAAAAAAAATAAAATACAATAAAATAAAAAAGGTTGTGGCGTGGGGGTGGTGGCCACATCTTTTAATAGCCATCAGAGGAGCCAAAGAGGCAGACAGAATTTCTAGGTTAGTTCAAGAGGCAAGGCCTGGTTACGAAACTGCGTTCATCGGGCAGCTGGGCTACAGGGAGATCCTGGTCTCAAAAAATATTTAAAAAAAATAACTAAATAAATAACAGAAGGGATAAAGAATAAAAAAGGTTTTCCATTTCTTAAAATGTACGGTTTAATGTAGGTTAGGAATTTGACACTGTCCCCTGATGAGTGTGCAGTCATATTTTGATTTACTATTGTTTTCAATACAGCCACATTTTCAAAGAGGACACTTTGTATCTCAGTTGCTCAATAACCCCCAGGTTTCTGAGAACCCAGGGGTGAACGCCTCACCCAACCCAGTAGGTAAGCGCGCTTCACCTGGAGGATGTCCTGGCTGATGCCTACTGTCATGCTCAGTTGCCGCCCAGACTGTGGGGACTGTTGTGTCTCTACTGGCCCTGGCTCAGACAGTTCCAGTAGCTGCTGAATGACATCAGTCACTGTCTGAGACGTCTGCTGACTGGAGGCTGATGACACCTGGGCTTCCACTTGCTGCAGAGGCAAAGCCTGAAAAAGCGTGGCCTGGAAGACAGCAACATTTTCATTAAAAACACAGCTTCCAATCTGAACACAAAAGTATAAGGCAACATCCTGCTTAATGGCATTAGAGCAGCCACAATCAAACCTATAGTCATATGGTCTCCTTAACTGCAAGCATAATATACTATCAACCTATCTATTATTCAAAGAGAGCAATAAAAAAAGACTAGGAAAAGGGAAAGAAGGAAGGCATGCAGAACTCATGCATACTATCAACAGAGGAAGAGTGCACTAATATCAACGCTCGAAGCCTCAATTCCCAGCCAACGAATGCCGTTGAAACAAAGGCGGACAGTGCGTAAGAAAGTTGACGCTTCAGTAGGATGCCCCATGCGAAGTTTTTAGAGGGCTGGAGGCACACTAGCTATCAGAAGGCAGGATCCCTGGGTAGCCACTGCTCATCACTCAGGACTGGTCAGGGCTCTAAAAACCAAGCAGGGGGGGGAGAAAAGGATCCGGGGGAAGACAGCAGCCGGCAATGTGATTGCCCGTTAACAGAAGCAGCTACACGCACAGATGGGAAGGGATCTCAAGTTAACTGATCCACACACACACAATTAAACAAGAAGGGTATAAGAAAAACGATCGATGCAGGAGAGTTCATTTTCGAATCAACACAACTCTAAATTTTAATCGACTGTGGGGACCAGCTAATCGACGGGGCAGAAAGGCAGGGGAGTCTGAGTTAAGGCCAGGCTGGTTCAGACAAACTCCAGGCAACTGGAAAAAAAAAAAAAAAAAAAAAAAACAAGAAAGAGTAAGATAATACAAAAATAATAATAATAAAATTAATAATGGGCAAGAAAGCTACATTGGTACACTGACTAAAGACCAAAAAAAAAAACCAAATAAAAATTGCTCAGAGTGGCGAGCTTAAACAGACTTAGCAGAGAGGCGGGTCTTGTAGTCAATTCACCCTGGACGAGTGCTCAGAAGGGGGCCAGGGAAACCCTGCGAAATTCAGGTAAAAAACAAATGGGGCGGAAAAAAATGGCATAATTATTTAAAAAGGCGACTGCTCTTGCAAGACCTTCGGCACTCACGCCCTTGGCCTCAATCCATCGGACCAGGGGCCTTTGCACACATATTAGCCCCACAAATAGGAGGAGATTCAGGGATCTCTGTCGTTCAAGCTCCAGCCTCTCGAGCCCCCCCCCCGCCCCCCCCCCCCCCCCAGGCCACACTTCTGGACTACGGGATGATATCCTTGGTCTCAATTCCCGACCAGAGAGGGGGGAGGGAAAAAGAGAGAAGAAGAAAGGAAGAAGGAGTGCAGGGTCGGCGACAGGCTTCTGATGTGCAGTTCTCCTTGTACCCAGAGCGGGCCATCTCCGTCGGTCCGCTCAGCAGACTGCAGTGATTCAAGTTCTGAAATCGCACACCTCATCTTTAGGTCATCGTCAAGCCCGAGTGTTAATAAGAAAACTGATGGAGAGAAGTGCAGTGAGACGTGTCTAACTTCGCTAACCATATTCGCTATACCTTAAAACGACTTCATTCCTAATAAACTAATTTTAAGGGGAAGCAACATGCCCGTTACTCATGATAGGGGCCGTATGGTGGCTTAGTGCGCTTACGCTAGCACCACTTGACGCGTACGCGAGGTCAAAGATAGTACATCTGTGAGGGATTCATGCCAGGGCATTGGTGTACAGGAGAAGCGCGAGGAGACAGCAACTGATGTAGGACTGTGACTATTTACAGCCGGACATAGATACCCTTACCAAGACCCATAATGCAATCAAACCAAGCAACATAAAAAATGTAAGTACATAAAACAAAATAAAAATAACTGATTCAAGGGCACTCATTGGTCACTGCCGCGCCAGTGAACTAGAAAGCTTGTTCAGGACAAAAATTAAACCTTGCCAGCGTGGTGTGCAGCCTTTCTGCACTTGGGACAGCATCTTTGCTGATTCAAGGGCAGTGGTTCAAGGTAGCTCACATGGTAAAGACCCTGTTTCGACGACAATCAATGATAGATACTGCCAGTGTCTAATACTATTGGGTTTAAAGTCATTACCCAGAGAGGAATAATAGACGGTCTTCCCGCGCTGGAGTCCTTGCATCTATGATCTAAATTCTATTAGACAAAAAAAAAAAACCCTTCAGTGTGGTCAAAAACAAAACCCATTAGTGCCTAAGCCTCCTATAAGGTAAAATCTGAACTAAACTATTAGGGGTAATGCAGCCACTGTGGATTAATTCTCACACTACTCTACCTCGCCTGTTCGACCTATATTAGCAGGTTCCCAAAAGGAGAAAACGACCGCCTCAGAAGATCTCTTGGTCCCTAACCAATTGCATCGACACACGGTGTGCACCACCCACTTCACTATTGCAAGTATTACTTCATACATAAATACTCATAAATGGTGAATGGCCCGTCGAACCAATCTCTCAGAGAATATCAGCACCAATGCTAGAATTTCTTAAACTCCATTAAAAAATCTGAACAATAATCAACAATTAAGTATTTGAAAAAAAAAAAAAAAAAAAAAAAAAAAAAAATTAAAAAAAAAAGTTTTTTGGGCTGGAGAGATGGCTCGCCTAGGTAAGAGCATCGACTGATTTGCACAGAGGACCCGGTTCGATCCCCAGCACCCACATGGCGGCTGAGAACTGTCTGTGACTCCAATTCCAGGAGAAACTCCAGTTCCAGGAAATCCGAGACCCTCTCTGACCTCCGCGGCATTGCACGACCCAGGTGCACAGACCTGCATGCAGACAGTACATTCATTACACATTACAAAAAATAAATAACAAATTTAAAAAAAATAAAGATTTTTTAAAAAAGTTTTCTGCACAACTGAACATAGGGCATCACCATTCATGAAACTCACTGCAACAGTGGTTGTCTGCACAAGATGGGCCCAGGACTGGGCCCCTTAACTTCACCCTGGATCAGGGCTATGGGGCCCAACTCTCCCCATGGGACTGCTGGCAATTAACAGTTGGAGGAGGAGGTATCTTTTTCAGCAATTGTAGCCACTGATAAATTGCCCTTGCTCTAGTAAATCACCTCCCATCTATTCTCAGGGAAGAAACTCTAATTAAACTAAGTGGCCACACACACAAAAAGACTCAAAAGAGGAAATTATTGAGAAGTATTCCAACCAAGAGAGGGGAAGGGGACGGAGGTGTAAAAAAAAATGACTAAATTCATATGGAAGTCTATGAAAAACTGTCAAACAATAAGAAATTAAGCATTAAAAACAGTAGGCTCTCTGGTCACATGCATGTAAAGTGAACCCTGACTAGTCTTACATGGAAAGCTCACACACACAGACTAGCTTTGTCTTCTGGTTGACATAAACAGGCAGCCAGAGTTGACAAGAGGACGAAAGGGAGAAGAAGGGAAGTGAGCAAATGCTGTGGAAACAGTATTTCAGAGAAAAGCACCTCACTGGGAAGGGTAGCCTCCAGCGATAGGCTTCCTACCTCGCATGTGCTCCGCCTCTGGACTCCACCCATCAACGAGGGGTGGTTGAGACAGGGTGGTGCTGAGCAGGCCTCTCGAAAAGTAGAGTAAAAATGGAAAAACTAGGAAATATGAAAACCAAGAGGCATACGAATCAATCTCAAGAAGCTAGACATCAATTCCCAGGCAGTCCTCAAAAGAATATACACCTAACTCACTATGCTCTTGTACATCAAGTTAAAAAGGGGGGTGGCCTCCAGGGTTTGAAAGCCTATATTTGTTTACAGAGAATATGAATTTTTTAAGTGAAAAAACATGAATATTTTTTAAAAGGGAGCCCACCAAGACTGACCAATGGGTAAAAGCACTTTCAACCCTGAAAAGCCAGGTTCAAGCCCCAGAAGCCACAGAGAGAGCTGACAAGAGACCATCTGTTGACCTCCACACCTTGGGCATGTTACTTCTCTCCTCCTCCCCCCTTTTCTCTCCCTCTCACACACAAAACATAACTTACAAATGAGCTATATGAAATGATGGTACAACTACCTTTTGATTCACATACTGCCAAAGGAAATGGTAAAAGGTGTAAGAATTGGTTACTGACACCCTAAATATTTCTATTTTTAATAGTAAATCCAAAAGTAAGACTTTTGAGACTTAAACATTGCTCATTCTTCAGTTTATAATGCTTTAAAAGATTCTAAGAATAAACTGGGGCTGGAGAGAGATGGCTCATGGTTAAGAGCACTGACTGCTTCTTGCAGAGGACCCGGGTTCAAACTCCAGCACCCCCACATGGGCAGATAAGAACCAACACCCCTTTAGTACCGGGCATGGTAAGCCTTGCCTTAATCCCCGCATGGAGGCAGAGGCAGGCAGATCTCTGTGAGTTCAAGGACCACCTGGTCTATAGAGCGAGCTCCAGACCAGCTGGGACTAAAGGAAAGACCCCTGTCTCAAAAAAAACTAAAAAAAAAAAGAATAAATAATAATAAACTGAAGTGTCCTGACAAAAGAGCCTTGTGTGTTTTTAACCAGATATTATCCAGCACTGAATGAAAACAGTAGAGACACAAACTACCACGGGCTGTACTCATGAACATTCATGAAAATTCTGAGACATCTGCACTTCATATGTAGTCAACTCTTTTTTTTTTTAATTTTATTTATTTTTGTATGTGTATGAGTAACGTCTACTGTAGGTCTGTGCACCCGTGTTGTGCAATGCTGCAGAGGTCAGAAGAGGGTCTCAATTCCCTGGAACAGGAGTTCTCCTGGAATTGGAGGTACAGACGGTTCTTAGCCGCCATGTAGGAGGCTGGGGATCGAAACCAGGTTCCTCTGCAAAGAGCAGTTGGTGCTTCTTAACTGGCTAGGGCTATTTCTCCAGCCCCTGTAGTCAACTCTTTTAACAATACCACATCCTAGGCTGAGATTCTGCTTTGTATTATCAACTAAAAGAAGGTGGAGTACCAATCAAGGCTAATCTACAAAATCCTAGGAGAGGGGGATAGAGAGGTGGCTCAGCCTTAAAAAACATTTCCTGGGGGGCTGGGAGATGGCCTAGGGTTAAAGAGCGCGACCGCTCTTACAGAGGTCCCGGGTTCGATCCCCAGCACCAACTGGCGGCCTGAGAACTGTCTGAAGCTCCAATTCCAGGAGAAACTCCTTGTTCCAGGGGAATCTGAGACTCTTCTGAACTCCGCGGCATTGCACGACACGGGTGCACAGACTTGCATGCAGACAGTACATTGCATACACATACAAAAATAAATAAAAATTTCAATAAAAAAAAAACATTAAAAAAAAAAAAAACATTCCTGTTCTTCTAGGGACCCAGATTTGATTTCACGCATTTCACATGGGCAGCTAAACACCCCTTAACTCCAGCTCCCGGGGATCTGACACCCTCTTCTGATCATACAAATATGTACACAGGGTAATGCTGGCAATACACTCAAACACAAAAAAAAAAAAAAAAAAAATGATTAAATTAAAAAAAAAATTTAAATCCTAGGAAAAACACACCAAAATGTCGTCCATGTGTACGTCTGTGTGGGCTTATGCTTTTGGTGTGTGTGCTGGATAGCTTTAGTGTCAACTTGACACACCTGGGTTGAGGAAGCCTCAATTGGGGAATTGGCTCCATTTGATTGGCCTGTGGCCACATCTGTGGAGTATTGTCTTGATTGTCCAGCAGTGTGGGAGGGCCCAGCCCACAATGAGCGGTGCCACCTTGGGCAGGTTGTTGTGTACCGTATAAGAAGGCAGGCTGGGCATGGGCCAGGGGAGCAAGCCAGTAAACAGCATTCCTCCATGGGCCTGTGCTTCAAGCTTCTGCCTCCAGGTCTCTCCCTGCAGTGTTCCTTGGGCTCCTAATATGAGAGCTGTGACCCAGGAGATGGTAAGCTGGATAAACCTTTCCTCCCAAGTTTGGTGTTGCGGAGTGTTTGTGTCAGCAATGTGAGGACAACTAGAACACGTGGAACACGTCCAGTGTGTGGATATGCACAGACTCATTCCATTTGCTTTTTTTGTTAATTAATTTATTATTTTTTTATGTATATAAGTGTACATGTCTGCATGTGAGGTTGGTGCAACCGTTGTCATGCAATGGCTGCAGAGTCAGAAGAAGGGTGATCCCTGGAATGAACGAAAGAGGTCTTAGCTGCCATGTGGGTGTGGGAATCAAACCGGTCCTCTGGCAATGAGCAGTTCAGTGCCTCCTAACCACTGAGCACCTCCCACCCAACACCTCTTCATTTAAATGTATGTGCAACCCAATATAAATTGCCAACAAGCCAAGACTTGGGAAAAATTATCATTGCCATATGAAAAATGGAGAAATATCTACAAAGATTAACTCTTGGATAATAATGTAAAGATTGACAGTATTTAACAGATATCAATAACATTGACTATAGGAACTGAATTCTATAAATTACTGATTGATTCTTCTTAGTTTTGGAGGTTCAGATGACAGTCCATTAGTCAAGACTACCTGATTTCACTAATTTAAAAAAAAGTATAATTTATATTTAGAAAATCTGCCAGGCAATGGTAGTCATGCATGCTTTAATCTAAGCATTGGGACGGCAGAGCAAGCAGATCTTGTTGAGTTCGAGGCCAGCTGGTTCCTACACAGTGGTTCCAGGACAGCCAGAGTGCCAGGGAGACCCCCATTCTCAACAAAGACAAAAAAAAAAAAAAAAAAAAATACTTTAACAGTGTCTTTTTGGTACTCAATTTTAGGTATCATATTTAAAATTACAGAGTTGAGTTCAAAAAACCTCCTTCTGAAAGCCAAATTGCTGAACTTACTGTTATAACATGCGCGGTCTCTGTAGAACTTGTGGAATTTGGAGGTCCGCCCATATGCATCTTGCTAATATGAGTGTTCAAGCTACCCAAACTTTTAAATACACAGCTACATTCCGTACAGTTATAGGTAGGCCCGCTCTTGACCTTAAAGAAACAGTAAATTTTAAATAGTTAACCATTAGAATATATTTTAAATCATGGCAAACCATAACTTACCACCCCATTCAGAATAAAGAATACAACCCTTCAACAGTAGCTGTTTTTTTTTCTTTCTTTTAAATTAGATAACTCTAGAATCAATGATACCTACAACTGTTTTTCTTTTTTTGTTTGATTCAGCGACAGGGGGAGGGGAAGAGGAAGAGAGAGAGCATCTGTCTGACTTTTGTCCTAAGATTGATAAATGTGTAGCACAATGATGGCTGAAAAGTTAAATGTGACTGTTACTCTGAATACTGAACTTTTGGAGCCCTAACATGCAGGCGAGGAAGGGTGGTCACACAGATGTGAACTTTCTTCATCAAGTGTGATTTTCACCAATGATCACTTTTACAACTACAACTAAGCCAGCAAAAGACTCTTACAGAGAGCATCTACGAATAAGAACATCTATGATAAGAGAAAGTATCCAAAACATTCTCTCACTATTATCACTACTGTCATCATGGTTACAAGGTTAGCTGGGATCAGAGGCATGCACCACCACACCCAGCTTTTATTTCTTCTCTTTCAACTTCTTACACATTATAGCGTCTACTTCAAGTTTATGAAATACATTACTAAGGTTGAGGGTAATATTACATTTAAATTTTTATTAAAACTAAGAAAAGACAGTATTTTGCATTTCTTCCACACATAATTAGCCCAAAAAGCCTGGTATGATGGTGCATGCCTATAAATCCAGCACTCAAGAAGATAAAGCTGGAGGACTGCTGTGAGTGCAAGGACAGCCTGGACTAAATACTGAGATACCAGGCCAGCCAAGGACACACAGCAAGACTGGTCAACAAAAACAACAAAAGTTTCCCTCTATGTATTTTTGCTAGAATAGGTTACTAGACACAAACTCAATAAGCATTTTTCAAAACTGAAACACAATTCTCAGGTTAGATACTAGCTCAAGAGACATCTACTGCACACAGGACAGTACAGACCCCAAGCAGCACGCTCACCTCCGAGTGGACTCTCTGCACATGGGACTGTAGATTCCCCTTCTGAGAAAAGGCCGCAGGACAGAAGGCACAGGCATGAGGCTTTTCACCTGTGTGCTTGATCATGTGGGTCTGAAGCGCACCCTTCTGGTTAAAAGCTTTTCCACATTCGCTGCATTTGAATGGCCTTTCACCTAGACAGGAAAAAAAGCAGCACTGTGTGAACATCTTAGGATAATAGAGAGAAAACTGCAAGTTACCCAAACTCAAGGCTCCAAACCTATCCTCCAGCCAAAACATCTCCCAAGAATTTTATACTCAAATATAAAGGTGTCTACTTAAAATCTCAACTTCACTCTGTCCCAGCAAACCTTTGACCAATTCCCAAGCAAATTCTCAGGGCAGTTCTTGCAGGGCCACCCTTCCAGGGCCCAGAGTCTCTTACCATGGACTTCTCTCAGCCTACTTCACATACCAGCAAACGCCCAGGGCAGCCTTGCTCCCTGTCCCAAACCACTATGTACCCTAAAACACAGCCTCATCCATCATAACTCTTGACCAGCCCTGCTGATTCCACCAGGCCCTATGTGGGCTATTTTATTCTCAACTTAGAAAAGGAGCCTTTCTAAAAGAGACCATAGGAAGCCCATTTTCCTCAAGGCCTCCAGGGCCTCCCCATCTTATTCAGCTGGCAGTCTCCGGTACCACACAGATGTACCTGCTACCTCACTTCCTGCTGTTCCCTCAATAGAAGAGGCAGCACCACTCTAAGTCTCTGCCACCTCTGCTTAGACCTTCCCTAAGGACTCACAAAGCTTGCTCCCTCATAATTCTTTGGACCCTGACATAAAATCACCTTCTCCAAGGTGACTTTCCAATTAACTCTAGCTGACATCAAAATCTCCCATGTCCATCCCGTGATCTCCAATCCCCTTCTCTGTTTAATTCCTTCCATATGACCTGTAATCAGTGACTTCTGACAGTTCACCTATTATTTAACTTCTCTCACAATAAAACATACTACAAGAAAAAAAGTTTTTAATCTGTGCCATTAATGATTCTAGTTTCAGTATCTCACATGTATTACCATTCAAAAATATTTATGTACTGAAAAGAGAAAATGAGGTAGAAATCCAGCTGCAAGCTAGTTTAATGCCCAGTCTACTAAAGTTCTACTCCCTAAGAATTATATAGTCAGATATATCTCCACTTCTCTGAACTTAAACCACTGAGATAAAATCATCTTGGAGAAGAAGTAGACCTGGCAGGGGGGCAGGCAGTTAGGAAGCTCAGTGAGAGCTGTGGATCCCAGGCATGGGACAGCCTTGACAGAGGCATTCTTTCTGCTCTTTCTGTACCATCTGAGATGCAGCCAGCCTTCTCTGGATGGGGTTCACATAGGAGTGGCCTACCGGGGCTGGAGAGATGGCCTAGCGGTTAAGAGCGCCGACTGCTCTTACAGAGGACCCGGGTTCGATCCCCAGCACCCACATGGCGGCCAAGAGCCATCTGAAACTCCAATTCCAGGAGAACTCCAGTTCCAGGGGAATCTGACACCCTCTTTTGACCTCCGCGGCATTGCACGACACGGGTGCACAAACTTGCATGCAGACAGTACATTCATACACATACAGAAATAAATAAAATTTAAAAAAAAAAAAAAAGGAGTGGCCTACCAAAAGATCTTATCATCTCATCACATGCACCACGAGGTATAGCCATGCAGAGAACAAGTAAACCTTCTTCTTAGGAGCATGCATAACAGAATGAGGCAGGCTGTCCTGTATTTAAGCCTCAGAGGCTAGTGAAAATCTGCTGAGGACTATGACAAGCTGCCTTCTCCAGCACCCCACACCACTCAAGAAGCCAGCCAAAATGACTATGCATGCTCAAAAGTTCAATACCAGGAAAAGAACAAATAGTGAATTCCATAAATCACATGGGAGTGCATAAGTAACACAGAATGTCCCTGGGACGAGGAGTGTTCTTCTGATGTGCATATTTATGGATATGCAGCAAAAAAGTCTAAAAAGGGCAGATATCAAATGTTAAAGGTTTATAAAATCTGAGATCTGTGTAAGGAATTCTCCAGTTTTCTTTATATGATCCCACTTTTGTTAAGGTATGTAACATTTTCCAAGCATTTTTTCATTCAAGAAATATAAACTAGAACTTAATACTCTATAAACACAATATTTTATCACATTTTTCTTCCTGACATAGGGACTCAAACTTACTGTGTAGTTGAGGATGATACTGAACTTTTCTTTCCTCTTCCCCCTCCCCCTTTTGCATGACAAGGTTTCACTGTGTAGCCCTAGAAGGCCTGGAACTCACTATGTAGACCAGGTTAGCATCAAACACACTGAGATTTGCTTGCGTCTGCCCCCTGAGTGCTGAGCATGTGCCCAGCACACCTGACCCAGCACACCCGTCAACCCTGAACACCTGACCCAGCACACCCATCAACCCTGAACACCTGACCCAGCACACCCATCAACCCTGAACACCTGACCCAGCACACCCATCAACCCTGAACACCTGACCCAGCACACCCATCAACCCTGAACACCTGACCCTCCTGCCGCCACTTCCCAAGAACTGGGATTATACATAGGTATCACCATGTCTAGTCACAGGGTGCTGGGAACTGAACCCTGGTTTCATATATTCTGGGAAAGCATTCTTACTAACTGAGCTACATCCCCAGCCCAAGATTTTAAAGACACTGCTTTCTTCTTTTCTTGCTCTAACGTACAATAGATTGAAACTCTGAAAATAACTTTATATAGACATATAAATAAGCTATAAAATTATCTGAGTGATTCTATAATATTTTATATAAGACATTTCATAATTAGAACTGACAAAACACAGCAGCCAACCAAACAGCTGCAAGATCTCATTGCTTTGTCATATAAATGAAAACCAAATCAGAAAGGGGGGAAAAAATGGCAAAGCATAGCTCTTTATTATTCTAATTTCAAATATATAAATATTTTTATTTATCATTCCCTAGAGAAGAACAGGTACATTAATAATATAATAGCAATCTCACAAAATGGCAAAAACATTCAGCTATGAATACTATATTCATTTTAAATATCTGAGCATGAACAAGATAAGACATAGAAGAAATTAAGTTTGTATTACTTTAGGTTGGTTTCTTTGGTTAGTTGGTCTCATACTGTAGCTCAGTCTGACCTTAAATTTACTATAGAGCTGAAATCACCCCAAACTGCTACCTTAACATTTTGAGGCCTGTTTCATGAAGGCAGAATTGTAAAATCACACAGACCTGGTGCTGCAGCCTTTTTGTTTCTTCATATCTAGTTAGTAGCAATGCACATGACTAACTATAGGTGTAATACTATTAACTCCCACTGACTGGAGCCCACTATAAACCAAGAACTTTTCCTGTTATGAGCACAATATGTACTTTTTCCATTTATAAGTTAGAACGACCATATGACATATACAAAATCTCCACTTTTCAAATGAAATGAAATCAGAAGCATTAGGTAATTTCACTAAAACTACAGAAAAGCCAAGGTTAGCGTATAAGTTGAGCTGAGAGCAAGGCACATTTTCTTTCCTTCAAGCCACAAAATGAATCATCTGACCGCAAATGTTTCTCATACCTGTGTGTATCCTTATATGTCGAGTTAATTGACTAGGCTTTTGAAATGTCTTTCCACAGTGTGGACATGAATATGTGAAGCCACTTCTGTCAATGTTCCGATTATAAGATCTTGTACCTGATGTCCTAGTATGACACATAGGGGGAAAAACATTCATTAAATCATTTCCCTTACATTACAGTTTCAAAGTGAAAAACTACCACAAAACTTCAGCTGTCTGGTCAGCAGAACATGTTGTAATGGAAAAAAAATCAAACATATCTGTATGTATCCTATACACAAACACAAAAGCACAAATTTATTAATCTTGTGACATACAATTCATATTTGTCTATTCCTAGTAAAAGAGAAGCTTGGTTTGCTCAAATCCTAATAGTGATTAGGGGCAGAGGCAGAAGGTCTCACTAAGCTTTACAATCTGTTCGACACAGACCCACGGTATAAGCTATACATCAACAAGTTCTTGCTTTTCCCCCAGTCTCCACTTTCAACAATACCTGGATGCTGATAGTTTCTAAGCTTATCTCCCACCACACAGCTAGATAGGTGACTTTCTACCTGGTGACTGGCTGGCCAGCAGCAGCTCCAGCCAAACATATCCTAAAATTCCTGCGCCACTCCAACCTGTTCCTTTCCATGTCAAGAAACAGAAACTCCCCAGGTTTACAGATTTAAATCTTACTGAGCACACTGGATTCTTCAAATCCATTTCCAAAAGTTGCTGGTTTTACTCCGAAACATCAATATTTTCAAACATGTCCACTTCCAGCCACCAGAACTACTATAGGACAGCACTGCCCGGCCATAGCAGCACTGCAGCCTCCTGGGTGGTGCTGCCGTCCTGCTCACAGCACGCTGCTCCTTCTGCGTGAACCACCTACAGCCTGCAGCCCTGGACCACTTGCCCCACGCTCTCCCTCCCCAAGAGCACTCGGCAGAGCCCAAGCTGCTCTGGAACTCACCATCCTCCTGTTCCCATCTCCTAGGCGCTAGCACAGACATGGACCACCACATCCAGTACACTGACCTCCTTTCTGCTTCTCAGAGACAGGAAGCTCAGTGCTGGGACTTGGGCTCCTGCTCCCCCTCAGCCTGGCTGTCCTCTGCCTCGCTTGCCTCTGCTCCTCACTGGAGTCCCATCAAATGTCTTCCTCAGACAGACCTGTGAGAAAGAGCTCCCTCAACCCTCATCAATCACTAACTTTGAAACCACCACCCTCACTGCCCCGCTCACTTGGTCCTGCCAGATGACAGCTCCCCAGAGACACAGCTTCATCTGCCTACTTTGTTCCTCAATCCAGAATACCTAGAAGCTTGGGCTATCTATGACTACTGCAACCACCTATATACATTTCCAATCACCTCAAAAGACTGGGGTGTGTGTGTGTGTGTGTGTGTGTGTGTGTGTACAAAGAGAAAGAAAGGGAGAGAGACAAAGATAATGAGATGGGGGAGAGAGGGGGAGAAAGAGATTACTTCTACTCCTCCTGCCTCCTCCTTCCTGCAGCTGGGATTAAAGATGTATACCATCACATCTGGTATACAGTGCTAGGGACTGAACCCAGGGTTTCAAGCATGGTAAGAAAGCACTCTGCCAGCTGGGCTTCATTTCCAGCCCATCTATATAATTTGGCGAGGGGGTCTTTTTGAGATCGGGTCTTCCTTTATTCCCAGCTGGCCTGGAACTCACTATGAAGACCAGGCTGGCCTTGAACTCACAGAGATCTGCCTGCCTCTTGCCTCCTGAGTGCTAGGATTAAAGGCATGCACCACCATGCCCAGCTCCCAGCTGTATTTTTAAATGAAAACCAAGAAAATAGGCAGGCATAGTTACCTATGCCTATTATCCTAGAACTCAAGAAGGAGAAGCAGGAGAATGGTGAGTTTAAGGCCAGCCTGCACTATACAATAAGACCCTGTCTCAAAAAAACAAAAAACTAAAATAGTATTAGACAGGCATTAGTCAACAATAGGCAAAATGAAAGGACAAGACAAGGGATTGGAGCCATGTGCCCAGTTAACGTAACTAAGATGGGCATCTTATTAAACAAGCTACAGGGTTACATATTTCATAAACTATGAATTAACTGGTATGAGATTTATTTAAAAACATGGACATTTTCTAACCATTAGAGCTTAAAAGGTAGTAGAATGAATTGATAACACAACAGCTAACCAATTCCTGATGCTGCCTTTTACAGTCACCTATAGAAATCAGGTCAGTAGGCCAGGCATGGTGGTGCACACCTTTGATCCCAGCACTTGGAAGGCAGAGGCAGGCAATCTCTGAGTTCAAGGCCAGCCTGGTCTACATAGCAAGTTATAGGCCAGCTAGGATACAGAGAGACTGTGTCTCACAAAGACAGACAGACAGACAGACAGAAAGAAAGAAAGAAAGAAAGAAAGAAAGAAAGAAAGAAAGAAAGAATAGAAAAGAAAAGAAAAGAAAATAGAAAAGAGAAGAGAAGAGAAGAGAAGAGAAGAGAAGAGAAGAGAAGAGAAGAGAAGAGAAGAGAAAAGAAAAGAAAAGAAAAGAAAAGAAAAGAAAAGAAAAGAAAAGAAAAGAAAAGAAAAGAAAAGAAAAGAAAAGAAAAGAAAAGAAAAGAGAGAAAGAGGAAGAGGAGGAGGAAAATGGAGGAGGGTGAGGAGGAGGAAGAAGATGAGGGAGAAAGAGAAGGAGGAAAAGGGGGGAGGAGAGGGAGGGGAGAAAGAGGGGAGGGAAGGGGAGGGAGGAAAGGGAGGAAGGGAGGGGAGGGGGAAGAGGAGGAAGGGGAATCGGAGGGGAAGGGGAAGGGGAGGGGGAGGGGTAAGGAAAGGGAGGGGAAGGGGAATGGGAGGGGGGGGGCGGTGCGGGGGGGGAGGGGGGAGGAAGAGGACAGGGGGAGGGGGCGAGGGGGAAGGGGGCCGGGGAAAGGGGAAGGAGAAGGGGGAAAAAAAAAAAAAAAAAAAAAAAGGGGGAAGGGGGAAGGGGGGAAGGGAGAAGGGACGGAGAAGGGGGGGAAAGGGGGAAGGGGAAGGAGAAGGGGGAAGAGGGAAGAGGGAGGGGGAAAGGGGAGGGGGAAGGGGAAGGAGAAGGGGGAAGGGGAAGGAGAAGGGGGAAGAGGGAAGAGGGAGGGGGAAAGGGGAGGGGGAAGGGGAAGGGGAGAGGGGGAGGGGGAAAGGGAGGAGAAATAATCAGTTCAGTGATAGGCTTGGAGGCATATACCTATAATTACAGCTTGAGGGGTCTAGATCAGGAGGATCTCCATGAGTTTGAGGCCAACCAAGACCCATCAAAAACCACCAGAAATCAGGTCAGTAAATCTAATAACTGATCCTCATTATCAGCAAACTGAAGCACAACAGCCAGGAAGAATAGCTTTACTTCTTTTTAAGAAAGAAACATTCAATACAACTTTTAATCCCAACACTCGCAAAAGCAGGAGGAATCTCATGCCTGATCTACATAACAAATTCCAGGCCAGCTGGAACTAAAGGGAGAAAAGGGGGTGGGGGGTACAAAAATTCCACCTCAAGGCTCAGGGAATATGTGGGAAAGAAGGAACAGAAAAAATGTGAGAGCTAGAATTTGGATGAGATGGCGTGCTGTAAATCACTGTCTTCTGGACAGGACTAGCTATTGCACTCATAAACTCACAACAGCCGTGGTTAACCGCACAAGCTCCGCACAAGATTGAGCCGATCAACATTCCAAATAGGTGGGGGAGGGGCACAGGAGGCCACACCCCTAGCTGAGGAGCTACGGGCAGTTAATGGCTGCTAGGGAAGGGGGAGTCACTTTTCTTCAGGAGTGTAGCAACTGGTAAGTTGCCCATGATCTAGTAAATAACCCCACAACTATGCACATGCAAAGAACCCCAACTAAACTCAGTGGGCCATTAAAAAAAAGACATGACAGTAGGAGGGAGAAATATTAGAAAGAAGAAGACTTCCAGAGGAAGGGGAAGGGATAAAAAAAGGGGAAATGGAGTATGATCAAAATACATTACATATATGTATCAAAATATCAAAGAATAAATAAAAAGTCAGAACCATATAAGTAAGAGTTGGTAAAATACGAGAATCTGAAAAACATGTATAAGTCTGACCAGGAGTAAATAAATGTATGCGTCCAAATACTAGTATGGAAGTTATGATTCTAAACTCTAAATCCAGTCTCTCACAACAGATTTAAATTAAGCTAGCTCTCTGCTCACCAACTGTGAAACTTCATGAATGTTATCTGAAAACTAATCAAGTTTGTCTCATCTGCAAAATGGGGACATAAAAGTAGGCTGCAGGACAGGAGTTGGTAATGACCAGATGAGGTCCCCTTAGTAGTCTGTGTGCAGGCTAAGAGCTGACTGTCCCACAGGAATTCTCAATCTAACACATATGGAAGGTGATAATCAGGCACTGTGGGCCTCGTTACCTGCTGTACTACCTGCCCATTAAAACATAGAACCAGGACTTTATTCTTCAGCTCTGAAACTGTAACACTAGCTAAACTTTTCCACCACATGGCCTAGCATCTCCCATTAAGCTCTGCACTGCCCTGCTCTGCTGTGGACTAGGTCCTGAGCATGTTAAGAACAAGTGTGACCCTAGACCAAATCAGCTGTGTGCTCACAATTGGAGGCTTTTCATTCTAGACCACCAACTACTTCAGTCGTAACAAAGCATGCCTGTTTTAAACACCCCACACAGGATTTTTACTGTGCTAGTCTAGGTGGGAATGACCCGTACCGAACTTTACAGTGAGTCTTCATGTGTTCCTTCAGCTCAGGTGACGTCTCAAACTCCTTCTTACAGACCTTGCAGGTGTGGACACGGGTGCCCGCCAGCTCCTGCCGGTGCTCCTCCATGTGGATGGCCAGCTGGCTCTGCAGCGTGAATTCATCCCCACACTCAGAGCAGATGAGGTTCTGGAAAAGGAACATTTCCAAGCCACTTCCCTCTTAAAAGAACTGGTGCCGTAGACAATCAGTGCACAATGATACCTTCCTCTAGTACAAACATTACTTTCACTTCTCAAAAATATATCATGTCCAAATTATAATATATAAAAATAATTTCTACTGGTAAAGGATGAAAGCACCATAATTTTCAAGCAAAACAAATTCGGTGTCAAAAGGCTACTAGGCACTTCACTAACTGGTCCATGTGCCTTGAGAGCCTCAGAAAACAGAATGACTTCAACTCATGTGTCAGAGAACTCAGGTAAGATTGGACCTCACAGACTGTGCCCAAACCAAAACCATCCAACAGCTTCCCAAGTCCTTATGCCTTGAACAGCTTACATTTGTGTATATTTTGACAAATTATCTTTCCTGCTCAATGAGGACTTTTGTGTTTTGTTTCATTTTCTAATGTGGCTACAATTAGACAGTGCTGGGCTAGCACAATGCAGCTAGTTGTTCCACAGGACCGCCGTAACAAACTCCATGAGTCCTGCTGTGTCGGCACCCAGCCTCCACACAAGGTGACATGGCTGGAGAGTGGGCACAGCTATTCAAGGCTCAGGCTCACAACTAAAAAGACAATGAGGGTGACAGCAGTCACCCTTTTTGAGGACAAAGTGAAGTGAAATGACGCAGAGATGACAGAGAACACAACAGTGATAATTACTTCTATCAATAGCAGCTAATGGCTTAGGATAATTTCAATCCATGCATCTATCTGCAGTTTGGTATGAAGTATTACCTTATGCTGTGGCCCTCTAATGAACTCTCAAAATATAAAAAAGACAGATGTCTGTCAGTGACTTCAGTTCCAAATCACAAAATGATCATTTGTTAAAGTTTTGGGTTTTGTTTTGTTTTGCTTCATTTTGTTTTGTCTTTTTGAGGCAGGGGTCTCCCTGTAGCCCCAGCTGGCCTGGAACTGGAACTCACTACATAGACCAGGGTAGCTTTGAACTCAGAGATCAGCTTGCCTCTGCCTCCCGAGTGCTGAGATTAAAGGCATGTGCCACCATCCCCAGCTCATTTTTTACTTAAAAAAATAAAATTTTTAAGTGTGTGTGTGTGTGTGTGTATGTGTGTGCTATACATGAGTTCAAGTGCCTTCCAAGGCCAGAGGTGCACATGTGGTTGTAAGCTGCTTGATGTGGTTGCTGGGAATACAATCCTGGGTCCTTTATAAGAACACTAAGTGTTCTTAACTCCTGAACAATTTCTTCAGCCCCAAAATAGATCACTTTATGTCTGTTCATTTTGAAGCATGGTCTCATAAAACCAAGCTAGCATCAAACTCATTAAGTAACCAAAGATGACCATGAACTTCTGATCCTCCATTACCTACCTCCTGGGTACTAAGATTACAGGCCTATGTCACCACACCCTATTTATGTAGTGCTAGGATTGAATTCAAGGCTTCATGCATTCTAGACAAGCACTCTAGCAATTTCAGCCAAATCCCCAGTACTACTATTTCCTGCCATCAGTATTTCTTCTAATTACTGTATATGCCAGTCTTGTATGCAAATCTCATTAAAATTAGATTGTAATTGGTTGTTCTTACAACTCTGCTGCAGAAAAAGGTAAAGATGAATGAAATATCTTAAACAATCTAATAATTATTTCAACTTATATGAATTTAAATTGGTATACAACTTCATGAATGAACTACTAGATTGTTAGTAACTTAATGATAATAAAAATTAATTCTAAGCCGGGCATGGTGGCACACGCCTTTAATTCTAGCACTTGGGAAGCAGAGGCGGGCGGATCTTTGTGAGTACAAGGCCAGCCTGGTCTACAGAGTGAGTTCTAGGACAGCTGGGGCTACAGGGAGACCCTGTGTCTAAAAGACCAAAAAATAATAATAGTATAATAATAATAATAATAATAATTCTAGCACATTACCAAAAAGAAAAAAATAACCATCCCTATTTGTTTCATCCTGACCTATGAACATATTTGGCAGGAAAAAATACTTTTATTAATAAGTGCAGCACTTTAAGATTATAAGACATGGGGCTGGAGAGATGGATGGCCTAGCGGTTAAGAGTGCCTAGTGCTCTTTCAGAGGACCCGGGTTCAATCCCCAGCACCCACATGGCAGCTGAGAACCCTATGAAACTCCAATTCCAGGAGAACTCCAATTCCAAGGGAATCCGACACCGTCTTCTGACCTCCGCGGCCTTGCATGACATGGGTGCACAGACCTACATGCAGATAGTACATTCATACACATAAAGAAAAATAAAAAATTTAAAAAAGATTACAAGACAGAACTGGACTCCACCATTTTTCACCTCTCCCTTGCTCTAGTTGCTCTGGTGCACACCCACCTCTCCCCTGCTCTCTAGTTGCTCTGGTGCACACCCACCTCTCCCTTGCTCTAGTTGCTCTGGTGCACACCCAACTCTCCCTTGCTCTAGTTCCTCTGGTGCACACATACCTTCTTTTCATTCACTTTTTCACTAAATGATGGGATTATTGCACCTCAGAAGTAATCTACATGGAAAATACACACGTATGTCTCTGAAATGCCTGCATGAAAATGTTAGTTTATGTACAATTTACTCAGGTGGAGAAAGAAGGATTGAACACTGAGCCAGGTCCAGAGCAGGCCTTGACATGCCATCCTTGTCCCTCTGCTATCAACTTAACCATCCAAAAAGAGAAAGGAACTTCTTCCCACCCCTTCATATCCCAGAGATAACTGAGGAGGTCTCAGGCAAGAAGAGCAATGCCTGCTTAGTGATAGCCCCTGGAACAGCAATGCTCCCAATGTGAAGCATCCTCCATATCAGATATAGCACCAAGTCTCCTCCTAGACCATCCTGGGTAACTATGATGATGCTGAGTGACCAGCAGAGGTCATCAGGAAATTTTCACATAACACTTTAATCAGCTAAAGATGGATCATCTCTGAAGAGCCCGAGTATGCAAGGTATAAGGGTGCTCTCCAGCCCCAGGGCTCCTGGAACAAGAACACCTTCAGTAAGCTAGAGCACAGAATCCTCTTTCTTGTCAGTTTCCACAACTCCAATATACTGCACTGTCCTGCCTGGCCCCATCATTACCAGGAGCTCTCTCCTAGCTTCTGTGTGGACTCCAAAATGGTACACAATGCACCAAAGTACCCCAAGTCCACTCTATAGAACACTGTTGCTCCCTTACAAGCACAGGTCCTACCACATATCACTGTTTATATACTGCCACCAAGATCAACAAATGTGCCCAGCTTCCCTGTGAGCCAATGGGTCTGCAAAGTGTTTTGGGGTGGCATCTGCTGTTCCCAAACACCCTGTAGCAACCTTTAAGGGAGAAGGTTAAACTCAATAAATAGCTGAGCATAGTAGCACATGCATTTATCCCCACTCAGAAGGCAGAAGATCTCTATGAGTTTGAGGCCAGACTGATCTATTTACATATCAGGCTCCAGTCTAGTCAGCCATATAGTAAGACCCTGTCTTAAACAAACAAACAAAAAAGGACAATAAACTCAATAAATAGAACAAACTTCAATAATTATATGAATTTTAAGGAAATATTCTTTTTTTAAATTTTCTAAATCTTTTTTTTTTAATTTATGTGTATGAATGTACTGTCTGCATGCAGGTTTGTGCACCCGTGTCATGCAACGCTGCGGAGGTCAGAAGAGGGTGTCGGGTTCCCCTGGAACTGGAGTTCTCCTGGAATTGGAGTTACAGATGGTTCTCAGCCACCATGTGGATGCTGGGGATCGAACCCAGGTCCTCTGCAAGAGCAGTAGGCACTCTTAAGCACTAAGCCATCTCTCCAGCCCAGGAAATATTCTTAAGGGATTAGAAACTATAGTAATTTTTCTTCACCAGTTTGAGATTCATTTAATAGATCTCTAAGGATTTATAACTATTAATCTCAGAAGAGCAGAATGGAAAAATTAGTTTAAAGTGTTCTAACAATACAAACTCTAGCATGCATCATCTTAAATGAAAAAGTCAATTACACTACATAAATATATATATTAAGAAGTGTTCTGAGGGGCTGGAGAGATTGCTCAGTGGTTAAGAACACTTGCTGCTCTTACAGAGGACCTGGGTTCAGTTACCAACACCCACATGGCAGCTCCCAACTACCTGTAACTCCAGTTCCAGGGGATCCAACACTCTCTTTGGCCTCCCTTGGCAACAGGCCCATAATGTACACTTACATACATGCAGGCAAAACACTCATACACATAAAATTGAAATAAATCATCTTTAAAAATAAAAGATATGGGCTGAAAAGATGGCTCAGTGGTTAAGAAAACTGACTTCTCTTGCAGAGAACCCAGGTTTGATTCCCAGCACCTATATAACAGCTAACAACTGTCCTAACTCCAGTTCCAGGGGATCTAACACCTTCTTCTGACCTTCATGGGAATTGCATGACACGGGTACACCTGCCTACATGCAGACAGTACACTCATATACATAAAAAAAAAAAAAAAAGTTAAAAATAAATAAAATAAAATAAAAGCCAAGATCTAGAGGAGCTGTAATCCCAACTACCTGGGAGGCTAAGGCAAGAAGATTGCAAGTTCAAGGCCTATCTGAACTACAAGAATGAATTCAATGAATTCCAAGTGTGGAAAACCCAAGGAAGCCCTATCTCAAAAGTAGAAAAAAAATTTCTGAAGGTTTAGAAACTGCTCAGTGGTAGAGTATTTGTTTGGCATATGAGACTTTAGGCTCAATATTCACTATGAGAAAAAAAAAGAATGTTAGTATTAATAAATAGTAAGTCTTTATCATCAGCACTCTTTAATGTTCACTTTTCCTTCAAATAAGCTAAGCTGTTTGGGTCTAGCAGGTTTATCCTTTTTTTTTTTTTTTTTGGTCTTTTCGAGACAGGGTCTCCCTATAGCCCCAGCTGTCCTGGAATTTGCTCTGTAGACCAGGCTGGCCTTGAACTCACAAAGATCTGCCTGCCCCTGCCTCTGCCTCCCAAGTGCCAGGATTAAAGGCGTGCACTACCACGCCTGGCAGGTTGATCCTTTTAATTAACAGGTATCAAACTGCTTTGACTGGAAAGCTGTCAACTGAGCTGCCTCTCTTGCGCACTGGTCAGACTATCCCTAGAACAACCCTTTGCTTGGGATGGTTCACAGGTGCCTTAAGGAACCCATGATCCAACTGCAAGGAACATTTCAGCCCCAGCTGCCGGCCACAGCTTCTACTTCAGGCGGCCTTGCTCCACTCACAATCATTCCAGACAAACTGCACCAGCTTTGGGAAACTTCGCTTCAGGCAACACAAGCCTTGGTACTTTCTAGGTGATCCTGATCACCCTGCAGCTATTCTCACTCAGTCAGAGTGGGGACCACTGCCCCCAGTAACTCCACAGAATGTGATTGGTGCAATGTAAGGCCTGTGATTGGTCCTCATGCAAGGCTTTGTGATTGGTGGACCTGGAACTTGTGTTGTGATTGGTGCAAATTACAATCATACATTTGCATGCTATAACTGCCTCCAAGCTACATGACCAGGGTAGGCTATTCAGTTCATATTACAAGTCACTGAGAAAATACTCTATCGTATTCTATCATATTGCCCTGTGGTATGGCAAAATTAGGCCCAATATAAGGCTTCTCCTGAGTGATCTTTTCTTGCCTATATGTGATCTTCACCATAGGTAGAGTGAGCCAAGCTAGTAACACAAAGAGGAGGCAGCTGTAGTGGCAGCAGAAGCAATACCCGGAGTTGATGTTCTAGAGAGCTGAGACTTCACAATAAGCTGTGAACACTTTTGAAGCCAGCCTCTAAAAACCAGGCCAATTATTGCATGTATTTTAACAAGCAGTTAACAAATACATGTGGAAATGATTACCTCTTCCTTCTCATGGAGCATAATATGTGCTTTGAGACTGGCCACTCGGGAGAACCTCTTGTTGCACACAGGACAGACAGGGTCTTCTGCATTGTGTGTACATTTATGAAGCCTCAGGTTGAATTCTACATTAAATGTCTGGGGGCACTGGTCACATCGATGTGGCTATTTGAGAGAAAAGTAAACAAAGCAATGAAATACAATTTTCTCACACATACTATTTTTTGAAATATTAGTAAGTACCATAATCCATAGATAGTCTCTAGTCTCTCTAAAACAGTTTATTCTGGACCTGAGTCAATACATTCAAAAGGAACATGGTAAAGCTGCTGACAGAATTTTTCATTATAAGAACAACATGCAAAAAAATGTATTTACTTTCTTGAGGGTCTTGAATGCTGTCTTGTTCAGGCTAGCCTAAAACTCTCAAACTTCCTAGTTCCTCCTCCCAAGTGCTGGGATTAAAGGCATGCGCCACCACGCCCGACAGAAAAGTCAACTATCCCTTTTAATTATAGTTTAATGCCACTTTTCTTCTATTTCCACCATGTCATATCTAGAAGGACATAGTTCACAAAGGAGTTTGATCTTTATTAGAACAAGGGCTAAAAGAGGAGGAATACAGGGTGGTATATTTAAAAATATTTTATGATTTCTTATTTTATGTATATGAGTGTATTGCCTGCATGTATATAAGTACACTTGTATCAAAAGTGCCCACAGAAGCCAGAAGAGGGCATTGGATTTGTCTGGAACTGGAGTTATGGATGGTTGTTACCTGCCATGTGGGTGCTGGGAATTGAACTTGGATTCTCTACAAGAGCAGCCAGAGCTGTTAACTGCTCAGCCGTCTGTCTGGCCCAGGATGGTGTATTTTGAAGTGTTTTGTTTTTTGTTTTTGTTTTTGTGTGTTTTCCCAGACGGCATTTCACTCTTCAGTTTTCTTTATTGCATTCTAGAAGTTTTAGATCCTCTTTAGTTAGGTGCAATATTGTCTACTTGGGAGCAGGATGAGAATGCAGTGTGTTAAATATGTGCTCTAATGATTAAGCTCTTCCTCTTTTAGCCCTTGTTCTAATAAAGATCAAACTCCTTTTGTGAACTATGTCAGACCTTGTCTGACAGGCTGGAGTCTTAAAGCTTCAGAGAGAAATACCAGCCACTATGTTACCTTTTTTTTTCTTTTTAGTGTTTTTGAGACAGGGTCTCCCTATGGCCTCAGCTGGCCTGGAATTTACTGTGTAGACCAGGCTAGCCATATAGAAAACTGAAACTGGGCTGGAGAGATGGCCTAGCGGTTAAGAGCACCAACTGCTCTTGCAGAGGACCCAGGTTCGATCCCCAGCACCCACATGGCAGCCAAAAACCGTCTGAAACTCCAGTTCTAGGAGAACTCCAGCTCCAGGGGAATCCGAGACCCTCTTCTGACCTCTGCAGCATTGCACGACACGGGTGCACAAACTTGCATGCAGGAAGTACATTCATACACATACAGAAATAAATAAAATTAAAAAAAAAAATTTAAAAGAAANAAAAAAAAAAAAGAAAACTGAAACTACCAAAAAGTCTTTTTTTTTTTCTTTTTGTTGTTTTTGAGACAGGCTCTCCCTGTAGCCCCAGCTAGCCTAGAACTCGTTATGTAGACCAGGTTGGCCTTGAACTCACAGAGATCCACCTGCCTCTGGCTCCCAAATGCTGGGATTAAAGATGTACACCACCACACCCAGCTCCAAAAAGTCCTATTTAAAAATAGAACTGAGGGCTAGAGAGATGGCCTAGCGGTTAAGAGCACGGACCGCTCTTGCAGAGGACCCGAGTTCGATCCCCAGCACCCACATGGCAGCTGAGAACCATCTGAAACTCCAATTCCAGGAGAACTCCAATTCCAGGGGAATCCGACACCCTCTTCTGACCTCCGCAGCATTGCACAACACAGGTGTGCAGACTTGCATGCAGACAGTACATTCATACACATACAGAAATAAAATAAATTTTTTAAATAAAAAAATAATAAAAATAGAACTTGTAAAGAATTTCAGCATAGACATTCACTTGAGTACATTCTCAAGATGACAAAATATTCATATGTGTTACAATTTTGATTTTACATGTTGATATCATACCACCCTGTTTCAGAGCCCACATTCCTAAATTCTTTTGGAAATTCATACCTTGTCATTTTGTTCATGCTCTCTCATGTGGCGCTGAAACTGGGACTCTTTCGGAAAAGACAGTAGGCATATTTCACATTTGTGGAAGTTTGGAACCAGACAGTCATCATCAAGAGTATCATCATTCAGTGCCAAAAGTCCATCTATAAAATTTCATAAATACAGATGATGATTACCAGGTATTAGTTCTACTACATACATAAAACTAAATCATTTAGCTATTATTTAAAAAGACATTCATGAGAGATTTTTAGAAGAAATTAGAAAAATACTGAATCTGAAAGATGGGCATGTGTTATAATTAGAAATGAGAAATGTTGGGATACCTGAGACATAGGACAAGAAAATTCTAAATACTTTTTTATAGGATTTTTAGAAACCTGAAACTCATTTTCTAAGGCCTCTCTCTCTCTCTCTCTCTCTCTCTCTCTCTCTCTCTCTCACACACACACACACACACACACACACATAGCCTTAAGAAAGTTCCTTGATCTTTGCAGATTTATCCAGTACTACAACCCAGGGAGGAATCTAACCTCTAAATCACTTCAGAGTATATAGTTTCTTAAGCTACTCAGTAAGCTCAACTCTACAGAAACATTAAAAAGCATTTAAATTCTAGTTCACTGTTCAGTGTATTTCTGAAAACTGCTGAATCTGAAAGATTAAGTCGATAAGAAAAATGTTTGTTTTGCTACAAGGGACTCCAACCCCTTCCTTCCTTGGTCAATTCTGTTTTCACAAAGGGTTCCTATGTCATGCAGGGAAAATGCTACAAACCTAAAGGCATTTTCAAGAAAGAATAAGTATGGCAAATAACATATTGCAGATATCAATGAACTTGTCAAAGATGTCATAAAATAAAGATGTCCTAAGTCACTACAATTCTTTAAAGCAATAGATTCCAAGTCTTAAGGTTGGGGTATAAATATGTAATGTACCAGTACTATACAAGGACTAGAAATTAATTACATAGAATTCCATATCAAATCTGGGGAAGTAGTACAGTTGGCAGAGTGCTTATCTCACATGTACAAGGTCCTGGCTTCAATCCCTAGCACCAAAGCACCATACGGACTGTAATCCCAGCTCTTGGGAGATGGATGCAGAGGTGAAAATTTCAAGGTGATGCCAGGCAAGACATGCCACTGACACAATGAATGGAGGCTATGTGGGTAACCAACTACTTCTGATTAGATCTGAGCCTGCTCCATAGGAAGGAATTCATGTAAAAATGGTCAAAACCCCAGGGTCTAGAGGTCATAGCCTCTAGTGGAGAACCTATGACGGTGTTTTGCTAAAAGGACATGCAGTCAAACTGCCTTACAAATATTTATGGTTATGTCTATAGATTAGTGCTGCTCTCAACCCTAGCCAAGCAAGTCCTTTCTGCAGTAGGCAGCAGCTAACGAAGAGACTCAGCACTGGTCAAAGTGCTGAGAGTGACTATTTAGTGTTCATCCCTAAATGGGACAACAGTATCAACATCTTCCTCCCTGACCAAGACTCAGGAAAGAGGAGGTAAAAAGAATGGAAGCACCAGAGGATGGGGAGGAGTCCTGTGAAAGCTGCCTTCTGGACATGGCATAGCCACAGCACTCCTCAACTCCCTGCAGCTATGATTTACCTGTATAAGACCTGTATGAGATTAAGTCAACATACAGAAGCAGCATTAATGGTCTCCAGTTTGTAACTAACAGAGTTACAAAAAGAAAAAAAAAGAGAGGACATAAAGGTGGGAGGGGATGTACTGGGAAGTAATCCAAGAAGAGTAGAAGGGGGAAGTTAGGGGTGGGGTAGCTGGGAATCAAGATACACTGTGTACTCTGGCCCAAGCCTTTAATCCTAGCACTTGGGAGGCAAAGGCAGAGGCAGGAGATGGAGGCCAACCTGGGCTACGTAGGGAGTCCAGCCTTGGCTACATAGGGAGTCCAGGCCAGTGGGGGCTACAGGGAGACCCTGTCTCAAAAAAACAAACAAAAAAAGATACATTGTATATATGTACGAAATTGTCGAAAAATAAAAGATACTCCTCCCAAAACAAAAAAGAAGTTGTTTATGGCCATGTTCAACTAAATAATATATAATGAGTTTGAGACCAGTCTGGGAAATAGGAGACCCTGTCTCAGAAACAAACATCAAATCTGATCCAAACCATCTGACTTCAGAAATCCAGGACCAGAATGTGGGCTGGAATGCGGGCTGAGGTAAGATCCGAGGATTCAGAATGGCTCTATTTCTCCAGAGACCTGGCAGACCCCTGGCATTGAACATCTCTAGACCTTTACATTCCTGTTAGAGAAAACAGCCTATAATAGTCTCAGAACTGGTCAAGGTTCTTTCCTGTAGCAAGGACTGAGAAATTCCAAGGCGGGGCAGGCAGAAGAGAGAGGGCAGAGAACAATGGGAAAACAGCAAAAATCCCAACATTCTTCAACAGATCCCTGAGGGAAAAAGGTAAATTATAGCTTCTGAAATACCAATTAATTTAAAACACTGCAACTTCACACATTTTAAAGGCTAAGAAAAGGATGCACATAATTTTCAATCTATTCATTCTTACCACGTGAACCAAACTTCAATTACTGCACTAAACTAATAATGAAAATGCTTATGCCTCTCTACTGTTCAAGGTCTACAGCTACAGAGGCCAACAGATTCTTTAAGGGATAAGCCATCTACCAGAGACAAGATGGAATGAACAGCAGCCTCTCTGCGGCCCACCCTCCTGAGGGATTCTTTTGATTTAATATCTTTTTATTAATTGGGTTTCAATGTGATATTTCCATACATGCATGCATGGGTCATGTTCTTCCTTTCCTCTGTCCACTCATTCCATCTTCCCAGCCTAGTCCCTAGCCCTCACTATTCTACTTTCAGGTCCACTTTTTAGGAATATAACAATGATTTACTGGAACAGGATCATAAAATCCCAACTTTTGTTATACAGCTAAGGAAACCAAGACCCCAGAGAAACTATGCCATCTGTCACTGTGCTGGATAGCTTTAGTGTCAACTTGACACACCTGGGTTGAGGGAGCCTCAACTGGGGAATTGGCTCCATTGGATTGGCCTGTGGCCACATCTGTGGAGTATTGTCTTGATGTTCGAACAGTGTGGAAGGGCCCAGCCCACAGTGAGTGGTGCCACCTGGGCAGGTAGTTATGTATGGTATAAGAAGGCAGGCTGGGCATGAGCCAGAGCGAGCAAGCCGGTGAATATGGCCTGTGCTTCAGCTCCTGCCTCCAGGTTCCTGCCCTGAGTTCCTGTCTTGGGCTCCCTAAGTGATGAACTGTGGCCCAGGAGATGTAAGCTGAATAAACCCTTTCCTCCCCAAGTTGGTGTTGGTCAGAGTGTTTTGTCACAGCAATGGAAGACAAACTAGGACAGTCACAATCTCCTAATCAATCAATGGCACAAACAGGACTAATTTTCAATGAACAATCTAAGGCTTCCTCTGAAGTACTTCCTCTCCTTTTAAGGCTTTATGGCTTTTCAGATGGGACCAGTTTATTTTCTGCTCAGATATAACGAGAGCAGATCAAGCTGGATTTCTTCAATACCACCTAATGCCAATGTGTAAACCTAAGGTTGCATATGCTCTTTTAGCATAAAATATATTCAAGTCAGAGCCAGCCAAAGTACCATAGATGTCCAAACCATAAGCAGTTTGAGTAAACAATTATATTCTAATCATTAGTATGCACCAAGACAACCAATAAGAAACATACCTGTGACATAAAGCTAAAGATGAATAATGTTCAAAACCCAAGAACTCCAGGCATGACAACATGCCTTTAATCCCAGCATCCCAGCAGAGCCAGAGGCAGACAGATCTCTGTGAGATCAAGGCTAGTGTGGTCCATATAATGAGCTCCAGGCCAGCTGGGGCTACTGGGAGACCCTGTCTCAAAACAACAAAACAAAGCAAGAACCTGCACATTCTTAAAGCAAATGACTTCCAGGATCATGGTCACCTTGACCCAGGTGTGCTCTCAGTGCTGGCTTAGCCAGGGTTTGCATCTGCAGTCTTTATCATGCCTGCTTTGCTCCACTCACCCCATTTGAAGCACCTGCTTTACTATCTGCACTTAAGACTTTAAACTCAGGGAAATATATAATATTTTTTTAGACAGTCCACAGACAGCATCTAAGTTTAACAAATCTACAATTAAATTACAGCAAAATAAAACCTGAAATACCTACAGGCCCTCAAAAACTAGAACAGAGTTCCTGACTTGAGATCCAAAAATAACAAGACCTTCCAACAAAAGTCAAGCAGCATACTATTTCCTTTGACAATGCAAGGGGAAAAAATCTTGATTTGGGGCTGGAGAGATGCCTCAGCAGTTAAGAACACTGGCTACTCTTGCAGAGAAGCTCACTTTGAATACCAGCACCCACATGGTGGCTAACAACCCTCTATAATTCCAGTTCCAGGAGATCCAATCCTCTCTGTCTTCTGAGGGCACTGAACAACACAGGTGCACTTACATACATGTAGACAATATATTCACTCATATGCATAAAATAAATTAATAAATAATAATAAACCCTTGATTTTCTACAGAGTACCTTCTAGGTGGGCTCAATGCCATTGTTCTGTCTTTTCTCTACAGAGAATTTCTGAATCACTGACACAGGAAGCACGTCTACTCTAAGAGAAGGAGAGCAAGAGGTGAAGAACTGTGGAAAGCTGTTCCAAGGTCAATAAACCCCACATTCTAGGAGCTGAGGATGTGGCTCAGTTGGTAGAACAGTTGTCTAACATGCCTGAAGCTCTAGGTTTGATCTCCAGCCCCATATTAAAACTAGGCATATTGCTGGGCGTGGTGGCACACGCCTTTAATCCTAGCACTCAGGAGGCAGAGGCAGGCGGATCTTTGTGAGTTCAAGGACAGCCTGGTCTACAGAGTGAGTTCCAGGTCAGCTGGGGCTACAGGGAGACCCTGTCTTGAAAAAAAAAAAAAAAAAAAAAAAACCCTAGGCATATGGCCCCCACCTATGGTCGCAGAGCTTTGGAGATTGGAAACAGAAGACTCAGAAGTTTAAAGTCAGGGCCGGGGCCAGCCTGCCCTACAGGAGACACTGCCTCAAAACAAAAACCTACACACTTTGAAAAGAACAGTAGGACCAAAAGAGGGATATGTAGCACAGACCACAGGACACAGAACCAGAAAAGTTAGTGCTTCGGTCCTGCCAAGTTACTAGTTGTAGGGATCTGGCAACCAAATAATCTTTCTCCCAGCCGAACTCTTCACTCACAGGGAGGATAACTGCTATTATGAAGATCAAAATTACTTAATGCATGTGAAGCTATTTCTTTAAATTCTTTTTTAAATGTATGGGCTGGAGAGATGGCTCAGGGGTGAAGAGCACTAAGCTGCTTTGCAGAGGACCCAAGCTTAGTTCCCAGTAACCATATGGCAGCTAGCAAGCATCCATAACTCCAGTTCTGGGGGATCTAACACCTTCTTCAAACCTACATGGACACTGCACACTCAGGTACATTTACATATATGCAAGCAAAACACTCATACAAATAAAAATAAAATAAAAAAATTTTAAGAGTTCGCTGGGTGTTGTGGCGCACGCCTTTAATCCCAGCAAAGCCAAACTGGTCTACATTGTGAGCTCCAGGCCAGCTGGAACTACAGGGAGACCCTGTCACAAAAAAAAAAAAAAAAGAGTTCATCCATCAAAATGGCTAAAATCAAGACCCAGGCAATACCAAGCTTCACTGATGATATGGGGTACTAGAAACCTCAGATATTACTAGGCAGAGGGAGAGCTGCTATGCCCACACTGGAAAGCTGTAAGGCACCATCAACAGAAAGTGAATACACACATACCTTTCATTTAGTTATTCTTCTGGGTGTATCTCCAGCAGAAATGTGTATGTGCACTGAAAAGACATGTTTAAAGTTTTCATAGTAGCACTACCTGTGACGGGCAAGTAAGTACAACACAAATGTCCACCAAAAGTAGAATGGGGAAATACACCAGTGAAGGGTCACATTTGGAAACATTGCCAGACAAGGAGAATAAACAATTTGCAGCTCTAAACAGAAGCAGGTTAACTTCACATATTTACCAAAATATGGGTTTTTTGGGGTTTTTTGGTGTTTTTGAGACAGGGTCTCCCTGTAGCCCCAGCTGGCCTAGAACTCACTCTGTAGACCAGGCTGGCCTTGAACTCACAGAGATCCGCCTGCCTCAGCCTCCCCAGTGCTGGGATTAAAGGCGTGAGTCACCACGCCCCAAATGGATTCGTTTAAAAAAAAAAAACTAACAGAGCCAAGCATGGTAATATATGCCTATAATCCCACTGTGCCCATGACTAGGGAGGTAGGGGATAATCCCACTATGCCCAGTACTAGGGAAATGAGGCACAGGTGGGAGTAGAAGGATAAACAGATCAAGACCAGACTCAGCCATACAGAAAGTTTGAGTCTGAGGGAAGCCTGGGCTGCAAGAAACCTTGCCTCAAAGAAAACAGTAATAAAAACCCTAAATAGGCAAAATTAATGTATGCTGTAATGCCAGGCGTGGTAGCACATGCCTTTAATCCCAGCACTTGGGAGGCAGAGACAGACAGATCTCTGTGAGTTCAAAGCCAGCCTGGTTACACAGGGAGTTCCAGGACAACAGCTGGGGCTACAGGGAGGCCCTGCCCCCCCCCAAAAAAAATCTATGCTGTCTCTGCTGTAAGTCAGGACAGTGACAAGTCTGTTTATGTCCTACTTCCACATGTGGATACTAACTACATAAGTTCTCTATTAAAGCTGAGTTCACCACAATTACTGTTCTTCTCTATATGGTATATACTAATGTATTTTAAAAGAACAGAGCTTGGGCCTGGAGAGATGGCCTAGCAGTTAAGAGCGCCGACCGGTCTTGCAGAGGACCCAGGTTCAATCCCCAACACCCACATGGCGGCTGAGAACTGTTTGTAACTCCAATTCCAGAAGAACTCCAGTTCCAGGGGAATCCAACACCCTCTTCTGACCTCCGCGGCATTGCACAACACGGGTGCACAAACCTGCATGCAGACAGTACATTCATACACATACAAAAATAAATAAAATAAAAAAATTTAAAAAAGTGTATTCTTGGGGTCGGAGAGATGGCTTAGCATTCAAGAGCACTGGCTGTTCTTGAGAGGACCCAGGTTCAATTCCCAGCATCCGCAAGGTGGCTAAGAACTGTCTTTAACTCCAGTTCCAGGGAAATTCCACACCCTCTTCTGACCTCCATGGCATTGCAGGACACGGGTGCACAAACCTACATGCAGACAGTACATTCATACATATAAAAAGTAAAAAGGGGCTGGAGAGATGGCCTAGCGGTTAAGAGCGCCTACCGCTCTTGCAGAGGACCCGGGTTCGATCCCCAGCACCCACATGGCAGCCGAGAACCGTCTGAAACTCCAATTCCAGGAGAACTCCAGTTCCAGGGGAATCCCACACCCTCTTCTGACCTCCATGGCATTGCAGGACACGGGTGCACAAACCTACATGCAGATAGTACATTCATACACATAAAAAATAATAAAAGAACACAGCTTGAGAGTTGGGCACGGTGGTGCATCCCTGTGGTACCAGCACTTGGGATTCTGTGAGTGCAAGGCCAGTCTTGACTCTACACAGTGAGTCCCAGGACAACCATGGCTACAGGGAAACCATGTCTCAAAACAAAAAACAAAAAACAAAAACAGAGCTTGAACATTCAAGTCTCCATTCTGCTCCTGTCTTTTCCTCTCCACTGAAGGTCAACTGTAGCCTAGTCTTTCTGGTAATCACAGTTTGAGTGACTCACCCACATCTACTACTTCACATACAGCTCTTTTTAGGCTAAGACATCACAACTAGGTAATTGGGAGAACAAACAAAGCATTTACATATGGCCCTATACAGAGAAAAGGCCTGGCAGTTCTCCTCAGGCAGTTGGTACCAGCAGGCCATCACCGCATCGGACCTCCTAGAGCTCACCTGATTCCAAGCTCCTGATGTTCCTCCACTCCAGTGAAGTCTCAGAGGGCAAGGACATTTCGATTTATATCTACTCACACTGTTTTCTACAGAAGATACCTTTAATATTCACTAACTATATGGGATTAAACCTGAATACTTTGCTAAATAATAATCTTTGAAAATACTGTCCAAAAAAATTGCTTTTCACTTTTCCTAAGACCTATATGTTTCACTCCACTTTTTTGTTTTTGTTGTTGTTGTTTGAGACAGAGTCTCACTATCTAGACCAAGCTAGGCTCAAACTCATAGAGATCTACCTGCTTCTGCATCCTTAGTACTAGGAATAAAGGCTTGTGCTAACTGCTGAATTTCAAGAAGAGTTAAGGACTTAAATAAACCCTCCCATCTACCATCAGTTGATTTCACAAGAGTGCCAAGATCAAGTCAATAAGAACAATCAGTATTTTCAACAAATGACTCTGGGACAGGCACACCGCAGGCTGCCATGTATAAGAATGAATTCAAATCCTTACCTCATACCATTTATAAAAGTAAATTCAAGCCAGGCGTGGTGGCGCACACCTTTAATCCTAGCACTTGGGAGGCAGAGGCACTCGGATCTCTGTGAGTTCGAGGCCAGCCTGGTCTACAGAGTGAGTTCCAGGACAGCCAGAGCTACAGGGAGACCCTGTCTCAAAAAGACCAAAAAAAAATATATATTTTTTTATGTGTATGAGTGTTTTGTGTGTATGAGTGTTTTGCAAGCATGTATATAAGTGCACCCATGTTGTGCAGTGCCCATGGAGGCCAGAAGAGGGCATTGGATCCTCTGGAACTGGAGTTAATGAACCATTTTTATTAGCTTCTATGTGGGTACTGGGAACTGAACCCAGGTCCTCTGTAAGAGCAGCCAGTGCTCTTAACTGCTAAGCCATCTATCTCTCTGCCCTTCCACCTGTTATGGAAACAGGGTCTTTCTGAATCTGGAGCATACAGCTTTGCATAGACTGGCTGCCCAGCAAACTCCAGGAGAATCGTCCTGTTCTGCCTCCCTGTGCTGGAATTACACGTGCCTTCCACAGTGCTCGGCTGTCGGATGTGTGTGTGTGTGTGTGTGTGTGTGTTGGGGACTGAACTCTGGTTCTCAAGTTTGTAGAGCAAACACTACCAACTGAGGCATATTCCTAGCATCTCCCATCTCTTTTCTTTTCTCTCTCTCTCTCTCTCTCTCTCTCTCTCTCTCTCTCTCTCTCTCTCTCTCTCTCTCTC
>VZQC01009804.1:512922-585646 GCA_009823505.1 Rhizomys pruinosus
AAAAAAAAAAAAAAAAATCCTAATAGAATGCTCAAAAGGCTGGACAAAATCATTGCAGATTATGAGAAACATAATCAGAATGACTGAGTAACAGGCCTCCAACATTTTGGTCTCAGGACCCTTTTAAAATTTTAATGAGGACCCCACTGCAGAGATACATGCATGGCCATGTTTATTGCAGCTCTCTTCACAATAGCAAGGAGCTGGAACCAACCCAAATGCCCCTCAACTGATGAGTGGATAGAGAAAATGTGGTACATCTACACAATGGAGTTCTATGCAGCAAAGAAAGATGACATCACAAGCTTTGCAGGAAAATGGCTGGAGCTAGAGGACATCATGCTGAGTGAAGTAAAAGTCCCAGAAAAACAGACGACAAATGGTATCCCTCATCTGTGGATGCTAGTGCCAATTACCTAGTTGTTCATGGAACAGTGGGAGAACCATGGTGGATTTGGGTAGAAGATCCTACAAATGATCATATTTATCATTCTGAGTATTTTCTAGCTCTTAAAAAACAGGAACACAATGACTAAGTGTTAATCTGTTGATAAATTTAATTATGGTCTTGGTCATGACTTAGGCCATAGCTTCCAAGATTGTGTTATATGTAAAGTAAATGAAATAAATTATATAAAAAAATAAAATAAAATAAAATAAAATTTTAATGAGGGCCTCAAAGATCTCCGGTTTATGTAATTTTATTAATATCTGCCTTGCTAGAAATCTAAACTATTTTTAAATTGATTGTGGTGCCTCACAACTGTAATCCCAACATCTAGGAAGCTGAGCCAGGACTGGCACGAATGGGAACCCATCTGAACTACACAGTGAGCTCTAGGCCAGCCTGGCCTACCTAGTGAGTCCATGTCTCAAAAAAAAAAAAAAAGAAATTTTTATGAGAAAATGTTTTCCCAAAATTATTTACAAATAGTTTAATGTTTAGTATAGCAAGTCTCCTATCTGCCTTTGTATTCTCCCTATTGTGAAGTATTAGTTTTGGCTAGAATGTATGAAACACAGGTGTGGTACACTACCAGAATACTGTGTGCTAAGTTGTCTGCAGTTATACCCACAACTGCTTTCATATTACTACAGCAAAAGTTAGCCAGATAAAATAGCCAAATACACTTAGTATCACTACAGAAATATTTATCTTACAAACTTATGAAAGCATGTCAGGGAGCCCCCAGGGGTCCTAACAACACACTTTGAGAAGTACTGCAGTGAGACTGACTGGTAAGGTTGCCTCTGAAAAGGTCTGAGGCCTCTTTGAAGAAGCTGTAAAACCTCTATGTACAGAGAAATAAAAGGAGGTGATCTCTCAGAAGAGGGAATTGCAAGGCCCCTAAACAGAGAACAAAGGCACAAGCGGCATCATCAAGGACAACAAAGACTAATGCCAGACTGAGCACTGAACACTAAGGTCCAAGGGTCTTTAGGAGTTCCAGGTTTCTGTCAAAAGCATGAGAGACCCATACCTTTAATCAGGGTGGGATCCTAGATTGCATTGGAAGAGATCAAACACACTAAAAAGTAATGGACTTAAAGCCCAGCAGAGCCAAGTTTGAAGGCTCCACCTTGGGAGTTGTGGGTGCCTTGGAAGACTATGAACTGCAAACCCAATTCTAAGGAAGAGGGTACCAAACTTAGTTACTGGTTGGGGAGATGACTCCGTAGTTAAAAGCACTTGCCACTACGCCTGATAGCTTGAGTCAGAGCACCAGAATCCACAAGGAAGGGGAAGAAATTCCTGCAAGTTGTCCTCTGACCTTTACATGAGCATAGTGGTGCACACACAAAAAAATTAAATCTATTATCTAAAAGTTTTAAATGACTTGGAAAATGAGAAATAGAATTATCCTTAGATATGGGACTTTGGGGAAAATAATGCCATTGGGTAAAGTGGGGAATGTTGACAGAGGAGTTAAGTAGCCAGCCTTGTCTCAATGAAAATTTTACATTCTCTCTAAGCATTCTTCCACATAGATGAGAGACACACTGCATCTTACATTATTCTTGGCATAAGAAACAAAAAAACAAAATAGACAAAAACATGGTCAAGGTCAAAGCAGTGACACACCAAAGACACTACCAGATGAATATTCTGAGGTTTCACTCATAGATCTTCATACCTGGTTATATTACATACAGCCAACAATGCTCCAAAAGCAATCCATGGAAACAACAGCAAGTGTGGAAACAACAGCAGGTGTGAAAACACTGAAGTTCATGAACACAGTCATGACTGACACGCCTGTTGACTTTAAGAGCCACGATAGTAGCTTCTAGTTTGGATGTCCTGTTCCTAAGCTTGCACTGAGCCCAACTCTTCACCCTTTTCTCCCATAGGAAGAACCTAACATAGTCCTTTTTATTTCCAGACCTGACTTCACTGTGAGCATCTGCACCTCTGCTTCTTGCTCAGTTCTTTCATGAACCTCAGTGTAGTCATCCCCAAGGACAGTCAAAAGTCTTAAATAAGTAACATAAAGCTAAACAGAAATCGAGGTGATTCACCTTCCACAGCATCCAAAGAAGACGTGACTTTCTCAGCGCCCATGCAGGGTCCTTTCCCAGCCAGTGAGACTGCACAAACCATAGGGAACATGATGTTGGGACTACCTGGCAGGTGTTTCCTAAGACTAGAATTAAAGTATGCCACCCACAGCACAGCTCCTTGCCTTTCTACACGATGACCCCCATCCTATGTCCAAAGAAACGTCTTGGCAAAGGATGCCCTTGTTTCCTCTTTGCACTGGGGGAGGAGCCCCACTAAGCCCCAGCTGAGCGTAGGCGATGGAGTGGGTGACATTTTCCCCATCACTTCCCCAGGTATAAAACTGTGTGCACTTCCTCCCAGAAGCAGCCCTAAGTTCTCGCACGAATTCAGCCAGCAGGCATAACGACTGAGAAACACTTCCTGCAGCCTACTGCGTGCACAGCCCGTGGCCTCGGAGGCCAGGTCCCCACCAGAAGGGCGTCCCTCCGCGACGCCGGCCCCGAACAGCCAGGCCTGGGCCCAGGACAGTCGGGGCAGGCAAGGGACGGGGGAAGGGGAAGAGCGACATGGAGGGAGAGGACTAGAGGACAACTACGCTGGGAAGGCGACACGGAGGGCGGGAGCCTGATGGGAGGCAGAAAGGGGATCAGGACGCCGAGGAGAGGCAGGAAGGACAGACTACGGAGCCCGGAGAGAGGGGCTCCGGCAGGGCACGGAGGGCAGGGCACAGATGGGAACTCGGAAGAAGGAAGAGGAGGAGGAGGAGGGAGGAGGAAGCCGCCGCCCGCGCCGCCGCCCCCGCGCCGCCGCGGCCCGGAAAGTAGGCCCAGCGCGGAGGGGCCCGGCCGGGCACGGAGGGCAGGGCACAGATGGGAACTCGGAAGAAGGAAGAGGAGGAGGAGGAGGAGGGAGGAGGAAGCCGCCGCCCGCGCCGCCGCGGCCCGGAAAGTAGGCCCAGCGCGGAGGGGCCCGGCCGCGGCGCCCGTATCCGTCCGCCCGCGCTGCGCCGGCCCGGCCAGTCGCTGCCGCCCGCCCTCCGCGCCGCTCCCGGCGCACCCCGCGCCCATCCGGGGACTCGGCGGCCGCCGCGGGCCTTACCGGAGTCGCCGCGCGCCACACCGTCCCGGGGCTTCGGGGGGCGGCCCCGCGGCATCGTCGCGGCGGCCCACCCCTCACTCGCGGTCTCCCTCGGCGGGCGCGCACGCGCGACACCAATGGACCGGCGGGCGGGCGGCGGCAGCGGCCGAACCCAGCCCGCCGGGCTCACGGGGCGACGGCGCCCGGACGTGCGGGCTGCAGCGCTCGGACCGCGCCGGCCTCGGCGGGTTCCATGGCCCGCGGGCCGCGGCGGGGGCGTTGGAAGCGGGCGGTGGGGGGCGGGGGCGCCGCAATGCGCATGCGCGGCCGGGCGGGCGGCGGCGTCACCTGGCTCCGCTGTCCGCGGGCCTCGGAGGCCTGTCGGCTGCAGTGTGTACCCGACCTCCGGGGCCTGTCGGCGGGGCCGCCTTAGAGGAAGAGAGAAGAATGTCGGGTGCATTGTGTACCCGGCCTCCGAAGCCTGGAGGGGGGGTTGGGGGGTGGGTGTGTAGCCCTGGAGTGTGTACCCGGCCTCCAAAGCCTATGGGGTGTGTGTCGCCCTGGAAGGCCAGGCGGCCCCAGAGTCCGTTCTGATCCTAGGCCTCTTAGGACCTGCAAGGTTGAAGCTTTAGCACGGGGAAAAGGAGTCCACAGGTCCCGGGGTGGTTGCATGTGGCTAACCTAAATTATCTGCTGTTTAAGGTCACCCCCTGCCCCCAGGCAGGAAAAGTGCCCCAGCAAGCTTATCAGCTCTGGATGGCTTTTTAAACATCCCCACCAGCGTTTCCTCTTAGGAACCAAAGGCCAGGTGAGGAAATTAACCTACATGATGCCCATGGACCACCAGTTCGTAGGCTTTAACACCTTAAAGTTTACCAGGTGTGTCGATCTTGGTTGTGTTAACTCTGGCCAGTGTAGAGTTCACAGAGCAGTGCAGCCTGAAGCCAGATCAAGAGTAATGTATCGGCCGGGCGTGGTGGCGCACACCTTTAATCCTAGCACTTGGGAGGCAGAGGCAGGCGGATCTTTGTGAGTTCAAGGCCGGCCTGGTCTACAGAGCGAGTTCCAGGATAGCTGGGGCTACAGGGAGACCCTGTCTCAAAAAGACCAAAAAAAAAAGTAATGTAATCAAGCCAAGCCCAGCACCCACCTTTAATCCTGACGCTTGGAAGGCTGAGAAAGGAGGATCACTGAATTCAAGGTCAGCCTGGGCTACGTGGTAAGTTCCAGGCCAGCCAGAGTGAGACCATGTCTCAAAATGTGAAGGAAAAAAGTTAACAGAGAAGAATGGACATGTGTTTCAGTATTCTAACTTCTCAAAATTCTCAGTAAAAATAATTAAAAGTAATAAATCATGATTAACAACTGCATGCTAGGTTTCATGGAATATACAAAAAGTAAAATGGTCTACAAGCTGTAAAAACCAGATCAAATGTTAAAAGAGGTTTTAAAATAGTGGGCCAGTGATATGGCTCATGGGGTAAAGGTACTTGCTGCTCAAGCCTGGCAACCTGAATTCAATCCCTGCAGCACATCTAGAGAGAACTGACTCCACAGAGTTGTCTTGTTACCTCCACATATGTGCTGTGACACTCATATGCTATAATTTATAAGCATCTGCCGGACTTTGTTTTGCGCAGAAAGATTGGAGAAGACAGGAGCTGCTTTAACTGGTTCTTCATAATGGTTCCATTTAACAGCAAGGATAGTTAAGAAATGGCTTTCCATGTAGAGACCAGGTTAAGGGAGAAAAACAGTTGGAGGTGCCAAGTATACTGTGTATGTGCATATGTGTTTATATAGTTACCCAGTTCCTGAAAATTCTCAAGCAAGCAGATAATGTTAAAGTTTAAAAAAAAAAATCAGGTAAAGGCCCTTGCACAAACCCGATGACCCGAGTTTGACCCCCCTCTCACCTTTAAGTTCACTTAAAGTTGAACAAAGAGAACTGTCTCCACGAAGTTGTCCCCTGACCTCCACAGGTGCATCTGAGCATGCATGTCCACACAGAACATTTTTTTTTTTTTTATCTTTTTGAGACAGGGTCTCCCTGTAGCTCTGGCTGTCCTGGAACTCAGTCTGTAGACCAGGCTGGCCTCGAACTCACAGAGATCCGCCTGCCTCTGCTTCCCAAGTGCTATGATTAAAGGCATGCACCACCACACCCGGCTAATTTTATTTTTTTATGTGTATGAATGTACTTGTCTGCATGTAGGTTTGTGCACCTGTGTTGTGCAATACCACGGAGGTCAAAAGAGGGCATCCGATTCCCCTGGAACTAGAGCTAAAGATGGTTCTCCACTGCCATGTGGCTGCTGGGGATCAAACCTGGGTCCTCTGCAAGAGCACTTGGCGCTCTTAACCGCTAGACTACCTCTCCAGCCCCAGAACATACTTTTTTTTGTTGTTTTGGGGGGGGGGGTTGGTCTTTTCAAGACAGGTCTCCTATAGCTCCAGCTGTCCTGGAACTCACTCTGTAGACCAGGCTGGCCTTGAACTCACAAAGATCCACCTGCCTCTGCCTCCCAAGTGCTAGGATTAAAGGTGTGCACCACCACGCCCGGCTAGAACATACATTTTTTTAAACAGTATTTGTTTCCCTATTTCATGGTCTCACTATGGAGCACAAGCTGGCCTCCCAACTTCTGCTACTGCCTCTGCCTCATGAGTGCTTGTAGTACAGGCATGGATTTTGGGAGTGTACTGGTCACAGTGGGCAGAAGCTCACAGCAAGGAACCCATTATTTCCAAGATCTGCCAGTCCAGGAATAACAAATGATTGACTGATAATCTGTTTTTTTTAGTAAACCTTTAGTTCTGTACACAAAATGGCCTCTTGTCCTTCCAGCATTCAGTCTCCCACATGAAGAACTGAGCGGAGTTCCTAAAGACCACGTGAGTTTTAAGCGAATTCAGCCACTGTCACTCTATGCTATTACTCCTTGCTTCGGCAAGAATATCCCTAAGTGTATAAAGTTCATTTCCATATTCATGGAAGCTAAAGTAGGACATAGGCTAAGAAAACAAGTTGGGGGCCTGGAGAGATGGCTCAGCTGTTAAGAGCACTGACTGCTCTTGCAGAGAATCTGGGTTCAATTCCCAGCACCCACGTGATGGCTAAGAACTGGGGGCCGTGTCACCCACCTTTAATCCTAGCACTCAGGAGGCAGAGGCAGGCTGACCTCTTGAGTTCAAGGCCAGCTGGGGCTATAATAAAAAAAAAAAGTTGGTCGAAAATCCCAACAATTTTTTTGGCCAGCAGCTGCAGAGTTGGCTCAGCAGTTAAGATCACGTACCACTCTTGCAAAGGACTTAAGTTTATCTCCTAGCACCCACCAGCAGCTCACAATTGCCTGTAACTCCAGCTCCAGGGCATCTAACATCCTAGTCTGGCCTCTAGATGCACCTGTACACCTGGTCACGTGCACATACATATACAAACACACTAATAATAAAAGTAATCTTTTTTCATAAACAATGAGTAGTGTTCATCAGGTTAAAACCACAGGTCAGCCGGGCATGGTGGCGCATGCCTTTACCCCTAGCACTCGGGAGGCAGAGGCAGGCAGATCTTTGTGAGTTCAAGGCCAGCCTGGACTACAGAGTGAGTTCCAGGACAACTGGGACTACAAAAAAAAAAAAACAGGTCATGGGAGAGATGGTAGCAGTTAAGAGCACTAACTGCTCTTCTTGCAGAGGACCCAGGTTTGATTTCCAGCACCCACATGGAGGGACTCAGACACCCTCTTCTGACCTCTGTGGCATTGTACAATGCATGTCACAAGGATTTGGGCCTTAAACGTGCTTATTTTTGAGACAGGGTCTCCCTATAGCCCCAGCTCTTCTGGAACTCACTCTGTAGACCAGGCTGGCCCTGAACTCACAAAGATCTTCCTGCCTCTGCCTCCCAAGTGCTAGGATTAAAGGCGTGCACCACCACACTCGGCATTTTTTTTTTCTTTTTGAGACAGGGTTTTCCTTTGTAGCCCCAGCTGGCCTGGAACTCACTATGTAAACCAGGCTGGCCTTGAACTCACAGAGATCTGCCTGCCTCTGCTTCCCAGGAGTAGAGTGATTAAAGGTGTGCACCACCACGCCCAGCTTTCATTACCATTTTAAAGCTCTTATTTGCACTATTATCAGAACAGGGACTATAATCTATGTAGGCAGTGTCTCCAGCAGTTTGTCAGCTGTGTCAATATTCTTGCCTGTAAGCCAGCAAGAATACTAAAACTCACATTGGTGGCTGAGGGGCTATGTTATTTTTTGTACCATCAACTTTTCCTGTCTTTTGTCTTACTCTATTTTTGTTGGGTTTTTTGTTTTCAAGGAATGTTTGCTTTTGAGACCGGGTCTCAGTTTGTAAACCTGGCTGATGTGAAACTTGCTAGGTAGTCCAGTCTGTCCTAGAATGCACAGATCCACCTGCCTCTGCCTCCTGAGTGCAGGCACTAAAGGTGTGCATTGCCACACTGAGCCCAGCTTTCCTTGTCTTACCCTGTTTCAGAACTGTCACTTCATACGAGGCATGCATGAACGTCACCACAAGCATTCTCTTCCCCTCCTTTGTACTCTTTCCCTCCTGGGCCTAAACCATAGGTCACTGTAGATGACAGTTTTCTAGCTTTCTGTGCAGGTGGGAGTATACAGTTTTTCCCTGACCCACTCCTCTTATACACTTTCATTTTTTTACCCTGAGTAGTTTTTGGATCTGCCAGTATCAATAATAGCCCATTATTTTTTTTTTTTATTGAAGAACAGATGTACATAAACCACAATCTGTTTGCCTACCAACGGGTTGATAAACCAGGTTGTTTTCAGGTTTTGACTACCACGCACAGGACCTGGAATCAGGTGAAGACTGCCAGTCACCTGTGCAGACAGTTCTAAGAACAGGTGTCTTTCCCCCTGATCCTGGGCGTCGTTGATGAATTGCTGTGACCATCCATGAAGTCAGCTACTGTAAGGTTTTGCCTAGGTTCCTGTTTTCCTTTCTCATAGGTTAGTTCTGGGAAGGGAATGACTAATAGTTTTCTTCTGATAATTTCATACAATATTGTTGTATGAAATTTTGTTCATACAATATTGTTGTAAGTGCTTTCCACTTCTGCCAGCAGCTAATGCCTGGCATTTCCATCTTAGCCATCCTACCTGGCTCTTTACTTGGGTTCTAGGGATTGGACTCAAGTTGTCAGGCTTGCATGGCAAGCCATTCTGCTTACTGACCCATCCCCTAGCCTTATTTTTTCATGTGTTAAGACAGGGTTTTTCTAGGCAGTCCAGGGCGACCTCAAACTCAAGTTCAAGGCCAGCCTGGTCTACAGAGTGAGTTCCAGGCCAGCTGGAACTACGTGGAGACCGTGTCTCGAAAAGACAAAAAAAAAAAAAGGATAGCTCGAATAACAGAGTGATAAGTAGGCAAGAATTTGCAGCAGTACTTCAGATTTGTTGCCTTTCCCCAGAAACACTATATTGCCCAAGATGGATACAGCACCATGTGGGGAATAGTAAGAGTCAGGGCTGCGGGATCTAGGATCTTACCAAGATCACAGTTTCAAAAACTATCCATGCATTTGGCATCACTAGTGATGCTTTTCCAACATCACTTAAGTAAGCAAATTAGGTTTGAAGGAAGGGTGGCTTGAGTAACAGGAAGAAAGAGGCTAAATCAGGATGAAAGTGTCTTCAAACACACTGCAGGGAAGGAGGAGGTCCCCAGTGAGTGGACTCTGGCTCTGGAGATCAGCTACATGGTATCACCAGGGATGGCTGCCAAGTGAGTACGTAACTGACAACTCCCAGTGCACCAAGCCCATGACCCATCACTGTTAGCCAGGGTGCACCAAGCCCACGACCCGTCATTGTTAGCCAGGGTGCACCAAGCCCACCACCCGTCAGTTAGCCAGGGTGCACCAAGCCCACCACCCGTCACTGTTTGCCAGGGTACACCAAGCCCACCACCCGTCACTGTTACCCAGGGTGCACCAAGCCCACCACCCGTCACTGTTACCCAGGGTGCACCAAGCCCACCACCCGTCACTGTTAGCCGGGGTCCTGTCACTTTGTAGAGCTCCCCATTAACGTTTTTCTAGATTCCTGTGCTCTCCACTCTGGAAACATGCTACAGGCTGACTCCCTTCTCACTACCAGTGACTGCAAGCTGGTACTAGTGGACCTCTCAGCAATTATATGGCATAGAACCAGGCCCTTTCCTCAAGTTTCTAAGAAAGGCGTCTGCCACAGGCCTGAGCTCTCCTCAAAGCCCTCCCCATGCTGCTGCTCCAGTCTTTCTATGGGGTTAATAGCACCTCTAATCTCTTACCGCCCCCAACAGTCTATCTCGGTGTTCCTCTGGAACTCCAAACCTGAGACCTTTGAGTTATGACCAAGGGGAATTGCACACTCTGAAGATTACCTCCAACACAATGTTGAGACAGAATGCAGATTTAATCTTTTTCATGTAAAAGATTATTTTGCAAAAATATGGTATTAACTTCTTTAGGAATAAAATAACAGATTCAGCCCTGAAAAAATACAAAGGAGGACAAGACAAAACAAGGAAATTCTGAAAAAAAGTTAATGCTCTTGTGTTGTGTTTTTATCTAGCCATCGATCTTGAACTGATCCACCTGCCTCCACCTCCCAAGTGCTGAGATCGCAGGCATGTTACATCACACCCTTTTATGTAGTGCTGGGGACCTAACCCTGCACGCTAGGCAAGCACTCTGCCGCTGAGCTACATCCTCAGTCCCCCTCCATGTTCTCTTAATTCACACAAAGGATACAACGACTTGAAATTCAATTCGGGGGGGCGGGCTGGAGAGATGGCCTAGCGGTTAAGAGCACCGACCGCTCTTACAGAGGACCCGGGTTCGATCCCCAGCACCCACATGGTAGCCGAGAACCGTCTGAAACTCCAATTCCAGGAGAGCTCAAGTTCCAAGGGAATCTGACACCCTCTTCTGACCTCCGCGGCATTGCATGACACGGGTGCACAAACCTGCATGTGGACAGTACATTCATACACATACAGAAATAAAAATTTTTTAAAAATGTTTAAAAAAAATTCAATTTGGGGACATGTTGCAAAGTAACTCATGCATTAGCATTTGATTCTCACCACATCATTCTTTCAATAGACAAAGAGCCATCCAGTTTTTCCCACGAGTGTAGTATGTGGAGACTCACAGGTCAGCATTTTGTCAAGTTCATAGAAAGTGGGTAGCAGAGTTGCTCTGCAGGTCTTCAGAGCTCCGCCTAGCCCCATCTCCACTTTCCATGTTGAGATTCACCTTCTAGACAACCCGCTGGGGCTCTCTTCTGTCCTTGTCAGCTGAGGCAGAAGTACTCCACCTCTTCTCCAGCCACGTCTAGGATGGAGTAGATGACTCAGGTGTTCACTCACAATAGTCATCACAGGCCACAGCTCACTAAGGGCTTCTCCGTGGGAAGCAGTGCTGGGTACCACCTGAAAAGCTACAGGGCACGTGCCTCTCCCCACACACGTGTCTCAACAACTGACTGGGGAAGAAGAAAAACATTTCTAGGAAGGAGCAATTAAACATTTTATTTATACAACTACATGGCTTTTCTAAACTCCACAGCCTCCCCACACAGCAAAATAAAATGTAGGTTTATGTTGTTTAATTGCACCATAACTCCTTATGGTCCAATTTCTAGAACACATTCAGGGCAGTGTGCAGCACAAAGTGACATAAGCTATCACTTTGAAGGTATGATGGATGTGTGTATTCCCATAATAAGAACACATGACATTCTAGAGCATTCCATGGAACGGCCGCTGCAGCAGGTTCTAGGCTGCTGACCTTCCACCTTGACTGACAATGTCAATTTGGGAAGTTGTTTTACTCTCTGGGTACAAAGGTGTTAATTCTCTCTGCAATAGATACAGGCATGCTTTCCTGTTTGAAGGCAGGAAAACCCTCCTGTGTACAGTTCTCTTAAGAATTTCTACCATCAAGTTCGCCTCACCTGCCCTCACCTCATCAAAGGAAATACATTCTACAGTCAGCATTTGGGGGGCTGCAGTTCTGTGAAGGTGAACTCTTCGACATAAGCTTCCACTACAGAAAACGTGTCAAACGGTGAACCTAGGAAATCATTTCACTTTCCTGGGTCTCAGACTATAAAATGAGAACAGTGAACCTGCTGCTCACCCAGGACTCCAAGGTTTAACAAGCTACAACTGCTCCATAAGTGAACATAAAACATCCAGCACTCCTTTTCTTCAGGAAATTGACTGGGTAGGGGTTAACAGACAGCGGTCCTTGAATACAAACCGTCCAAGGCATCAGGGCATGCCTGCTTGCCGGGCTCATCACAGAAGCAAGTTACACATCACGATAATGAAAAATTTATCAATGCTTGACAAGTGAATCCAAACCAAACCTCCATTTATGCAGGGTGGAACAGCCTCTGACTGGGGAAGCCGGGGACACCAGAGGAGTGGGCTGGAAGAAGATAGCCTCCCACTCTGTCCTCTCTAATCCCCAGTGCCGAAGCCCAGTGCCTGTGATTAACCTGGAGCCAGGCAATAAGCAGGAAAGATGTCTCCATGATGATTTTCCTGTCCCTTCTGACCTCAGCCCTGCTTATCCTACCCCCTGTTTAGAGACAAGGTCTTGTGTAGCCCAGGCTGGCCACAAATTTGCTATACAACTAAGGAAGATCTTGAACTTTCTTTTTTTTTAGGCTTTACATTTAGTGTATCCGTGGTGCTCACATCCACACAGCTTGGCAAGCATGTGGAGGTCAGAGGACAACTCTAGGGAGTTGGTTCTCTGTTTCTACCATGTGAGTTCCAGTGATCAAACTCAGGTCGTCAGGACTGACAACATTCTCCTTCACCAACTGAGCCATCTCCCAGGCACCATGACCTTGAACTGATCTTTCTCCACCTCCCTGATGCTGTCTGTGATTAATAAGCCTCCTCACCCACCTTGTAGACACTATCATCCAGGCAGGCTCTAGGAGGAACACATCTGTCATTCCCCAGTCCCCAGGACTTCTAAGTGGTGGCTCATTCACTCCCAGGCTCTTCCTGCAGTCTCAGGAGCTGGTAGGAGCTTTGACTCAACCTTCTGCCACCAACCCTGAGAATCTAGGCTTCCCCAAGCTCCTCTCTGAGCTTCTGCCTCTTGGGAATGGCAGCTCCCAAAGCCAACTATCTGTTCCACTCTCCCCAGAGAAGCTTCTTGGGGGTATGTAGGAGGCTTCAGTCCCAGCCCTGGCACATGCTGGAGCCCACAGTCATCCATGACACAGTCATCCTGCACACACTAGCAGGGTGTTAGAAGAAAAGAAAAAGAGCCTTGGTGGTGCACATCTTTAATCCTAGCACTTGGGAGGCAGAGGCAGGTGGATTTTTGTGAGTTCAAGACCAGCCTGGTCTACATAGTGAGTTCCAGAACAGCCGGAGCTACAGGGAGACCCTGTCTCAAAAAGACCAAAAAATAAATAAATAAATAAATAATAAATAAAATTTTAAAAGGAAAGAGAAAACCCAGAAAAGGGACAGAGTGAAGGTTGGGGTGACGCCACCTGGTGGTAGCACATCAGAACTCAGGAATCCCAGCAATGCCGTTTCCTGTGCTGGCCTGACCTCCAGTGGTAGGCTGACATAGCAAAACACTTAGAATAATTTGCCTACTGGTCCTAACTGGGGTTTTTCAAGTGAGCAGGCTTTATGTATTATACTTTTACTCTGCTCCCCCAACACTCACAAAACAGGTGATTTCTAGGCCAGGAGGCTTCGCTTTGAGACACAGAAGATTATTTCCCAGAAAACTGCAAAAGCAGTAAGATGCACCTAACAGCCCCAAAGGAAGAAAATAAAAGATTTGCTTTATCTCCATGGAGATCTGAGACGAACAAATTGCAGGTAAATCCAGAACTCCCCCATTTCAGATCACCATGACAACAGACATGTGGGACATGTCCTAATGAATAGCATTGGTAACAAGTACAAATAAAACAAGGGGAAAGCCTTCAAAGAGGGCTGGGGAGAGGATCGACGCAAGCGTCAGCACCAGAGTTCACATCCCTAGAACCCACTTAAAAGCTTGGTGGGCTTGGTGGCTGGCCTGTAATTTCAACCTCAGAAGCCAAAGTCAGGGGATTCCCCAGAACATGCAGCTAGCAGGACTAGTCATATTGGTAAGCTCTAGGCTTGATTGAGAGTCCCTGTCTCAAAGGTAGAAGAGCGATTAAGGAAGATTCCAGGTGTGAAACTATGGACTTCGCATGCGAGCACATGTGCCTGTGCACACACATACGTGACACATGCACATATGACACATGCGTGGATACCCACACACAGAAAAATTCATGCATACACACCTTTTTTAATTTTTTTTATTTCTGTATGTGTACGAATGTACTGTCTGCATGCAAGTCTGCGCACCCGTGTCGTGCAATGCCGCGGAGGTCAGAAGAGGGTCTCCGATTCCCCTGGAACTGGAGTTCTCCTGGAATTGGAGTTTCAGACGGTTCTCGGCCGCCATGTGGGTGCTGGGGATCGAACCCGGGTCCTCTGCAAGAGTGGTAGGCGCTCTTAACCGCTAGGCCATCTCTCCAGCCCACACACCTACATATACACATGAAAAGAAGTAAACAGGAGAGAAAAACGGGGGCTGGAGAGATGGCTCAGTGGTTAAAAGCACTGGGCTGCTCTTGCAAAGAACCTGGGTTCAATTCCCAGCACCTACATGGTGGCTAACAACTACCTATAACTCCGGTTCCAGGGGAATCCGACGCCCTCTTCTGACCTCCGCAGGCATTGCAAGACACAAGTGTACTTACATATATTTGAGCAATATACTCATGCACATAAAATAAAAAGTAAAAAACCTTCAGTAAAAAACATGGTTCAGTAAAAAGCTCAGTTGGTAGAGTGCTTGCCTAGCATACACAAGCCCCTGGGTTCCGTCCCTAGCACCACATGTAGCACATGCCTGTACTCCTAGCACTCAAAAGGAGGATCAGGAGTTCAAGATCATCCTCAGCCACATGGTGAGTTTGAGGTCACCCTGAACTACCTGAGATCCTGTCTCAAAAAGCAAGCAAGCTGTGGTTCTTATTATTAAGTTAGAAAAAGCATGAAACCCCAATAAAGGGCACATGAGGCTTAGGTCACTCCAGGAACATACTTTACTTCCATATGGGACTGCCATCGTTAGCTGCCTGCAGACACGTGATGGGACTGGATAGCATGGCAGGGGGCAGAGAGAGAGAGAGAGAGAACAGAGAGGGGGGACAGAGAAGGGGCAATGCGACAAGGGGGGTAGAGAGATAGGGACACAGAGAGAGGGCAAGGGGACAGAGAGAGGGGGTAGAGAGAGAGAGGGACACAGGGCAAGGGGACAGAGAGGGGGGTAGAGAGAGAGGGACACAGAGAGAGGGCAAGGGGACAGAGAGGGGGGTAGAGAGAGAGAGAGGGACACAGAGAGAGAGAGCAATGGTGGCTGGGGTCCACCCTTTATACCCATGGGGCAGGACCTCAGGTAAGTGGGAAGGGGTCAGAGGATTGGCAGCTTCCGGAGGAAGTGGGCACCTGTGTGCCCCTTAGGATTCTGGGAAGCCTGGACCTAATACTTAGAAAAAAATGAGATGGTAATTGTTGGGCTTTTTACCCTTGGATACTTAATGAGCTATATTACATATTCTATATTGTATATTCCATATTCAGGCAATAAGAATTTAGTGTTTTCTGACTTGAAATAAAACACAGTTAGTCCAGATTCAAACTTTTTTTAAAAATGAATATAATAATTTTATTGATAAGGAGTTTTATAGTAACCATGGTTGAATCTAATAACTGATAGTTTTTTAGTTGTCACTACTTGAAGGTGACTATTATCAACAATTCAAGGCTCACCTTAGAGCCTAAGTGGTTGCAGTCAGATCTGAGAGTTTGGAACACCAAGGGTAAAGGATCCTTCATGTTCAGGTCCTGCAAGTGCAGAAGGTCTGAGTGCCCCCCACAGAGGCAGGTGTGATGATGCTAGTCTATTTTTTTTTTTTTTCTTTTCAAGTCAGGGTCTCCCTGTAGCCCCAGCTGGCCTGGCTCTCGCTATGTGGACCAGGCCGGCCTTGAACTCACAGAGATCCGCCTGCCTCTGTCTCCTGAGTGCTGGGATTAAAGGCAAGCACCACCATGCCCAGGCTAAGACTGTTCTTAGCCACCATGTGGGTGCTGGGAATTGAACCAGGATCCTCTGCAAGAGCAGTCAGTGCTCTTAACCACTGAGCCATCTCCCAGCCCCATGCTGGTCTATTAATCTACCCACCACAGCGCTGCACTCCACAACCTTCAATGAAGCCCTGCTGCAGGGAGTGGAGATCAAGCCCCAGGCACAAATTCCCAGCTCCCCAGTTCAGGACACTAAAGCACTGGATCGGCACTGCATGAGTTGTACAGAGCTACCCCCAGGTCCCCTTAGCCCACCCCACCCTCCTCCTCACTGGGTTGGTCCTTCCTTATCCCTTTCACCCTCTTCTCAAGTCTCCCTCTCCCTCTTCCCTAGGGCTGACCAACCTCCCTGGAAGTCAAGGAGAAGGATTGCTAGGAAAGGAGAGGAGGCCCAGCTGTCTCACGGACTGAAATGGAAGTGGGTGTGCTTTTCCTTGAAGCACACCCCGGGGGGCTGCTGACCATCAACCATCTCTCTCGAAGTTTCTTCCTAAGGAGACTTTGGGGAGGAGAGGTCAGGAAGAGTGAACTCTCCATTAATTGTTTTTGCTCAGCGGTTTCTAGATGTGAGTGCTACGGCCGGAAAAAAATGCTAGAGTTTTCAAGCTGGGGCCTTGGTAGAGATCCAGAGGAGCTGAGGGAGAAACCAGGCTAATCCTGTCCACATGAGTCTGGCTAGTGATCAGTGATGAGAGTGTCTTATCTCAGCAGAACAATGCTTGGCATAGACCATGCACTGACAGAGGTACAGCGCAGCTTGGAGTCTGTGGATTGAAGTTGTTGTGACCCTGTTGTCTAGGAGTCTAGGATGGCTACCATCTAGGGTTTGGGTTCATTTTCTCAGCCAATTAAAGAATTAAAAAGCTGGGGAGGTGGGGGCTCAGACCAGCAGAGTGCAAGAAGCAACAAACTTTTGTTTTAATTTTATTTTTATTTCTGTATGTGTATGAATGTACTGTCTGCATGCAGGTTTGTGCACCCGTGTCATGCAATGCTTCAGAGGTCAGAAGAGGGTTTCAGATTCCCCTGGAACTGGAGTTCTCCTGGAATTGGAGTTTCAGACGGCTCTCAGCCGCCATGTGGGTGCTGGGGATCAAACCCGGGTCCTCTGTAAGAGCGGTCGGTGCTCTTAACCGCTAGGCCATCTCTCCAGCCCCAGCAACAAACTTTTATTGAAAGATAACTAATCACACATCCATACACAGAGAAATAAAGCTCTCCACAAGTGGAGAGAATTGAGAAACCCAAATTCCAAGTGCCCCTCCTCCCCGAAGGGCCTGGGTTTTAAGGGTTTTAGTGGCTTATCTCCTGTCTTCATCTCCCCTTATTTTGGGTTGGTCAGCTTAAACGAAGAAGAGAAATCTGATAGTCTTTAGCTTCAAATAATGATGTGTCCAGGTCTGGCCTCTGTCTTATCTGAACTGGTTTGGACTAGTTAACTGGAAAGAGAATACTAGGGGAGGGCCCCGAAAGAAAACCCCACAGGCTAGAGGGGGAGCGCCAGGCCTTGTCTCAGGCCCAGAAAAAGACAGAACCATGCCATCTTTTTGACTCCTCGGTGACCCTGTTTGCTTATCAAGAGATTTAGTCCCTTACAAGGTCATCTGACCCAGACCTCGGACCCCAAATAAAAAACCTGATGACAACAAGAGGGACTCCGAAGCATCTAGTAGCCTTCGTTTTGCAAAAGCTCAGGCCTCTTATCTACAAGCAGAGCGTAAGCTCTCTGAAGCAGCCTCCCTCCACCCCATCCCTGCAATCACATAGAAACAAGAAAGGAAGTCACAAGGTTGATGGAAGGAGCAGGAAGCACCCACTGCAGAGAGGGCCGGCCAGAGGCTGGAGAAGGCAGGCCTCTGACACCTGCAGATACTGTTGGGACAGCAATGGCCAAACAACACTGCAGGGAGCTGCCTGGGAGGATGCAGCCTCATGACTGTCTAGTTTATGATCTGTACACAGCTCAGCCACTCACCAGCTCTGAATGGTCTCAGACACGTTGGAAGCCAGCCACTCTAGGACTGTTCAATTGTGGAATCGTGGCTTACTCTGGGCTTCTGTGATGGAGAGGAGGTGGCGGTGTGGGAAATGCTTAGCACAGGTAGATGCGGCAGCAGCCAAGTGTCCTGGATTCATCTGGCAGGTGGAGCAGTTCTACTGTAGGCACATGTTCACACGGCCATGCTGCAAGGCTCCTGCCCCTGAGTCAGCAAGGTTTGAAACTGGAAAAAAATTCCTCTTTCTCTAAGCCTGGACTCTCTCCCCCCGTGCTCAGGACACCTGGCTGTCCCCAGACACTCTGAAAGGGAAAGCAGAGCTCTCGCCTGGCTCTCCATAGACACAGATACAGCTTAAGATGAATGCCGGGGCCTGTGCAGGAAGTGAAAGGCTTGGGGGACGGCTTGGGATGCTGCTTAGGGGTAGACCACTTGCCTAGTTCCATCTCCAGCACCGCCTGCAATAAACAGCATCCCAGGAGAATCTGAACCCAAACTATGGGAAGTAACGCAGAGCAGTGGCTTACCTTCATCCCTCAGGGCGGCCTTTGCCTTATGCAGGCTGGTGTGACACATGGAAAACAGGCAGAGAATGCAGGCACAAATGTTTATGCATACCACAAGGAAATGGGCCTCATGATGCAACATGTATGTATTCAAATCAAACACTCTGCTCCTATTTACACCACCACGCTCTCTTGTTCCTACTCCACCTTCCACCTGCTCCTTGTCCTCCCTCACACATACTCCCTTTTCTACGTTCAGATTTCACAGACACACACACACACACACACACACACACACACACACACATACACACACACTCACACACCGTAATCTAGCTTATAGATAGGAGGGAAAGGACATATCATGCACCATTTCATCTTTTGGAATCTGATTTATTTTACTTAACATGATGATCTACAGTTCTATTCATTTTCTGCCAATGATAAAATTTCAGTCATCTTTTCAAAATACTTTTTAAACAGCATACGTTGCGGCATTTCCGTGTACATGTGTCATTATACTTTGTTCTAATTCATCCCCATGCGCCCCCCCCCATTCTTCTTTATGGATGAATGAAATTCCACTGTGTCTGTATATCACATTTACTCTATCTGGTCATCTGCTGATGGACACTTTGGTGAGTCTATAACTAGGCTACTGTGAACAGTTATGACACACTGATGTTATAAACATGGATAAGCAGGCATCTCTGTGGTAGGCTGACCCTATTTTTGCATTTGGCAAAAAAAAAAAAAAGAGAAAGAAAAACAGTTCTCAGCTTGTACCCACCATTTTTTTTTATTTTTTTTTTTTTTTGGTTTTTGAGACAGGGTCTCTCTATAGCCCCAGCTGTCCTGGAACTCGCTCTGTAGACCAGGCTGGCCTTGAACTCACAAAGATCTGCCTGCCTCTGCCTCCCAAGTGCTAGGATTAAAGGTGTGCGCCACCACACCCAGCTTTTTTTCTTTTTTTTGTCCCAACATTTTTCAGACATATGCGTCTCTATGGCATCCGTGATCTTTAGGGAGCTGGAGGAGTCCTCATCTCAATAAGCAGCAGTCCTTGCAAGTGGCTGAATCCGAGGGACAATACCAGGCCACACCACACTGTTAATCTAGAGAGCAGTGTAGCAGATACTGGGGGGTTGTGGACAGAGTGACTAAGCCTTGGGTGGAACACCAGGCTCTAATTAAAGGTCAGAAAAGCAGACACTCCATGTTCCAAGTACAAAGTTATCCTTCTAGCACTGCTCTACCCTCAGGTCTGTGCAGTGCTTCCTATGTGGACGTTTTGCCTCCAGGTGTTCTTCCTTTCTGCTAGGATCCCCGCTATCTGTAGATTCCCCAGTGTGGCCTGGCCAGGCTGGAGCACTGAGAATCAGGCTGCAGCAGAGAGGGGGAGGGAGAAGGTTCTGGGAGCCATAGAGAAAAGAACCCAATAATGGGCCGGGAGAATATTTCACAGGAGGAAATAACTTTATTGGCAACAAACAGGGTTTTATATGGATACCACCATGCTCTGGGGTGGAATGGGGGTGGAGGGGTGTGTGGGAGAGAGCCAGGGAGGTGCCAGCCATCAGGGCTGGGACAACGAAACTCCCAGGTGTGTATTGATAAGTGGGAGGTTTTATCTGCCCAGTACTTCAAAGGAAAGCCTTAGGATATGGGATCTTTCTTCCTGGAGGAGAACCGCCCATCCCCACTCCAAAATAGGAAGTCCTCAAAGAAGCTGTAGGCTGGGATCCCACAGTGCTTGAGCCAAACAAGAGTCTCATCTGGACAGGGATGGATAAAAGATTTGCTTATATGTTTTCTGACTTGTTACTTATTCAGTATTGATGGAAAGCAGTTCTTCCAAAAAGATATATAAGCAAAGCAGAAAGTAAGTAAATTAGCCTTTTAACTCTAAATGCTATGCAAAAGAATAGCTTTTCATTCCCTCATGGTAGTGTGGCAGATTGCTACGTAGACTCCCAGCTGAGCAGTGAGCACTGAAAAATGAAGACGAGATTGTGAGTACTTTTTCATTCAAATTCTCATGCTTTTTATTGTTTTTCTGTTTCCCAATATAGCAACAATACCTTATTTTTATAATCCCAGCTGGGTATAGTGACATATACCTATAAACCCCAGACTTTAGGAGGTGAAGACAGGAGAATCAAAAGTTCAAGCTTTCCGGGCATAGTGCCTCACTCCTTTAATCCCAGCACTAGGGAGGCAGAGGCAGGCAGATCTCTGTGAGTTCAAGGCCAGCCTGGTCTACATAGTGAGTTCCAGGACAGCTGGGGCTCTAAGGAGACCCGATCTCAAAAGACCAAAAACAAAAGTTCAAGATCATCTTTTGCTATGTAGGAAATTTGAGACCAGCCTGGGCTGCATGAGAACTTGTCCTTACAGAAAAGGGGGGAAAAAGAAAAAAGAAAAAAACTGGCTGGGGATATAGCTCAGTTGTTACAAGTGCTGGCCTAGCATACACAAAGCCCCAAGTTCCATCCTCAACATTGCATAAACTGGGTATGCCGGTGCCCACTTTAATCTCAGCATTCAAAGGACGGAGGCAGGAGGATGTTCAAGGTCATCCTCAACTACATAGTGAGTTTGAGGGCAGCCTGGGCTACACTGAGACTGTGCCAAAAGAAAAAGGAAGGAAGGAAGGAAGGAAGGGAGGGAGGGAGGGGGGGAGGGAAGAAAGCCTCAACATATACAACTACCAATTACATGTTCTTTCCCTCAACATACGGATTTTCATTTACTGGTGATAAATGAGGTTGGAGTGGTAAATCTGTGCACCGAGGAGGAACACGGGCTCTTCCAATGTGTCTGCTTTTCTGCAGTGCACAGACCAGTGGTGTGGCAGGAAGATGAGCTTCTTACTTGATTTAAAATTGAAAGATGTTTTTACGGTTTTAGCCTCCAAAATTATGTTGTTAATTTTCTTTCACAGGGAAGAAAGTCTAGATGTGAAACAAAAAGGTGTAGATCTGAAATGTCCCCCAAAGCTCACAACTAAAGGCTTAATCCCTAATGCATCTCTTATAGTTGGAATAAGAAATGTCCCTCACAGGTTTACGGGTTTGAATACTTCGTCCCAGGTGGTGGTGCTATTTGGGAAGGTTGCAGGAAGTGGAGCCTCGCTGGAGGAAGTGGGTCACTGGGGTCCGACCTTGGGATGTCATAGACAGGCCCCATTTCCTATTCTGTCTCTGCTTCCCGAATGCAGATACAAAGTGACCAGCCAGTCTTCTGCCACCAAGCCTTCCCTACCTTGATGGACTGTATCCCTTTGGAACTGTGAGTCAAAATAAACCCTTCCTTTGTTCTGTTGTTTTCAGGGTATTTTATCACAGAAACAGAAAAAAAAATAGCATCTATAGTCAAGGGATAGGATTCAGGCTTTTGATCCCATGAGTGGATTAACCCTTAGATGGGTCTATGATTGAATCAACTATTGGGAGATGATGTTTCCTTTAGGAGATAGATTGCAAGGAGCAGGACATGGGTATGCCTTTACAGGGTATATTTTGTGCTCTCTCTCTCTCTCTCTCTCTCTCTCTCTCTCTCTTCTCTCTCTCTCTCTCCTTCATGAGATGATCAGCTTCAGTACACTACACACTTCACCATGACATCCTGCCTTGCCACAGGGCCAAGTAATGGAGTCAAAGACCATGGACTGAAACCTTAAGCCAAAATAAACCTTTTATCTTTAAATTGCTTCTCTAACACTTGTCTCCATAATGAAAACTTTATTCTTACCAACAGCACCTAAGTTGGAACAGTTCTGAAATCTTTGCAAAAACTAAGCATTCCCATTGGGGGTGGGGTCTTGCCATCTTGAATGGATGAGGAAGGCTTGTTTTACTGGATTGTTACTCTGCATTTCATTTGCCATTCGTGAGGTTGGACATTGCCCATTAGTTCATTGGCCTTTTAAGCTTTCTCTTCAAGAAATTAGGTCCTTAACCACATTTTTCTTGGGACAGAGTGATGCACCTGCCTTCTTAAGAATTGATCTGTGAGCACACTTTACATATACATCAACAGGGTCATTGTCAAAGTGATTAATCAGTAACTCATTCTGGCCACTTCATTATCTCTGATTATAAACTTTGTAAAATTTTTTCAACCCTTGATCTTGGACTTGCTCATCTTTTACTCACTATTGCTCTTGAAATTCATTACAGAAGTACTTGTGTGTTTCCCAGAATCCTCCTGGTGCTGGGTACAGATGTAATTGTGGGCAGGGCCTCCAGGAGAAGTTTCTAGACAAGCATTTCCCTTCTCACCACCATTCTGCCCCAATTCCATCTGCCCCCTCACACAAAGAGCATTAAGACTCTCTCAGGGATTAACAAGCCGCACATTATACTTGAAGAATTATTTGACATTTCAATTGCCCTGAAGTGTGAAAGGGTTCTACTGTGTACAGATTCAGATTCATCATGAACGCTCATAATGTCTTGGTTAGAAGCCCATTTTTCATTTTCTTCTATATATCACAAGCAATTTCCTCTTGCAGTTTAGAGACAGTGTTTCAGTTATGCATCCAGAAAAGAATAGTTTGTGCATAGTAATCAAATTAGCAAATGATTAATCCTCCTTAAATCATACTTAGCGCCTACATAAAAAAGAAATCTTGAAAGGTTTCTTTCTCCACAAATTATGTAACCAAAGTCTTCGTGTATTAATAATCCAAATGGGCCCAAATGCAGAGAATGGATGGGCAGACGGAGCACAATAGAACATCGAAGAGAAGAACATTTGCGAGATTAAGTGAAGTGTCTTGCCCTCCTTGGAGGTCAGCAGTATGGCCCCCTTTAAAAAAAGAAGCCATAAATTTTGATTTTTCACTCCAATTATTTTAATAACATCTGTTAGAAAGATAGTTGGTTAAAACATTTATTTTTTCAAATAACACCAATATATTTATCAATGGGAAATAACTAAAATAGCTAATGAATGCCATGAGAAAATGAGCTTCATTCTTAAAATATATCTTACAAAGCAACCTAAGGACAAGAAGGACGTAATTAATTGCCTGCTGTGAGTGGTTGTACATTCCCACCTGGTGCCAAACACCAAAGTATATTCTCCACCCCTGCCAGGGTCATGTTATATAGCCTCTGGCTAGCCTGAAACTTTCAATCTGACTGCCTCTGACTCTCAAGTGCTGGATTAAAGGGAGGCCCCTCTAGTTTACACCAATACACTGGGACCAAAGAAGAAAGAATTTGGATTTCTTCATCATCCCAACCCCACCTTCTCTGGAGAAGATATCCAAGGGCTTGGTAGGGCTGGCAAGTGCTTGACCCTTGTGGCTCTGGGTGGCTCTCAGTGTCCTGGGTGAGGATGCTGCAGAGCACAAGGTAGGAGGGAGGCAGGGCCATGGGACTCAGCCTATAAACACTTGGTCCTGTTCTCAGGAGATCTGCAGTCTATCTCGGGAGACAAGGTGGGACGCAAGAGAGAATTTGTCAGTGAGGAAGCCAGGAGGCTCTGTGAGATTTGATCCAACAGAAAGTTCATGGGAGGAAGGTGAACTGGCTCCACGGAGACATGATGGCAGGAAACGTGGCCCTTTTACTGTGTGTGTGCCAAGTTCCACACTCATTATAGACAGACCCTCCAAGCAAGCCAGCCAGTGAGAGCATCCACTGAAATGCAGAGGCAGTTGCTCCAGGGGTGCAGAAGACACAGTAACTTGGCCTAGGGACAGTCACCATAGTTTCAATGAATGGAAGTTTCCATTCATGAAATTGCACTTTCATTTTTTTAATTTTTTTTTATATGTATGAATGTACTGTCCACATGCAGGTTTATGCACCCATGTCGTGCAATGCTGCGGAGGCCAGAAGAGGGTGTCGGATTCCCCTGGAACTGGAGTTAAAGACAGTTCTCAGCCACCATGTGGGTGCTGGGGATGGAACCCGTGTCCTCTGCAAGAGCAGTCAGCGCTCTTAACCACTAGGCCATCTCTCCAGCCTGAAATTGCACTTTCAAATAAACCTTCAGCACTTTCAAATGAACTTTCAGTAAAGACAATTAACCGATTAGAACTTCAGTGATTGTGGAAGGCTGGGATGTTGCAGGTCCAGAGCCCATTTATACTTTATCTTGAGTTATCCTTAGCCCCCTAAATAGCCATTGGTTGCCCACCTGTGTCAGTCATAACATCCTGTAACTAGCAAATAAAAACCTTTTGGGATGTTTTAAGATAACAAAGCCTGAAGATTTTTTTCTCCCCAGCAAGTAAAGGCTAAGAATACCACCAGATAGCATCTGAGGTCTATTGGCTGAGGTTTCTTTGCTGGGCTTCAACCTACCTACTTAAAGTTTCCACCAATCTATTTGAAAAGAGCCATGATTTATGACTTTTTTTTATTCTTTTTGAGATAGGGTCTCCCTGTGTAGCTCCAGCTGTCCTGGAACTTGCTACGTAGATCAGGCTCGCCTTAATCTCACAGAGATCCGCCTGCCTCTGCCTCCATAGTGCTGGGATTAAAGGTGTGCACCACCACACCTGACAATTTATGACTTTATTTGGTTGCTATAAAAACTTCATCAAACTGTTACCATGTTGGAACATGGAATTTGGGGTGACCTGAATCTGTGTTCCCAAACCATATTCACTCATCTATGCCTCCAGACTAAACTCTCTCTTATCCCTTTTGAGATGAGAGCTGTATTTTCTTCAAGTTGTTGACAGTTTGGAAGTCACAGTTACAGCCCGGCTGAGGGGCAGGTGCCTTGCTAGGTGACCAGGCTAAGAATCAGAGCCTAGCTGCATGCTCTAGGTGCCAGTCACAGCTAGAAAAGGGTCTGCAGGGGCTGGTGGATACCACTGATGAACACAGCTCACACCCTGGGGCCATCAGTGGAGACCCTGCCTGAAACCCCAGCTTCAGCTTTGAAAATGTAGCAAGTTGTCAACAGTGTGTGCTTTGCAAGGATCAGTATGTGGCCAGCTGTGGCCAGCTGTGGCCAGCTCTGCTCTAACCAGGCACCCACTGGAGGGCCCTTCCCTCCAGGGAAGTATCTGGGACATTTCTAGAGGGTGTCATGAGCCCCAAGCTTCCCTGGGCTGATGCTGTCCACACTACATGTCCACTCTCAGTCCTACTGCTTCTGATTCTCAAGTGCTGGGATTAAAAGACGCGCCTTTGGCTCACTCTTTCTTCTTGTATGGACCAAGTCACTGGGGAAAAAAGAAAGAATGTGGGTTTTTTCATCATTCCAACCCCACCTTCTCTGGAGAAGATGCCCTATGGCTTGTCAGGCTGCTGGTTTTATATCTCCTGGCCTGTCCTAACATGCCTGCTTCCACTTTGACCTGTCCCACTAAGTGGGCTCAGCCTCTGTCTCCACTAAGAGGCATTCAGCTGCACGGGAGAAACTGCAGGCAAGGAAGGAAAGGGCAGAACCACCAAGAGCTGGGACGCTAAAAATATCCAGCCAGCCCACAGCTTTCCACAGGCACTGCGACATGTGCTCCCTCTGCCAAATGGGTTTGGGTTAGTTATCAGTGACAAGGCAAATCTCTCTGATATACTAAGGCCTTCGGGAGCAGCAAGCATAATCCTAGCACTCAGGAGGCAGAGGCAGGCGGATCTTTGTGAGTTCAAGGCCAGCCTGGTCTACAGAGTGAGTTCCAGGACAGCTGGGGCTACAGGGAGACCCTGTCTTGAAAAGACCAAAAACAAAAAACAAACAAACAAAAAAACCAATTCTCACCAAGTGAAATGCATGAAGATTAAAGGCATTTCTCTTTATGGAATCACCTAGTATCTATTTCAAGTGAAGGAGAGAAAAGCAGGACCTTCAGCTTGTTTGGGGGGTCAAGGTAGAGCTGACATCTAGGGGAGACAGAGGGTGTCATCTTGAAAAATGTGCAGCAAGAGGAGAGCCGGGGGCTGGGGACATGGCTCAGACACTAAGAGCACACACTGCTCTTCCAGAGGACCCAGGTTCTGTTTCCAGCACCTGCAGGACAATTAACATCCATCCTTAACTCCAGCTCCAGACCTAACACCCTGTTTTAGTCTCCACGAGTACTGTTTGCACATGGCGCACTTACATACACAAAGCATAACATTCACACACATACAAAAATCTAAAAATATAAAAAGAAAAAAAGAAGAAAGCCTGGGAAATAAAGCAGAGATTGGATTCCCACTCACTACCGCATGAAAAGTCCTATTCCACAGAACTCATGACAGTCACATCCATAACACCTGTGGCAGGTATTTTCCAGATAAAATGCTTCTCAAAGATCTCCACCCACCAGCCAGCCATTTAAATGGGATGCCTGTTAACATTTGGCCTGGGGCTGTGGCTCACTGCGTAGACTCCTTGCCTGGAGTGCATAAGGTCCAAGCTAGAGCCTCAACACTGCACAAAGCAGGCAGGGTGTGGTGAACCACACCTATAATCTCAGCTCTTGGGAAATGGAAGCAGAAGGATCAAAAGTTTAAGGTCATTCTCAGTTACATAGGGATTTTGAGGCCAGCCTGGGCTAAGCCAAAGAGACTCTGTCTCAAAAAAAAAAGGAAGGAAAAGAAAAGAAAATCAAAGGGAGCTATGTTGATTATAGTCCCAAAAATAGAACAGGACTAATCTTACAAAAATATCTGTACCTACACAGTATCTGTTTTCTTACTGAAAAATCTATGAGTTGTTTTCTTTTGAAATCTAGGAAGCTCTTATCCAAGATTAAAAAAATGGCTCAGCGGGCATGGTAGCGCACACCTTTAATCCTAGCACTTGGGAGGCAGAGGCAGGTGGATCTTTGTGAGTTCAAGGCCAGCCTGGTCTACAGAGCGAATTCCAGGACAGCTGGAGCTACAGGGAGACCCTGTCTCAAAAAAATAAATAAATAAATAAATAAATAAATAAATAAATAAATAAATAAAATAATAAATAAAAATAAAAAATGGCTCAGGGATGAAAAAGTACAGTTAGTGATGTACCCACAATCTTGAGTTGTGTGGCCCAAGAGCAGATAAACTGCCTTTTTCATGGTGGAGGGGATGGAAGACTCAGCTGTCAGCCATGAATGTGGTCAAAAATATAAAAGAGAGAAAGGGGCCTCACACAGCTAGCAGTACAAGCCAGACAAAAGAACACCAGCAAAACAAAGGAGTCAGAGCCCAGTCAGCAGGAGGTCTCAGGGACATGGGTCATCTGCAGCCAGAGCAGGAACCAGTCCCTCCCTCCCCTGTACTCTGCATCTCTGAAAATGTCACTGACGCCCCCATCCCATCACCACCTTACATGGGGTTTATACTTTACTCTTTACTTTTTGTCTTCCAAAATGAGAAGTACCTCATTTTAATTAGAAAAAAAGGGGGGCTGGAGAGATGGCCTAGCAGTTAAGAGCACCGACTGCTCTTGCAGAGGACCCGGGTTCGATCCCTAGCACCAACGTGGCAGCTGAGAGTCCTCTTTAACTCCAGTTCCAGGGGAATCTGATACCCTCTTCTGACCTCCGCGGCGACATGGGTGCACAAACCTACATGCAGACAATACATTCATACACATAAAGAATAAAGAAAATTTTAAAAAAAGAAAAAAAATGGATCAAACATGCAAGCAAACAAGGCAGCTCAGAAGCAATGTGTCCCAGGGTGTGTGGCCACCTTCCCTCACAATGAGGAGGGGCTGGTGCTGCTGGGACCAAAGCCCTCTTCTGCTGGACCACTGGAGAGATCCATCCTGGTGTATCAGTCACTAGAGATTTATCTTTCTGTCCTTTGTTTCAGCAAATCATTAATTTTTTTTTTTAATATTTTTGAGACAGGGTCTCCCTGTAGCCCCAGCTGTCCTGAAACTCACTATATAGACCAGGCTGGCCTTGAACTCACAGAGATCTGCCTGCCTCTGCCTTGAGAGTGTTGGTATTAAAGGCATGTAGCACCATGCCCTACCAAACTGTCAATTTTTTAGGTTGTTTTTTGAGACAGGGTATCCTCATAGCCCCAGTGAGCTTGGAACTCAATACATAGACCAGGCTGGCCTCAGTCTCACAGAGATCTGCTTGCCTCTGCCTCACCAGTGCTGGGATTAAAGGTGTGCACCATCATACCCAGACAAATTAATTTTGCAATTTGTGTTGTACACTCAATTTGTACTGCGTTGTCAGATTATCCTTTTTGAGTCATTTCAGCCCCCCCCCCGTGGCTTCTATTATTAATTCTGACCTTGAAATACTTTATTCTGCCCAGGCAGCATCACTTGGATCTGTCCAGGAATTTCTCAGATTCAGAAATGAAATGTAAGTATAACAAATCATACTCAAGTGTTTTATTGGACTTGCATGGGATAAATTAGCATTGTGGCAGAAAGAATTGGAAAGTGATTTCATTCTATCATACAAATTGTTTCACCTATCAGTTTTGAAGAGACTGTTTTTTAAAACACATTTATTTATTTAGTTGGGGTGGGGCATGCATGTGCCAACTATGAAAGAGGATAATTTGAAGAAATCAAATTTTTGTCCACTCTGGGAGTATAAGGGATCAAACTCCAGTCATCAGACTTGGGGGCCAAGCATCTTTATCTACTGAGTCATCTCGCTGGCCCCAAGACAATTTTTGCTTTACTTTATTTATATATTTTTTTGTCTTTTTGAGACAGGGTCTCCCTGAAGCCCCAACTGGCCTGGAACTCACTATGTAGACTAGGCTGGCCTTGAACTCAGAGATCTGCCTGCCTCTGCCTCCCAAGTGCTGGGATTAACGGTGTGTGCTACCACACCTGGCTACTTTATTATTTCTTTATGTGGATGTGCTGGTGGGTTCGGGTGCCCATGGAGGTTTGCGGTGTCAGATCCTCTGGAGCTGGAGTTATAGGTGGTTGTGAACTATGTGCTGTGAATGCCTAGAACCAAACTCAGGTCCTCAGCAAGACCAGTACATCCCTGAGCAGCTGAGCCATCTCTCCAGCCCCAGAGACTATTTAAGAGTACTTTAAGTTCACAGCAAAATTGAGATGATACAGAGAGCTCCTATGTACTGCCCATCCTCAGTCTCAGAGCCTCCACTATTGTGACCCCCCTCCTGAGTGGTGCCTTTGTCACACTTGACGAATCCATAGTGACATGTCACCATTCCCCAAAGTCCCCAGAGAATCGGGGTTCACTCTTGCTGTTGTCCTAACTGAAATTTTGGACAAATCACCTATTTATTTATGCATTCACTTGTTTGTTCATTCAAACAGGATGTCATATAACCCAGCCCAGCTTCAAACTCTCTAAATAGCTGAGAAATAAACTTGACTTTCAGGTCCTCCTTCCTCTACCTCCCAAGTGCTAGGATTTAATGTACACTTGGTTTATATGGTGCTGAAGATCACATTCAGGGCTTCATGCATGATACAACCATGCCACCACCCTAGCCAAGCTTGGAGAAACTTAGGACAGAATATATCTACACCATACAGAGTCTTGTCACTGCCCAGAAGTCCTCTGAGCTGCACTCACTTATCCCTTGTCCCTCCTGAGCCCTGCCTCCACTGGCAGGTCTTCTGCTGTTGTAGATGATGTGTGTGTGCAGACTCTTCAGGCTGGTGTCTTTCACACAGAAGTATGTCCATAAGCATCGTCTTTCTCTTATGGCTTCAAATCTCATTTGTTTTTAGAGCTGAATTAATACCACCTCATGAGTCTCACCTCTCATCCTAATTCTACAGAATTGACAGATGAGAAGGCTATTTGTTGACAAAACCATGTGATGCTACATATGACCTACATTATTTATTCGTTTATTATTTTTTAATTTAATTTAATTTTTATTTATGTGTATGAATGTACTGTCTGCATGTAGGTCTGTGCACCCGTGTCGTGCAATACCACGGAGGTCAGAAGAGGGTGTTGGATTCCCCTGGAACTGGAGTTCTCCTGGAATTGGAGTTACAGACGGTTCTCAGCTGCCATGTGGGTGCTGGGGATCGAACCCGGGTCCTCTGCAAGAGCGGTCGGTGCTCTTAACCACTGGGCCATCTCTCCAGCCCCTCATTTATTATTTTAATTTTATTATTATTTTCCTTATATTTATTTTATTATATTTATTATTTTTATGGTACGAGTGTATTGCCTGCATGTATGTATGTGCACCCATGTCATGCAATGCCTGAAGAGGCCAGAAGAGGATGGCAAATTCCCCTGGAACTGGTTGTTAGCTGCCATATGGATGCTGGGAATTGAACCCTGATCCTCTGCAAGAGCAAACCTCCACAAATACAAAAAGATTGAAATAATTTCATGCAGTCTCTCAGACCACAGTGCAATAAAACTCACTATCAACACCAGGATAAACCCTACTATCTACAAGAACACATGGAGACTAAACAACACACTCTTGAATAATGAATGGGTCAAGGAAGAGATAAAGAAAGAAATAAAAGCATTCCTGGAACTGAATGACAATGATAATACAACACAACAAAACATATGGGATACTTTAAAAGCAGTCCGAAGAGGTAAGTTTATAGCCCTGGGTGCCTACATTAGAAAAACAGAAAGAGCACAAGTGAACTATCTAACACTACAGCTAAAAACACTTGAGAGACAACAACAGATGAACTCTAAACACAACAGACAGGAAGAAATAACAAAAATCAGAGCAGAAATCAATGAAATAGAAACAAAGAAAACAATACAAAAAATCAATGAATCCAAAAGTTGGTTCTTTGAGATAATACACAAGATAGACAGACCTCTAGACCAGTTAACCAAAAAAAAAAGAAGGAACAACTCCAAATAAATACAATCTGTGATGAAAGGGGAAATATCACAACAGACAATGAAAATATCCAGAAAATCATACAGGAATACTTCAAAAACCTATACGCTACTAAGTTTGAAACCCTAGAAGAAATGGATGAATATCTGAAATCCTGGGAATCACCAAAGCTCAACCAAGAAGAGATTAACAGCTTGAACAGACCCATAATATATGAAGAAATTGAAGCTGTAATAAGAAACCTCCCAACTAAAAAAAGCCCAGGCCTACATGGTTTCATGGCAGAATTCTATAAAACATTTCAAAAAGACTTACAACCATTATTACTAAAATTGTTTAGAAGGATACAAACAGGGCTGGAGAGATGGCCTAGTGGTTAAGAGTGCCAACTGCTCTTGCAGAGGACCCGGGTTCAATCCCCAGGACCCACATGGTAGCTGAGAACCATTTTTAACTCCAGTTCCAGGGGAATCCGACACCCTCTTCTGACCTCTGCGGCAATGCACAACACAGGCGCACAGACCTGCATGCAGACAGTATATTCATACACATAAAAAAATAAAATAAAAAAATAAAAAAAGAAGAATACTAACAGAGGGAATTCTCCCAAATTCCTTCTATGAAGCCAGCATCACTCTATTGCCAAAACCAGACAAATATACAACCAAAAAGGGGAACTATAGACCCATCTCATTAATGAACACAGATGCAAAAATTCTCAACAAGATTCTTGCAAATCGCATACAGATCCACATCAAGAGGATCATCCATCATGACCAAGTTGGATTCATACCAGAGATGCAGGGATGGTTCAACATATGAAAATCTATAAATATCATCAAGCATATAAATGGACTAAAAGACAAAAACCACACGACCATCTCAATTGACATGGAAAAAGCCTTTGACAAAATCCAGCATCCCTTCATGCTTAAAGTCCTAGAGGGAATTGGATTGGAGGGATCATTCCTCAATGTAATCAAAGCCATATACAGGAAACCCACAGCCAATATCATCCTAAATGGGGAAATGACAGAAACATTCCCTTTAAAGGTAGGAACTCGGGGGGCTGGAGAGATGGCCTAGCGGGTAACGAGGGCCGAGCCTCTTAAGAGGACCGGGTTGATCCCCGCACCCACATGGTGGGGAACCGTCTGAAACTCCAATTCCAGGAGAACTCCCAGTTCCAGGGGATCAACACCCTCTTCTGACCTCCGCTGGTGTTGTCACGACAACAGGTGCTACAACTGACATGCAGAAGTAGCATTCATAACATACGAAATAAATTAAAAAAATATAATAAAGGTAGAATCGTAGGCGAGCCCTGTGTCACCACTCTCTTAATGATGTGCTTGAAACTTGCTAGTAGCATATAGGCCAATGAATAGGAATTAAAGAAGTACTAATTGGAAAAGAGAAGTAAGCACTGATCTTTTTGGTTAACCTTTTTGAGAGGTATGATGGTTTATTAGGGATGCTAAAAATGCTCAGAAAACTCTCCTAGAAACGACTAGAGTTCAGATAAGTGAAGGATACAATATGATCGAAAACCTAGCTTTCTTTATCATTACAACAAGACAACTGAGAAGGAATTCAAAGGAGACCTTCCCATACAGTAGCCTCAAACAGTAAAATACCTGTCGGAAAGACCTAACCAAGAGCACCAAGATCTCACAACAAAACTTTTAAACCTGAGAAGGAATTGAAGAGACATCAGAAGTATGGGAAAAACTCCATGCTAGGATTGGGAAGTTAATATAGTAAAATGTCCATTCTACCCAAATCTGAAATAGATTTCAAGCAAAATCCAATCAAAATCCCCAAGAGTTTTCTTCACAGGCTTGGAGAAAAAAGATCCCTTGGAATTGTTCATTTGGAAAAACAAAAGCCATAATAGCAAAGAACCTAGTGAAAGAGCAATACAGGGAGGATTCTATAAGATTCAAACTTATTCATCAGGCGTATAGTGATAAAAACAAGCTTAGTACTGGGAAAGCAGACTGTTGACACAGTGGAACAAAATTGAAGATCAAACTTGACACATACAAATTCAGCCACCATATTTTTGACAGGCCAAGAAGCACAAGGTGAGGAAAGACAGCAGCTTCAGCAGTGGTGTTGGAAAACGGATCACCACTTGTAGAAGAATAAAGTTGAAACCCTACCTCTCACCTGTACAAAAGTCAACTCCAGGTGGATTAAAGACTCAACGTGAAACCCCAAACTCTGAAGGTGATAAAAGACAAGTTGCAGCAGACTACAAGACATAGGTAGGAAAAATTCTAGTTCTTAATCTAGCTGCTCAAGAATTAAGGTGACAGTTGACAAATCGACCTCATTAACTACAAAGCTTCTGAACACATAAGAAACAATAAAGAAGTGAAGAGAAAACCCACAGAGTGGAGGAAACTTCACCCATGATACATCTGACAAAGCATTGATTTCCAGATATATAAATAACTCAAAAATAAAAAAGAAAGAAAGCAATGACCCACTCAATAGATAGGGCAAAGAGCTGGAAACAGAGACTTCACAAGTGAGGATGTAAGTATGGCTGAGAAACAGTCTTAAAGAAGTGTTTCCACATCATAATAAAAGGTAATACAAAATAAAAAACACGTTTAAAGATGATCATCTTACTCTAAGTAAGACTGTGCTATGTTCAAGAAAACACTGATACCAATTGCTGGAGAGGGTTGTAGGGAAAGGGAAAAACACTCATCCACTGCTCGGTGGAATGTAAACCATACAGCCAGACTATGGAAAGGAGGGTGGAGAACCCTTGGAAACTTGGAATGAACTTGCCCCTCCCAGCCATCAACCACCCTGGGTATGTACCCACAATCCTCATATCCTACCACAGAGAACATGACATCGCCAATGCTTATTCAGCTCTCTTTCACAATGCAAGGACTGGAACCAACCCAAGTGGCCCATCAACTGATGAGTGGTAGAGAAAATGGGGTACATCTACACAATGGAGTTCTATGCAGTGTAAAGAAAGATGACATCATGAGATTTGAGTATAGTGGAAGTTAGAAATATGCATGCAACTAGTGAAGTAAACAGTCCCAAGAAACAAACGATCGGTATCCCTCATCTGTGATGCCGTGCACCAATACCTAAGTATGAGCTAAAACTGAGCAACGTCAAATGTGATGCTGAAAAACACTGTGCTCTTATATGTAGAATCCCTTAAAAAATAAACAAATAAAGAAAAAAAGAAAAGGAAAGAAAAACAATCAGGTAATGGTACAACCAGCCAATGAACCAATAAGGAAACAGCAGTCAGGATGGTATGCATGGATAGCCTACCCACAAGTTATCTGGTACAAGTGCCCACTCAGAGAGCACTGGTTCTTGGTCCAGTGCTAATTTTAGAAAGTTCTATCCAGAGGCCTCTGAAGCCCTCATTCCAAAGCTGTACTTCACATGCCCTCTGTTCTGTGGGTCTTTGTGGGATTCAAAGCCAGTATAGAGGCAACCTGGCCACCAGACCACTCAGTGGCTCAGGACTGCACAGTCAGGACCCCATCTTCCAAATCCCCCACCCCCTTCATCCACAGCAACTCTGCTGCCTTCTCCACACTGCCAAGAAGGGAAGTAGGCCTGACCATCCCAAGATTCTGAGATCCTCCCAATGAGCCTTATATTTGTGCTCCAGATGTGGCCCCCATATGTGGAGCTTGTTAAAGTGTGATTCCCAAGCTGGATGTGCTGAGACCAGATTGAACTTCCATGACTTTCTCTAGGGGAACATAAAGACTCCTGTGGCTAATGAGCTGAACTCATGCTCTCATTACCTGTATGTGGGACAGACACTGAGAGAATGATGAATAAACATGAAGATGGAAGCCGATACGGGAGTAACTCAGCCATAAGCCCAAGGAGGCCGTGGACTTCCAGGCACAGCCAGAGCCCGAAGAGGAAGCAGGAACCCTTCCCTAGTTCCTGGGGGGGGGGGGGGGGCAGGGAGCCCTGTGGCCTCTTAGAGTTGACTTTCTGGCTTACAGGCCTGTGAGACAGTAAACTTTTGTTGCTTCATATGACAGTTGTGTCCTCTGCCCAGGTGTCCCTAGGAATCTGCTTCCTCTGTGCTGGTGGTCCCTGAGGACTCCCAGGTTTTTGCATGTACACTTTATGCATGGGTATGCATGGGTTGTGCCTTGTAACCTTCATAGGACACAGTTGACACCTGTTGCTGGCCTGGTTACAGAGAGATACCTCAGCTGGGCACAAAGGGATTCTTTTTTTTTTTTTTGTCTTTTTGAGACAGGGTCTCCCTGTAGCCCCAGCTGTCCTGGAACTCACTCTGTAGACCAGGCTGGCCTCAAACTACCAAAGATCCGCCTGCCTCTGCCTCCCAAGTGCTAGGATTAAAGGCGTGTGCCACCACGCCCGGCCGCACAGACGGATTCTTAAGCTAGGCCTGAAGCTTTAATGTCCTTGGGATCTTACACTAGCAGGAGATCAAAGTCATTGATATGGGTTGTTTGCTTTTTTTTTTTGAAGCAGGGTCTCCTTGTAGCCCTAGCTGTCCTGGAACTCACTATGTAGACCAGGCTGGCTTTGAACTCACAGAGATCCGGCTGTCTCTGCCTTCTGAGTGCTGGGATTAAAGGTGTGCACCACCACGCCTGGCTCTGCTTTCTTTTTCAAGATTTAATGTGATTTATCTGTTTCCTTTCTCCCCCTGAGGTTTCAAAGGAGAGGGAAAAAATAACTTTGGGGGGTTGTCCTGAGACCGCATGGCCAATGGACACAGTCAACTGAATGATTAATGTTTACAATGGAGGTTCCATCTCCACTGAGGCCACACAGTCTTGCACGTGCATTCATGAAGTGGGGAGCCTGGGAAAGACACAGAGGAGACAGTAATGCCAGGCCTGCATCCTCAGGGCTAACCCCTGTTCCACGGAAGCACACATTTTCATGTCCATCCTCCTCTGTGTGGGATAACCAGCTTTTCCCCGAAGCCTTCTTACGTTCTAGACAAAGTGTTTCCTTTCACATCTGTGTGGCAGGTCTCACCAGTTCACCACAGAATGAGAAACTGCCAAAGGGGCTGATTATGCCCTTGAGACCATGCGTGCATAGATGGGTTTCAAATCCAGGATGAAGAAGCATACTATTTTACAGCATTCCCTCCAAATTGACCCCAGACTGATAGTTACCTCTGGAAATTCCCAGAAGGCCCACAATGGAAAGAAACATGGTGAGCTCAGATCTTTATAAAACCCCACTGCCCGCCCCCTGTTCCCACACACTGGGATTTCTGAAAGTAAAGTAACAGAAAACACAGCTTCTCTAGAGAGCATCCAAAAGCCACACTCTGCCATTTCCACGACTCTTGAATCATGGGGATGTCCCCTCAGGTCCTTCTTCTAGTCTGCAGGCCAGAATGAATTCACTGGCAGTGGGGAAGTCTTCTCAGAGGCTGGGGTGATGCTATATTCAGGGTTGGGTTGTCCATTCTGTCGCCCTCGCTACTGCTACCCTGCATCCTGACCCTATGCTAGACAAGACATCCCTCTCATAGATGTGCACTAAGATCCACCCTGACTGTGCCCTTCTCAAACGTCTGTGATGCCCACATAGCCTGTTCCCCGTGGTTGTCCGTGCTGCCCACATAGCCTGTTCCCCATGGTTGTCCGTGCTGCCCACGTAGCCTGTTCCCCGTGGTTGTCCGTGCTGCCCACGTAGCCTGTTCCCCGTGGTTGTCCATGCCGCCCACGTAGCCTGTTCCCCGTGGTTGTCCGTGCCGCCCACGTAGCCTGTTCCCCATGGTTGTCCGTGCTGCCCACGTAGCCTGTTCCCCGTGGCTGTCCGTGCTGCCCACGTAGCCTGTTCCCCGTGGCTGTCCGTGCTGCCCACGTAGCCTGTTCCCCGTGGCTGTCCGTGCTGCCCACGTAGCCTGTTCCCCGTGGCTGTCCGTGCTGCCCACGTAGCCTGTTCCCCGTGGTTGTCCGTGCTGCCCACGTAGCCTGTTCCCCGTGGTTGTCCGTGCTGCCCACGTAGCCTGTTCCCCGTGGTTGTCCGTGCTGCCCACGTAGCCTGTTCCCCGTGGTTGTCCGTGCTGCCCACGTAGCCTGTTCCCCGTGGTTGTCCGTGCTGCCCACGTAGCCTGTTCCCCGTGGTTGTCCGTGCTGCCCACGTAGCCTGTTCCCCGTGGTTGTCCGTGCTGCCCACGTAGCCTGTTCCCCGTGGTTGTCCGTGCTGCCCACGTAGCCTGTTCCCGGTGGTTGTCCGTGCTGCCCACGTAGCCTGTTCCCCGTGGTTGTCCGTGCTGCCCACGTAGCCTGTTCCTCATGGTTGTCCGTGCTGCCCACGTAGCCTGTTCCCCGTGGTTGTCCGTGCTGCCCACATAGCCTGTTCCCGGTGGTTGTCCGTGCCGCCCACATAGCCTGTTCCCCATGGTTGTCTGTGCTGCCCACATAGCCTGTTCCCCGTGGTTGTACATGCCGCCCACATAGCGTGTTCCCCGTGGTTGCCCGTGCTGCCCACATAGCCTGTTCCACAACCTGTGCCTTGTTTCATCTCCAGCATGAAGGAGGATTAAAGGGGTTTCTGGTTTTTCCACTGTGCACTGTGGACTTCTGCTGAGCTGGACAATGACAATGATATGGTCAGTGGACGGCAGGCCAGGCCAGAACTGGTCAGATGAACTGTGATCCCAGGACACATGCTACCTAACAGGCTGAACTGTGGAGAAAGTCGTTCCCTCTACAGTGTTCTTCCTTCCTCAAGATGGAGTGACCCTGAGCTCTGCGGATTTAGATGCCTGCCTCTTTGACATCAGCCCTTTCTTTTTAATGTTCCAGAAGTTGTTTTTTTCCCTACCACCTCCTAGGAAAAACCTTGGCTCACATTGTGAGCACTCCCCAACCCCTAAAGTTATCTGTCCCTTTCTTTTTCCTAGAGAGAGCTCTTTTTAAAAATACATATTATCTTTATTAATTTTTGAGAATTTTATACGTATATACAATGTGCTTTGATCACAGTCACCCCCCCATTTCCCCACCCAAGTACTCCCAGATCCACCCCTATCTCCCACCACTCTTTTCAATAACCCACCAGAGTCCAGTCTGTGTTGCTCACGCAGTCAGGTAGGGGCCATCTACTAGAGTGTTTGGTCTTCCCAGGGCCACACCCTTGAAGACAACAGACTCTCCCTCCCTTAGCAACCATTAACTGTCAATAGCTCCCTGGAGCTCTTTAGACATCTCTCCCTAGCTCACATCCCGAGTGGCTCAGGACCTGCTGCTGGGCTCAGGTACTTAGTACCATCAGCTTCTGGGAAATTCCTTCTGCTGTGCTTCTCCCTCAGAGTAACTGTGGAAATTCCCCACCCATGGTAGAAGATGGTTCATTTTCATTGTCAACTAGACTGGATTAGGAATCACCTAGGAGATGCATCCACAGGTGGTGAGGCTGTTTTCAGAGAGGTTTAACCGAGAGCGGAAGACCCCACCCTTCTGAATGTGGGTAGCACCTTCCCATGGGATAGTATCTTAGACTGAATAAAAAGAGAAGAAAGTGACCACTAGCATTCATGTCTGTCTGCAGCTGCCTCATGCTCTGGCCACCTCACCCTCAGACTGTGTGTCAAAATAAATCAATAAATCCTTCCTGGGGCTGGAGAGATGGCCTAGCGGTTAAGAGCGCCGACCGCTCTTACAGAGGACCCGGGTTCGATCCCCAGCACCCACATGGCGGCTGAGAGCCGTCCGAAACTCCAATTCCAGGAGAACTCCAGCTCCAGGGGAATCCGAGACCCTCTTCTGACCTCCGTGGCATTGCACGACACGGGTGCACAGACCTGCATGCAGACAGTACATTGATACACATACAGAAATAAAAAAAAATTAAAATAAATCCTTCCTTCCTTAAATTGCTTTGGTCAGTGTTCTAGTTTCTCTTCAATTGCTGTGACAAAACACTCTGACCAACACCAACTTGGGGAGAAAAGGGTTTATTCAGCTCACATCTCCTGGGTCACAGTTCATCACTCAGGGAGCCCAAGGCAGGAACTCGGGGCAGGAACCTGGAGGCAGGAGCTGAAGCACAGGTCATGGAGGAATGCTGCTTAGTGGCTTGCTCCCCTGGCCCACGCCCAGCCTGCCTTCTTATACGGTACACAACAGCCTGCCCAGAGGTGGCAACACCCATAGAGGGCTGGGCCCTCCCACACTGCCCAACAATCAAGACAATACTCCACAGACGTGGCCACAGGCCAGTCCAATGGAGCCAATTCCCCAATTGAGGCTCCCTCAGCCCAGGTGTGTCAAGTTGACACTGAAGCTATCCAGCACAGTCAGATAGTTTATCCCGGCAATATATAACCAGATGAGAGAAGGCCCCAGATGAGAACAGGCCCCAGGAGGTACGCTCGGAAGGCTGGTTTTATTCTCTAGCACAGGTTTGGGACATTCCTTCTTGTCTGTATGCTGTGGTGTTTAAGTGGGGGACAGTTCGGGAATGTATTTGTGCACTTTTGTACAGGCTGATGGAAGATCACCATCACGTTCACCTTCATTGTCAACCTGGGGGATTTAGAATCATTTAGGGCTGGAGAGATGGCTCAGCAGTTAAGAGCACTGCTCTTGCAGAGGACCAGGGTTCAATTCCCAGCACCCACATGGCGGCTAAGAACCGTCTTTAACTCCAGTTCCAGGGGAATCCAATGCCCTCTTCTGACCTCCTCAGCATTGCATGACACAGGTGCACCAACCTACATGCAGACAGTGTACTCATACACTTAAAAAAATAATAATAAATAAATTTTAAAAATTATAGAATCGTCTACGAGACACAGCTCAATGGGAGGGTACCCCCTTTTCCAGCTCACCTAGAGATGGTTATTCTCTCTGAGAGGGGGGCACTACATTTATAAGCTTACCTCATCAGTTAGGTTTGCCCATGGAGGGAAGTGGCTAGTTGTTCTGGCCACCTGTTCAACTGTTGGTGAAGGGATTCTCTTACCAAATAGCAGGAGAGGGCTAAGCATATGACCCCCAACAGCAGGCAGGTAAGAGAATCCTCAGGGGAGCACACCAGGGTGTGAACAAGTAGGACTGTGGAGACAGGCATGATGGCAACAATGCACCGCGGCCCCTGGCTCCCTTAGGAGGGGTGGGGCGACATTGCTTAGAGAATTCTGCAGGTCAGCAAGAAGACAAAACCCATTGGGTTAGGGACCTTATAGATACAATTGGTTTGGGTGATGGGGACTAGACATGAGAGGGGGCATATCCTGCAAGCAGGGTATTCAACTTGTAGGGCCTGGGCAGTAAGGGAACTACTTGAATTTTCAGGTTCATTATATATTACTGTAAACATTAGGAAGAAAGCTCTTCGGAATTATCTGAGAAATAGCTTAAGTTGCCTTTTATTTATCTGTGGATGCCACGTAGGTGGGGGGACAGAGCCTGCTAAGCTCTAGCCTCTTCCTTGCTCTGTTGGGGGTATGTGTCTGACTCCTATGGAAGCAGGACAAGGCACTAGTTTTGACCAGGGCTACCTCTTTCTTGTTCATCCTCCCCCATCATGTGACAAGTCCCCTGAGCTCACGTATGCCTCACTCATGTGTGTACTCTTTCCTCCAAGCCTAGATATTTACTACTTGGTTCACAAAACCACCCAGTCTCAGTCAGCTGCTACTCTGACCCTCTAACACGTGTACAAAGTTGAAGACCAGACCATCACGTCTGAACCCTGGCAGGTATAAGAACAGGTTCTCAGAATCTCGGCTTCACAGATGCTAGACTAGTATCTTCCCTGTAGAGGGTCCTGTGAGGAGAGAAATGGCCAGCAGCACTTGGGGATGGCTCCTTTCAACTCTGTATCTCCAGCTCTATTGAGTCAGCACCAGCTCACGACCTCTAAGTGAAAGCATGAGTGAGGTGACACAAAGACGAGCCACAGTCACTGTTGCCACACTGTTTAAGTGAGAGGTGACATCCCCACCATGATCCAAACTGTGTTTCATTGAGACATTATTCATCTAAAAAGTTTTTCATTTTTATTTTTTATGTATATGAATGTATTTCCTACATGTGTGTAAGTGCACCCATGTCATGCAATGTCCATGGAGGTCAGAAGGTATCAGATACCCTGGAACTAGAGTTACACAAGGTTGTTAGCAGCCATGTGGGCACTGGGAGTTGAACTGGGTGCTCTATAAGAGCAGTGAGCCATCTCTCCAGTCCCCAAGACATTTTACATTTTTTTATATCTTTTGAAGCACAGATTTTATTATAATCTGATTGTCAGTGTGATGAAAAAGCAGTAAACCGCTTTCAGCCATGCAGAATTTCCCAAGGGAGGCCGGGCATGGTGGCACATGCCTTTAATCCCAGCACTCGGGAGGCACAGGCAGGTGGATCTCTGAGAGTTCAAGGCCAGCCTGGTCTATATAGTGAGCTCCAGGCCAGCTGAGACTAAAGGGAGACCCTGCCTCAAAAAGACAAAAAAAAAAAAACTTCACGGGGGAAAAAATCAATTCTTTCATTTAAAAGTGGGTAACATTCTAAGGCTAAAATATTTGTGAAAAAATGTATAGAGAGCTAGAGAGATGGCTCAGGGGTTAAAAGCACTAGTTGCTCTTGCAGAAGACTAGTCCACATCTCTGCTGACAGCAGTTCATAGCTACAGTTTCAGGGGATCTGACACCCTCTTCTGGCCTCCATGGGCATTGCACATATATGTACATGGTACCCTTACATGAGCATAGGGAAACTTACACATAAAATAAAAATAAATAAATAAAGATACCCACCCGGAGTCAGTGAGGTTCTAGTGAGTCAAGGTGGAACTGCCTTGACCCTTGAGGGCCTACCTAGCAACCCAACCCAACCTCCCTCCCCACCTCCTGAGTCATCCTGGTGGAGCTCTGGTGCAGAGGACCTAACAGGCGGAGCATTGGTGGTTATATGATTATAGTCTGTGCAGCCAACATTGAGATGCTAGAATTCAAAGAAACAAATAAACAGGGCTGGAGAGATAGCCTAGTGGTTAAGAGCGCCAACTGCTCTTGCAGAGGACCCGGGTTTGATCCCCAGCACCCACATGGCGGCTGAGAACCGTCTGTAACTCCAATTCCTGGAGAACTCCAGTTCCAGGAGAATCCGACGCCCTCTTCTGACCTCCGCGGCATTGCACAACACGGGTGCACAAACCTACATGCAGACAATACATTCATACACATAAAAAAAAAAAGAAACAAATAAACAGACAAATCCACATGCCAAAGACACAAAGAAAAAACAACATGGGAAAAGCTCATAATAAATCCACACTAAACTCTACCAACCCTACAGAAGATCCCTATAATGAGATCTCCAAGGACAGAAGCCAAAACACCATAGAAGAACAACTGTAGACACATCCAAAGAAATCAGACTAAGGGAAGAGAATGAAAAACTCAGGAAGGACCTAGAGGGAGAAAATGACAAACTCCAAAGGAAGTCAAAATGCTGAAAAGATCCCAGACCGAAATGAAAAAAGAAAATGACCAATGAATCAAGGAGCTACAAGATGAGAATGACAGGCTCCAGAGGGAAATGGAAAATCTACAGAAATAACAGGATGAAATGAAAAAGGATATTGAACATTCATCCAACCATCAGAAAAGGATGGGCAAAAAAGCCTCAGAAGCAGAATGGAAGAAGCAGAAAAAAGAATACCTAGGGGCTGGAGAGATGGCTCAGCGGTTAAGAGCACCAACTGCTCTTGCAGATGACCCGGGTTTGATTCCCAGCATCCACATGGTGGCTAAGAACCATCTTTTAACTCCAGTTCCAGGGGAATCCGACATCCTCTTCTGACCTCTGCAGCATTGCATGACACAGGTGCACCAACTTACATGCAGACAGTACATTCATACACGTGAAAATAATAAATAATTAAAAAAAAAGAATACCTGACCTGCAGGATAATACAGAGCAACTAGAAAGCTCAAGTAAAGATTACAAAAAATAAAAAAAAGCACAAGAGTGGAACAACCAGGAAATGTGGGACACTATGAAATGACCAAACCTCCGCATCATAGAGATAGAGGAGGGAGAGGAGTGCCAAGACAACACTATTGACCAGATCTTCAACAGGATAATAGAAGAAAATTTACCCAAACTGAAAAAAGACAATCCCATACAAATATGAGAAGCACATAGAACACCAAATAGACAGGACCAGAAAAGAAACTCCCCATGCCACATAATTGTTAAAAAACTAGATGCTCAAAACAAAGATAAAATACTGAAAGCCACAAGAGAAAAACAACAAGTTACATATAAGGGGAAACCCATCATAATCACAGCTGATTTCTCAGTCCAAACAATGAAAGCTAGAAGAACGTGGACCAAGGTATTCCCTGTGCTAAAAGACTTTAGCAGCCAACCCAGACTACAATATCCAGCAAAAATGTCAATTATAGTTGAAGGAGAAAGATAAATCTTTCACGACATAAACAAGATGAAAAAATACATATCTAAGAAAAAAAAGACACTTCAGAAAATCCTCAAAGCAATCCAAAGAACAGAGGAAAGAAGCAACTATCCCTAAGCAATTAAAGAGAAGAAAGGAACAAAATCATAACAAGTGAAATATAAACCTAGACCAAGAATGCAAAAACAAAAAATAAGGCTTAAAAGGAAGCAACATACATCTCTCAATAATAACCTTAAATACTAATGGTCTAAACTCCCCAATATAAAAGCATCAGACTGGGAGAAATGGATTAAGGAAATCTGAGCCCATCCAGGGAGGGCTGTCTACAAGAAACCCACTCTCACCCTCAAGACAGATACCACCTAGAGTGAAAGGATGAAAAAAATATTCCAGCAAATGGTACTAAGAAAGAAGCATGGGTGGCTATTCTAAATATCAGACAAAATAGACGTCAAGTACAATAAATTAATCATGAAAGACAAAAGGACAGTACAATCATTGTCAAAGGAGAACAGTAACCATGAGATTCACAATCCTAAATTCTGTTGCCCAAACGTCCAGGTCAACTGCAACTTTATAAACACAAACTCTGCAGGACCTCTGCGAGACACGATATTAATCCCTAACACACTAATAGTGGGGACTTCAACACCCCACTATCCCCTTAGACTCAGATCAAAGATTAAAAATAAACAGAGGAGACATTCAGAATTGAACAATACAATACACCAAATGTGACCTCACAGACATCTACAGAATCCACCACAATACCAGAGAATATACTTTCTACTAGCACCTCATGGAACATTCTCCAAAACATGACCTCTTACTGTGGGGCACAAAATAACCTCAACAAATACAAAGAGTTAAGAAATCTATGCATTCTATCAGACCAGTGCAATAAAGCTCAATATAACACCAGAGAATAGTCAACTAGCTACAAGAACACAGGGAGACTAAAAACACATGATCCTGATTAACAAATGGGTCAGGGAAGAATAAAGAATGAAATAAAAGTATTAATGGAACTGAAGAAAAAGGCAATATAACACAACAAAACCTTGCGATATTTTAAAAGCAGTCTTGAGAAGGAAATGTATAGACCTAAGTGCCCAGTAAAAAAAAAAAAAAAAAAAAAAAGGGACACAGATAAACGCATCTAACACTTCAGGCTAAAAACACTTGAGAGACAACAACAATAATGACCCTAAACCCAACAGACAAGGAGAAATACCAAAATCAGAGCAGAAATCAATGAATTAGAAATGAAAACATACATAAATCAATGATCAAAGCTGTGTTCTTTGAAAAAAATAAACACAATAGATAGACCTCTAGCCCAGTTAACCAAAAAGAGAGAGCAACTCCAAATCAATTGTATTTGTGATGAAAGGGGAAACATCACAACAGACAAGGAAAAGATCCAGACAATCATATGGGAATACTTCAAAAATCTATACCCACTAAATTTGAAAACCTAAGAGAAATGGATGAATATCTGAAATCCTGGACACCAACAAAGCTTAACCAGAAGAAGATATGACAGTTTAAACAGAGACCCATAATATTTGAGTTGAATTGAAGAATGTAATAAAAACCTCCCAACTAAAAAAAAGCCCCATCCAGATGTTTCACTAGCAGAATTCTATAAAACATTGAAAGAGGTCCTACAACCATTGCTATTCAAATGTTTAGAAGGATAAAACAGAGGGGAATTCATCTCCCAATTCCTTCTATGAAGCCAGCATCACTCCTAAATACCAAAAGCAGGCAAAGATGCAAATAAAAAAGAAAGCTATAGACCCATCCACTAAGGAACATGGGATGTAAAATTCTCAACAGAATACTTGCAAATCGCACATCAGACCTACATCAAAAAGATCATCCATCATGATCAAGTTGGATTCATCCAGAGATGCAGGGATGGTTCAACATACGTAAGCCAATAAACACATCAAGCACGTAAATGGACTGAAAGACAAAAACCACACAATCATCTCAAGTGATGCAGAAAAAGGTTGATGACAAATCCAGCATCCCTTCATGTTTAAAGTCCTAGAGGGAATAGGACTGAAAGGAACATTCCTCAGACATGATCAAAGCCATATATAGCAAACCCACTGCCAACATCATCCTAATTGGAGAAAAATGGAAGCATTTCTCTTAGAGGTGGGAACCCAGCAAGGCTGCCCCTATCACCACTCCTCCGCCTAATATAGTGCTTGAAACACTTGCTGGGGCAATAAAAAAGAAGAAGGAAATTAAAGGAACTAGTTTGGAAAAGAGAAGAAGTTTAAGCTATCCCTTTTTGTAGATGATATGGTAGTTTACCAAGGGATGCTAAAATGTTCACCAGAAAACTTCTAGAAACAATTAAAAGTTTTAGTAATGTGGGGCTACGAAAATTAAACCTAGAAAAATCAGTAGCTTTCTTAACACCAACAAGTAACAAGTGGAGAAGGAATCTAAGAAGACCTTCCCACTCACAATACCACCTCAAAAATAATAAGATTCTTGGGAACAAACCTAAACCGAAGATACCAAAGACCTCTACAACAAAAATTTTAAACCCCTGAAGAAGGAGATAAAAAAAGACATCAAAAAATGGAAAGACCCCATATGCTCATGGACTGGGAAAATTAATATAGTAAAAATGTCCATTTTAAATTTTACCCAAATTGATATACAACAGAAATTCAAGCAATCCCACAAAGCCCAAAAATATCCGCATATGAGAGCTCTTGGAAAAAAATCCTTAAACTCATAGGGAAAAAAACAAAAGAACCCCCAAATACCCAAAGCAACCCTGATGAAAAATGCAAATCAGGGGGGATTGCCCTACCAGACTTCAACTAATTACAGGGCCATAGTCATAAAGACAGCTGGTAATGGCACAAAAACAGACCTGTTGATACTAGCAAATCACATACAGACTAACATCAAGAAGATCATCCATCATGACCAAGTTGGATTCATACCAGAGATGCAGGGATGGTTCAACATATGAAAATCAATAAACATCATCAAGCACATAAATGGACTGAAAGACAAAAACCACACCATCATCTCAATTGATGCAGAAAAAGCCTTTGACAAAATCCAGTATCCCTTCATGCTTAAAGTCCTAGAGGGAATTGGATTGGAGGGATCATTCCTCAATGTAATCAAGCCATATACAGGAAACCCACAGCCAATTTCACCCTAAATGGGGAAATGACAGAACATTCCCTTTAAAGGTAGGAACTTGGCAAGGCTGCCCCCGTCACCACTCCTTTCAATATAGTGCTTTAAATCTTGCAGGGCAATAAGGCAAAAAGGAAATTAAAGGAGTACTAATTGGAAAAGAGGAAGTCAAAGCTATCCCTTTTGTGCTGATGATATGATTGTTTACTTAAGGGATGCTAAAAACTCCACCAGAAAACTCCTAGAAATGATTAACGCTTCAGCAAAGTGGCAGGATACAAAATTACCTAAAAAAATCAGTACCTTTCCTTACAACCAACAACAAGCAACTGAAAAAGGATCAAGGAGACCTCCCCACCACAAGACCTCAGAAACAAAAAATACCTAGGAACAACCTAACCAAAGAAACACCAAAGATCTCTACAACAAAAATTTAAACCCTGAAGAAGGAATAAGAAGACATCAGAAGATGGAAAACCTCTCATGCTCTGGGTTGGGAAAAATTAATATAGTAAAAATGTCCATTCTACCCAAACTCTTGTAGAGATTTAACTGCAATCCCAATTAAAATCCCCAAGAGTTTCTTCACAGGCTTGGAAAAAAAAGTCCTTATTCATTTGAAAAAAAAAAAAAAAGACCCCAATAGCCAAAAAAAAAAAAAAAAAAAAAAAAACACCGAGTGAAAAGAGCATACAGGGGGGATCTCTATACCAGACTTCAAACCATACTACAGGGCTATAGTCATAAAAACAGCCTGGTACTGGCACAAAAACAGACCTTTGACCAAGTCAAACAAAACTGAAGATCCAAACTTGAGCTCATACAATTTCAGCACCTCATATTTGACAAGGGGCAAGAAGACACAATGGAGAGAAGACAGCATCTTCAGCAAATGGTGTTGGCAAAACTGGATCACCACTTGTAGAAGAATGAAATTAAACCCCTAAGATAATCCATTGTCTCTTTCTGTTTGTGTATGATTCCTCGTACTGTAAATCTTTGTCATCTAACCATAAAGCTCAGGTGCGGGGCTGGAGAGATAGCCTAGTGGTTAAGAGTGCCAACTGCTCTTGCAGATGGACCCGGGTTCGATCCCCAGCACCCACATGGTGGCTAAGAACAGTCTGTAACTCCAATTCCAGGAGAACTCCAGTTCCAGGGGAATCCGACGCCCTCTTCTGACCTCTGCAGCATTGCATGACATGGGTGCACAAACCTACATGCAGACAGTACATTAATATAAATAAATAAATAAATAAATAAATAAATAAATAAAAGAAATAACACAGTCCCAGAAAGACAAACGGAAAATGGTTTCCCTCATTTGTGGATGCTAACACCAAATCCCCCAGAAGAAAGGCAAGCTGAATGACAATATTGTTGTATTTCTGTTTATCTAAAAGCAACTATGTTGTTATAATGTGAATCTCTCAACATGCTCTAGAATCCACCCACCAATTATTCTCAGACTCTGTAATTACTGTATATGGGTGGAGAGTATGTATCCATATTTTAGAGTAATATAAAATTAATGGAGGAAAATGTGAATTCCTAAGCATAAAAAAAAGACTGAGAGAAAGATGCAGGACAGTTATGGCAGAATGCATGGTCTGGGGTGGGGGGGGAAGGAAAGGGGAATATGCCTGAACTGAATTGAAAAATGATGTATGAAATACACAAAACATCAATAAAAAATGGAGATAAAAAATAAAAATAAATAAAAAATGTTAGACCAATGAATTTTTTTAAATTAGTAGATTTTTAGTTTCAAAGTGGTGTGCAATCAGTGTGCTTCTTTCTATTTTTATCCCTGAGGAGAGCTGCCAACCTTAGACATAATGCATAAAGTCAGCACACTAAGAATAAGCATAGGGGGAGGAGCCAACTGTCCAGGACTTGAGTCCCCTGGGTTTCATTTTTTTTCTTTCTTTTTTTAAAGTTTTATTTATCTATTTATTTGTGTGTGTATGTATGTGTGTATGTGTGTGTGTATGTGTGTATGTGTGTGTATGTGTGTATGTGTGTGTATGTGTGTGTGTGTACTCATGTGAAGCTAGAAGAGGGCATCATGTGTCCTTTGCTATGATCCTCCATCTCTACCTTTGAGGCGGGGTCCCTCCCTGAACCTGGGGGCTGCTTCTTCTTGGCTAGGCTGGAAGCTAACAAGCCCCAGAGATCCTCCTGTCTTTGCCCCCTGGAGCTAGGGTTACAGGCAGGTTCCAGACATCTCACTTGCTCCATGACTTCTAGGATCTGAATTCCAGTTCTCACGATTGTACTGGAAGTACTCTCAGCCATGTTTGAGCTGAGCCACTTCTCCAAGTTGATGACAGGTTAGAACCAAGCCTGCATGCTGAACCAGTAGGAGTTTCCTTTTTTTTTTAATTTTTTTTTATTTTAATTATGTGTATATGCGTGTGTGTTTATGTGAGGGTGTGAACCTGTGCATGCAGGTGGAACATGCAGAGACATGTGTTACACCCCTGGAGCTAGAGTTACAGGTGTTTGTGAGCTTCCCAATGTGGATACTGGGAAATGAACTCTCTGCAAAAGCAGTATGGGCTGTTAACCACTAAGCCATCTCTCCAGCCCTACTGTGTGGTTCCTGTCTTTGGTATAGTGCAATTGTTATTTAGAATGTAACTCATTGGGGGGGGGGAACTAGGCAAAAATTATGCAAGAACTCCCTGCATTACCTTTTCACCTTCCTATAAATCTCAGCTTATTTCAAAATTAGATATTTAAGGCAACATACAATTTTAATGTGCAGAATGTAGCCAATCACACAAATATCAGGGAGAACAAAGCACATTAAATAAATGCATATGTTCTTCAAATGAAAGTACAGTAGTCTAGCCCCATGTGTGTGAGCATCAGGTCATTACAGTCTCCAGGACATGTTGCTCCCCCCAGCAGCAGTCTGTGTGCTTCCCCGACCTGTGAGATAACAACGTGGAGAGAAAAACGTGAGTTCCTCTTGTGTGGAAGCCACAGGCAATGTGTGTGCTGTGTTCTGGGAAACCCCATGTTTCTGTCTCCTTTCTGTAAACAAGACATCTTTATTTTAAGTACGTTTTGGAGCATAACCAGGCCAATGACAGAAACACATCCTTCGCCTAACTGGGACATTTCCTAAAGACATGCTGATGCAGAATCAGAAGAAAAGCAGGTCAGCTTGACCCCAGAGGTTCTCACTCCACAGGGCCAAAGAGATTTCAGTCAGATTAATCCTTCTAGGGAAAAGTGCTACAAGTACATCTTAGAGGACATAAAATTTCATATTTGCCAAAGGAAATGGTTTTGTATTCCCTGAGCAAGCCGTCCATGGTTTGTTCATGGATCATAAGATTAACAAGCAGAACACATAGTGGACACTGCTGATTGAGTCTGGTTCTAATGACACTTACACAGAGCACTGCACTAAAGTACTGTGTGTTTATCCATCATGAGCTTTTTCCAAATTTGAAACTCAGTGGACTTTAACACTTTCCTAAAATAGTCAACTTTCTTAAAATATCATCTCAAAGGTCCATACTTTATACTGAAGACAGATCTGTGCAGGCAGCCGTCTGAGGTTCCCAGAGAGGAGGCTTCGGTCCTGCCCACAGCTACAGAGAGGTCTGCTTTTTTTTTTTTTTTTTTTTTTTTTGCTTTTGAGATAGGGTCTCCCTGTAGCCCAGCTGGCTGGAACTCACTGTATAGACCAGCTGGCCTGTGAACTCACAGAGATCTGCCTGCCTCTGCCTCCCAAGTGCTGGGATTAGATGCGTGCGCCACCACACCTGGCTTCAGCCTGCTTTTTTTTTTTTTTTTGGTCTTTTCGAGACAGGGTCTCCCTGTAGCCTCAGCTGTCCTGGAACTCACTTTGTAGACCAGGCTGGCCTTGAATTCACAAAGATCCGCCTGCCTCTACCTCCCAAGTGCTAGGATTAAAGGCGTGCGCCACCACGCCCGGCTCAGCCTGCTTTCTTATATAATACACAACAACCTGCCCAGGGGTGGTACTGCCCACAGTGGGCTGGGCCCACGCACATCAAGAAAATACCCCACAGACATGGCCACAGGCCAGTCCAATGGAAGCAATTCCCAGTTGAGGCTCCCTCAACCCAGGTGTGTCAAGTTGACACTAAAGCTATCCAGCACACTTACACACACACACACACACACACACACACACACACGAGCTGTCTTTTGAATGTTCTCTTTCTCTGTGTGTGTGTTTGTTAACAGAGCCTTACTTTACTGTTCATCCCATGACAAAGAACACAGCCAGAGTCTACAGAGACCAGAGTGAGCAATGCTCTGGGGTTCCTGCTGACACCCATCCTTCTCCAGAGCTGTAAAACCAGGCATCACTTGGGCTTAGAATCCTAGGATCACTGTGACAAAACATGACCACACATACAAACCATGTGACTCAGTGCCATACAATGTAAATATGGAATTAAATATATTATTACAGAACTATGTGCATTTATGAGGCGTACAAGTCACAGATAGTATGCAGAATAAGAAGGAATCTTTTGTGGAAATTTTATTATTTATTTATGTATTTATTTATTTGTCTTTTTGAGACAGGGTCTTCCTGTAGCCCCAGCTGTCCAGGAACTCACTATGTAGACCAGGCTGGCTTTGAACTCACAGAGATCCACCAGCCTCTGCCTCCCAAATGCTGGAATCAAAGGTGTGTGCCACCATGTTAGGCTGGGAATTTTTTTTTTTTTTTGGTCTTTTCGAGGCAGGGTCTCCCTTTAGTCCCAGTTGGCCTGGAGCTCACTATGTAGACCAAGCTGGCCTCGAACTCACAGAGATCTGCCTGTCTCTGCCTCCCGAGTGCTGAGATTAAAGGCAAGCACGAGGGATCTCCCAAGACTACCTGAAGCACAGGCTTGGGGAAAAAAAGTCCTTAATTTCATTGGGAAAAACAAAAGACCCCAAATAACCAAAACAACCCTAAGTGAAAAGAGCAATACAGGGGGGGAATCTCTATACCAGACTTCAAACTATACTACAGGGCTATAGTCATAAAAAACAGCCTGGTACTGGCACAAAAACAGACCTGTTGACCAATCAAACAAAACTGAAGATCCAAACTTGAGCACATACAATTTCAGCCACCTCATATTTGACAAGGGGGCCAAGAAGACACAATGGAGAAAAGACAGCATCTTCAGCAAGTGGTGTTGGCAAAACTGGATCACCACTTGTAAAAGAATGAAATTAAACCCCTACCTCTCACCCTGTACAAAAGTCAACTCCAGGTGGATTAAAGACCTCAATGTGAAACCCCAAACTCTGAAGGTGGTAGAAGAAAAAGTTGGCAGCAGACTACAAGACATAGGCATAGGAAAAGACTTCCTAAATCAGACAGCAGCTGTTCAAGAATTAAGGTTGACAATTGACAAATTGGACCTCATTAAACTCAAAAGCTTCTGTACATCAAAAGAAACAATCAAGGAAGTGAAGAGAAATCCCACAGAGTGGGAGGAAACCTTCACCTCAGAAACATCTGACAAAGCACTGATTTCCAGAATATATAAACTACTCAAAAAACAAAGAAAAAAGAAAACAAATGACCCACTCAATAGATGGAGCAAAGAGCTGAACAGAGACTTCACAAGTGAGGAATTAGACATGGCTGAGAAACATCTTAAGAAGTGTTCAACATCATTAATCATTAAGGAAATGCAAATCAAAACCACTTTAAGATATCATCTTACTCCAATAAGACTGGCTAGGATCAAGAAAACAAATGATACCAAGTGCTAGAGAGGCTGTGGGGAAAGGGGAACATTCATCCACTGCTGGTGGGAATGTAAACTCATACAACCACTGTGGAAAGCAGTGTGGAGAACCCTTGGAAGACTTGGAATGAACTTGCCACCTGACCCAGCCATACCACTCCTGGGCATGTACCCACAAGACTCATCCTACCGCAGAGATACATGCACGGCCATGTTTATTTCAACTCTCTTCACAATAGCAAGGAGCTGGAATGAACCCAAATGCCCCTCAACTGATGAGTGGATAGAGAAAATGTGGTACATCTACACAATGGAGTTCTATGCAGTGGTAAAGAAAGATGACATCATGAGCTTTGCAGGTAAATGGCTGGAACTAGAAGATATTATGCTGAGTGATGTAACACAGTCCCAGAAAAACAAATGACAAATGGTATCCCGAATCTGTGGATGCCAGCACCAATTACCTAATTGTATGGCAAACTGAGCAATGTCAATGTGATCTGAAAACAACTGTGTTCTTATATTGTGAATCCCTTAAAATATAATAAAAATTAATTAATTAGTTAATTAAAAAATAAATAAAAAATTTAACCAGGTGCTGGAGAGATGGGTCAGCAGTTAAGAGCACTCACTGCTCTTGCAGAGGATCCAGGTTTGGTTCCCAGCACTCACATGGTAGCTAAAAACTGTCCATGACTCCAAGTTCCAGGGGAATCTGATGGCTGCTTCTTTCCTCCTTGGCTACATGGCAGAGTGCACTTATATAAATAATAAAACATTTTTTCAACCAGGAAAAAAAAAAAGGCAGGCACCGCCCTACCTGGCTCCAGCTGGGAATTTTCAAAAGTCTTTGAAGCAGCATTCATCTTGGACAGGGGCACCCCTAGTTCAGGACTCCCAGGCTCTGACAGGAATGATTTTATCTCCATCTCAGCAGCTTTCTTTCCACTGATCTATCCCTATGCCACACTGCTTTGCATACTGCTGCAATATTTTACAGTGTTTGGTGAGTATGCCTGCCATGATCTTGATTGAATTTATTCTTCGGTTCTTTGCTGTTTTTATGTTTATGTTACTCTTGTTATTTGTATGTGTGTGCATGAACATGTGCACACAGCTGCCACGGTGTGTATATGGAAGTCAGAGGACAACTGTAGACAGTCAGTTCTCTCCACTCTGGGTCCCAGGACCAAACCAAGGTCATCAAGGTTGGTGGCAAGTGGTTTTATATTCTGAACCATTGGGCTGGTTCACTTTACTCTTTTCAAAAATGACTTATTTTATTTTATTTATGTGTGTGCATGTGCACATGCATGTAGGTGCCCAAAAAGGTCAGAAGTAGGCATCAAATCCCTTGGACCTTGAGTTACAGGCGATTGTGAGCACCTGATATGGGTGCTAAGATCCAAACTCTAGTCCTGATGGAGCCACAAACAACCGCTGAGCTATCTCACTAGTCCCGGCATTTTACTCTTTTCGATGCTGCTCTATACAGAACTATTTTAATTTCCTTTTAAAATTTTTCATTGGTAGTATATAGATGATATACAAAGTGATTCCATGTGCGTGTGTGTGTGCGCGCGCGCGTGCTTGCGCTGATCTGATGGTCTAACATTTTGCTGAAACTGTTAGCCAAAGTTGCAATTTTTAGACTGCCTGGCTCTGCTCACAGATGCCTGCCGGGACATGTGTGTATGAAGGGCATTCCCAAAGAGCCGGTGACGTGCCTCCAGCCCTCCCTGGACTTGGTACATCTGTTTTGGATTCCTTTGTAACTTTAATTTTAGGACAGACAATGTTCTGGTGCAGTGAGCTTTCCAAGGGCTTCTCCACAGCCCTGAAGCTGCCAGGCAGTTTCAATCAACATCCCAGTGAACTTGGAAAGACCGACTTTTGGAAGACAAATGAACAGTAACGATTTGGTCCACTTTGAGAAACTAAAGTCAAAGATGGCTATTAGCGATGCTGGACGGAGTGCCGACCTGCGTGGCTGGTCTGCCGTGGGTGCTGGCAGGAAGCAGGGAGGATGCTGCCCAAACAGCAGGCGCTCCCTCTTTTTATGTCTCAATTCCAGGAGGTAGATGCTGTTCACCCTCCTCACAATGAGGAAAAAGGCTCAGAAAGGTGATTAATTTGCTTCACATCACAGATCTGTGACCGGGTCAGGCAGGAATCGGGTTTTAGGTCTTTCTGCACCATCTACACTCCTGCCTCAGTAATTAGGACTCAACAGACGAGGCCTGAGTGCCAAACCAAACCTTCTTCTTTCTTTTTGTAAATAAAACTTTATAGAACATAGCCAAGACTACCCACTCCGTGTGTGTGTGTGTGTGTGTGTGTGCGCGCGCGCGCGCGCGCGAGTGTGTATGTGTGTATCTACACCACAGTGTATATGGAGGTCAGAGGAAAACTTTCAGGAGTCAGTTCTCTCCTTCTACCATGTGGGTCCTGAGGATGGAACTCACGTGGTCACACTTGGTGGTAGGCCCCTGTACTGACTGGGCCATCTTTTAGCCCCCACCTTGTTTTTTGAGACAGGGTCTCTTACTGGCCTGGAGCTCACCAAGTAGGCTAGACTGACTGGCCAGTCAGCCTCAGGAGTCCTCCCAGCACTGGGATTACAAATGCACACCCCCACACCTGGGCTCTTGGGATCAAACTCAAGTCCTGTGCTTGCAAAGCAAGCACTTTAGCAGCGAGCCCCCTTTCCAGCCTGAGCCCTGCTCTCCTCTGTGCAGGATACCTCTGCTTTGCTGCCATGGCTGGACAAGTATGCATGGGCTGCCTTACTCTTTGCTCTTAACACAGAAATGGCCGCCAGGGTCTGTCCTTGACCACAGGGCCCTTCCTCCTTCCTGACTTCTCTTCTGTGCACCCTTTCTCCATCCACAGGAATCCTGGGAAGTCTGTCCTGAGCTGTGGCTCCCAGCAGTCCTAGACAGAGTGACTTCTGCTCCTGCATCTTGTCTTGTTCTTCTGTCCTTGGGCCTTTGCTGCCTGCCCTGCTCTGCCCCCTCTGAATTTGTCACCTGTTCCTTGACTTGAGCTCAGCATAGTCAGTCTATTCCACCCATGGCCCAGAGAAACCAGCTTGGCTCCTCACAGCTCAGGGAACTTTGTGTCCCCCCACCACCTCTGGGCATATCAGCCTGAGGCCACAAAGCCCATAAACCTTCTGGATGAATTCAATGACCTGCTCAGATTCCCGAGAGGAAAGTAGGGTGCCTCCTGGACCAGGAGCCTCACCTCCCTGGGACCCCACTTAAAGGAGAGAGAGGAGTTAGGTTATGTGGTCCATTCCCCAGATGGGGAGGGCTCAGCTGTCCACTGGGAATGCTGAGTGTTCATGGGTGACTTTCCACTTTCCTTTGCTTTTGTAAATCTTGTTTCTCAGGTTTCCATTGCAGGTTTGAACCTCGGATATCACTTCTTGCGCAGGACCATCCCTGCATTCATTCTTTCAGCTTCACACTCCAGCTGTGGTTAATCTGTCGCCTTCCTCCCAGAACCCGACCCAGCGATAGAGGTCCTCAAATGAAGGGACATGACACACAAGGCTGTCCACACAAGAACAAAGCTCTTGCCTCAAAGGGAGTAAGAGACAGTTATTCTGGAGCCAAATATGAGTGAATATGACCTGGAAACATGATTTAGATTGCCCCAGATTCCGATGTGGTCAAGTTTGATGAAGTTTTTGTAGTAATAGAACACAGAAAGTCATAGATCGAAGCACTTTTCTAATCCATTGGTGGGGCCAGGACTGGTGGTGCACACCTTTAATCCCAGCACTCAGGTGGCAGAGGCAGGCAGATCTCTGTGAGTTCAAGGCTAGCCTGGTCTATGTAGTAATTTCCAGGCCAGATACAGGGAGACCTTGTCTCAAAAAGACAAAAGAAAAAATCCATAGCTGGAAACATTAACTGGGCAGTCATAGCCAAGCACAGAAAGCTTGGCTCTGGGCCTCAGATGCTGTTAGCCATTCAGTTGTGGAAAAAGACTTTCTGGTTTCATCTGTTAGTCAAAGGATGTTAGGTCTGACACAGCGGTGGGCAAGAAATGACTGTTTAGAGGGCTAAAGATAGCCCAAGATAAAGTGTAATGAGGCTCCGTACCTGCAACTTTCCAACTTTCCACAATCATCTGAAGCCGACCAGCCTTACAATGGGTTCAATTGGAGGGTGGTGATTTTTTTTCTGGGAACTTTCATTCATAATGACCATGTCTTGGAGTGTTCTAAGAATCCCTTTTATTGGACACAGCCCAAAGCACTCATGAAGAGAGAAACAGATTTCACCTTCTAGAAAATTATCAGGGCTGCTACATGCTATTGATATCCGGCCTCATCACAACCCCTGGGATCAGGGGAAATGGCTTCAGGTCATAGGAAAATATGAGCTCTGCCCAGCTGCCACTCACATGGGCTCAGCTCATGCTTGTGGCCAGAGTCAGCCTCGTGGGGACCCCCATCAATTTTGTGGGACTCTGGACAATTAGTAAGTTCAGGGCAGGGAAGAATCACCCAGCTGCCTGGTAAGGACCTTCTGCCCCGAGGCCCTGAAGCTGGGGGAGTGAGCCTGCATCCCTAATGGTCAGAGTACAGTAGCTTGGTGGCAGGGCCACATGATACTTCGCCTGTCCCCAGGATGTGAGCACCCCAGCCTGCTCATCGGGGTGGAACACTGGGGTCTCCAATCAAGGACCATGCACCTTGGAGGGCTCCTGGCGGAACGTCATGGAGCCTCCCACGCTGCTGTTAGAGGTTGTTTTGGCTGGTCTCTGCACACCCTCCATTCCCAGCACAGAGTGTGCCTGGGATGGAAAGGCCCTGAACAACTGCTGCCTGCTCCACAGGTGACCTGCCCACGGAAGCATCTAGATGGCAAACCAGCCAGCAATACCAGGCAACACCATCCCACTGGCCTGTCTTCCTCTGGGATTCACCACCACCGAGCCTGTGGTCACCTAATGGTGCAGGGTCCCCACCCACCAGTGGTATCACTTTCTGCCATCTTTCTCAGAGCCCCCAGGGGCCTATCCTGGCCTCTCACATGCAAGCAGATGTCCACGTGCCATTATTTATGGGCCACTTACAGCTCAGCTTTGTTCCTACAGAATGAGTCATTTCCGAGGAAGCTCAGGGACCCGCAGTCTGGGGATTTACGCCACTCAGACGACAGAGAAGCTCTAAAAATTAAGATGTCTGCTTCCTGAATCCACAGGCTGGCAATCCCTAAACCCTGCCATCTGGCTTAACTGGGCTTCCTCCTTACCACAGGTATCCACCCTTAATACAGCGAAAGAGCAGCATGAATCTAAAGCGAGTCTGTCTGACGGTTATTCTTTCAACAAAGTAGAACATTCCAGTTTCCTGGAAAGTTTGTCAAGAAAGTTGCCTCCAGGCTGCAGCCGACCCCCTCCCATGCGAGTCCACCCATGTGTTGGACGGATCCTGCCCTCCTCTTGCTGCCAGCTGGGGTCATGCTCAAGTCCCTCTTCCCAGTCCTCAAGGAAGCTTTGCAGGGGGCTCTCAGCTACCCCACCGCTTACCTTCTCCTCTCCTTACTGGCTCAGGCAAGTGGGGGCCGAGGTCAGGCTCAGGCAGACTGAAGTATGGAAACAGAAGCTACGCAAGGACAGAGCTCTGCAGAGCCAAGGACACTGGCGGGGACATGGTAGGCTGTTCGGTTGGGTTGTCTGTCATTCTTTTTGAATATAGAGGAGGGAAAGTGGTGAGGTGTTCATATGAACTAACCAAACAGGACAGGCAGGAGCACACGGACTCACAAGAGGGACACCTGTGGAGCCCTTCTGTCCTAAGACCCTGCAACAGAACTGGGTTTCCAAGGGCTGTTCCTTTCAGCACTGTGGGTGGAGAATCCCTCCTCCAGGGAGGGCAGGAGTCACACACTCCAGCTAGAGACTGCCACTTTTTAAACCATTTAATTTATTTGTTTATGTATTTATTTATATTTTATCTATTTATTATCATTTCTATTTTACATGCATGACTGTTTTGCCTGCTTTTATGTAAGTGTACCTGTGCTGTGTAATGCTTACAGAGGTTAGAAGGGTGGACTGGATCTCCTGGAACTGGAGTTATGTATGCTTGTTAGCTGGGAACCAAATCTAGGTCTTCCGCAAGAGCCAGTGCTCTTAACCACTGAACCATTTCTCTAGCTCAGAGATTGTCACTTTTAGCCCAGGATTGTGGGTTAAACTCAGCTGACTCAAACAGACTGAGGTTTACGGTGGGAAAAGCCTTACTGGGTTTTTAAGACTGGAAGGAAAAGAGTTGCCATGTGGGTCTGGGCACTGTCCTTGGCCAGGCAGATCTGTGTGGAGGAAGGCTCAGGGGGTCCTCTGCATTATGGTGGCTCATCTCCTTCGTTGTGGAACGCAGCCCGGAAGCATACAGAGGGCTGCAGCTAGACAGAGTGGAAGCTAGCATTCTCTTGCCAGTGGTGTGTCTTCTGATTATGGCAGAAAGACTTCTGGGCGGTTGGGGACTCTGAAGAGGACCCAGGCTGTGAGTGCTTACTGCTCAACCTGGAAACAGTAACCAAAGCAGCTCTGCTGGTTCCTAAGACGAGAGTCAATGACCCAAGTACCCAGGGCCCCATCAGACTGCTCTCCTCACCAGGCATCAAGGACTGGATGAAGTTCTTTTACTTGGATGAATGACCAGTGATTTAGGGAGAGTTTGTAACCTCACCCGGGGAGTCCTGTGGCTCTCAACTCCCCAGAGAACACCTGGGTTATGTGAAATCTCTTGAAAGTGGTGGGTTACTGTCATTTCTCATTCTGACTGGCCAGAGAAGGCTGGGAAGGATGAGGTCCCGGGGAAGCTCCTTGGCGCACAGCTCGAGTCATTCAGATGGCAGCACTGTGTAGGGATGCTTTCAAAGTTGTATTTCGGTGGTGTGGAGAAGAGAGCAAGCTGTGGTCCTGCATTCCCGTCCTTACCCACGCATGTCCCAGCACGGAGCGGGGGCTACCTGGTCTCTCCGCTGGGCTGGGTAGCATCGCTCGTCCCTCACGTACCCTCATGTGAGTTTCCTCCCTGACACCCACCTGGGGGCCCTCCTGAGCCTCCTCCCTTGGCAATCTTACACCAAGGGCCAACAGTAAGCTATGCCGAGGGCTCTGGGAGAAAAGAAAGCCCCACAGACACAGGGCACTCTGGGAGCAGCAGTAGCTGGCAACTGGCCAGTGTCCACAGCGCATCCCACAAAGAGTTGTCCAGAATGACGGACTGTTGTTTCGTTTGCTAGTGCTGCTCAGAGCTAAGCTTTCTAGAAACTTGTCCAGGGCAAGGACCAATGTCCAAGGTGGAAACATAGAATCAGGGGCCAGTCCGGGCTTCAGTTAGGCATGTCCAGCCCATGAGCCACGGACATCTCAGGATAGCTACCAATGGAGCCCAATACATTCCTAGATGACCTCAATGTCAAAAGGCTGGACAGTCCTGGTAGGCAGTTTCAATGAAGCCAGCCTGGGGCCCAAATGGAAGGAAAGGGCAAGACAGAAAGTCCCAGGGGGTGAGTGACGCAAGGGGCTGTGGCTGTGCCTTTGGCATGTTTTCATTCTTTCCTTTTGACTTAGGTCTGACATTCTGGGAATCCCAAACATTTGAGAGGAGTATCTATGCAGACCCCAGAAATTGTCCTACCTTCCATCCTGCCCTGAGCTCAGTCAATTCCCTCCCCCATCACAAACCTCAGCATTGACTTCAGGCTCAGTTTTTTGTTTTGTTTTGGTTTTTTTTGGTCTTTTTGAGACAAGGTCTCCCTGTAGCCCCAGCTGTCCTGGAATTCACTCTGTAGACCAGGCTGGCCTTGAACTCACAAAGATCCACCTGCCTCTGTCTCCCGAGTGCTAGGATTAAGAGCGTGCACCACCACGCCCAGCTCAGGCTTAGTTTTTAACTTATGGAGTAGAATTATTCTTTCTTCTTTCTTTCTTTTTTTATTTTAATGTGTGTGCTTTGCCTGCAACTATGTAAGAGTACCTGTGCCGTGCAGTACCTGTGGAAACCAGAAGAGGGCGTGGGATTCCCTAGAACTGGACAGAATGGGTGCTGGGAACTGAACCTAAGTCTCCAGCAAAAGTAGCCAGTGGGTTTTTTGTTTGTTTTGTTTGTTTTTGTTTTTTTGTCCTTGTGAGACAGTTTTCTTTTGTTTGGGTCTCCCTGTAGCTCCAGCTGTCCTGGAACTCACCATGTAGACCAGGCTGGCCTTGAACTCACAGAGATCCACCTGCCTCTGGCTCCCAGGTGCTGAGATTAAAGGCATGTGCCACCCTGCCTGGCAACAGCCAGTGTTTGTAACCACGAACCAGACCGTACTGTTTTTTGTTTTTTTAAAAAATAAGCCTTGGGGAATTGGGAGAGATTGCTCAACAGGTCAAAGCACTTGTTATTCAAGCCTGGTGACCTGAATTCAACCCTCAGGACCCACATAAAAAGCCAGATGTGGTGGCTAGCGAAAATCCCCTGCTCCTACAAGAGGGGAGAGAGAAGCAGGAAGAATCATCCACAAGCTCAAGGCCTAGCTATCCTGGAGTTCACAGCACAGTCGAAAAAATAAGACAGACCCTGCCTCAACTAGTGTAGGGTGAGAATTGACTCCTGAAGTTGTCCTCTGACCTCCACACATGTGCCCTGAGGTCATGCCGATTCTGGGGTTGTAATTTGGAATGTGACCACCAGGTGGCAGAAGTGCCTAAGTCACAGCATCACAGCTCTCAGGAATCCCTAAGTGTCAAGCACCCAGCCTGTAACCAGAGCTACCTGTGCTCTGGGAAGTAGTAAAGAAGCTCAAACAGTACCTCAGAGCGGTTGTTTAGACAAAACCCAGTTGAGAGGCTGGAGTGACGGACTGGCTCAGTGGTTAAGAGAGATGGCTGTTCTTACAGGGACCCAGGTTTGGTTCTGGACCCAGAAAATGGGAATTAGATGCCATCTTCTGGTCTGCATGGGTCTTAACATGCATGCAGACAAAACATTCATACATATAAAATAAAAAAATAAATGAATAAATAATTTTTTTTTTTTTTGGTTTTTTTCGAGACAGGGTCTCCCTGTAGCCCCAGCTGTCCTGGAACTCACTCTGTAGACCAGGCTGGCTTTGAACTCACAAAGATCCGCCTGCCTCTGCCTCCCGAGTGCTAGGATTAAAGGCGTGCGCCACCACGCCCAGCTATGAATAAATAATTTTAAAAAACAGTTGAAGACAAAGTTTTGTTGTCTGGACAAATTCCTTAACATACACTAATTTTTCTTAAAGTTCGCTTGACACATGAATTTGAGCTGGAAGTTCCCTTCAGGCTCCTTCTGTGTGTTAGCTTGGGAAGATTTATCAGGCTTATGTCATCCTGGTTATTTACTTCTCAGATATCCATTGCCAGCACTTGTTACTCACCCTGGGACATTATTAAATAAGATAAAGTTCACTGCAACACAGGTACAGGAATTGTAGGATACCTAGGTTATTGCTGACCAGGGGAGTGGGGGGGAAGGGGTGGACATTTGTGGGCACAGAAATGCCCCACAAAAATGGTTTATGTGGAGCATGGTGGCACATGCCTTTAATTCTGGCACTCCAGAGGCAGAGGCAGGCAGATCTCTGTGAGTTCAAGTCCAGCCTGATCTACAAAGTGAGTAACAGGCCAGCTGGGGCTACAGGGAGACCCTGTCTCAAAAATAAAAAAAGGTTCATGTCTCAATTGGAAGATATCATCTGGCTACTCAGAGTGACACATGATCTGAAACTTAAATTTGCCTTTGGGCTTTTCCATGTAATATTTTCAGATCGTGGTGGACTTCATGCAATGAAACCACAGATAAAGAACCAGCAAAACTGTGCCCTAGATCAGCCGCAGGATGACACAAGAAGAGGTCCACTGTACCAAGACTGTGGCCCTCTCCGCTTCCTCTAACAAGAAAGACAGAGGAGAGGTCTCCTAGCTGACGCTGCCTTTCCCTCTGCTGGGTGTTTGCAAGCTTGTTTATTAACGAGGTTCCAGGACTGCGCCTATGTCAGGGCTGTTCCATCCCAGGCTAGCTGGTCGGGCTGTGTCATGTGATTATTCTGTGCCACCCCCCTGATTCTACCCCCTCTTCCACTGCTCCCCCCATGCCTCCTGACCTCTGCACCCCTCATCTTCACACACGGCCTAACCTCCCTGTGTGCCACCTGGCTTCCTACATCCCCACCTGACCTCTACGTGCCTCTGGATATGATAGGATTCTTCCCCCTTCAAGCTGTGTCTGTTTCAAGGTTTCTCCAGTCAGCTGAACACGGGAGAAAATTGACAGGGAGTCACCTACAGAGAGAGAGAGAGAGAGAGAGAGAGAGAGAGAGAGAGAGACAGAGAGAAAGAGACACAGAGAGAGAGAACAGAGCCAGTTGGGTTCCTAAGAGGGTCCCATACTACAGGCTGTGTCAGAAGGCCCAGCGCCAAGTGACTGTCACCACTGAGGCTGGCCAGACAGCAGGACCCTCAGGCCTGGAGGGTTGTGACTCTGGATCTTCCCACAGCACAGAATGTAGACCCTGGGATTCCAGATGGGTGGTTCCATAGAGGGGCAGGCAGAAGCCATGGGCAGGGGACCCTGTGTTCCCACTCCAGTCTGAGCCCAAAGAACTTTCTGGTATTCTGGGCAGCACAGGACTATCCTAGGCCTTCTGTTGATGACGTGGTGGTCTGGGTCCACAGCCTTTGCTCGTGTGGCCTATGGCAGGTGCTATGGCCCAGGAAGAGGTGCAAAGCAGCAGCAGGTTGTGGGCCTTAAACTCAGATCTAGGTTCTCCCGAGTTCCCAGGCACTTCGGGCAGCAGTTAACCCTTGCTGACCTGGCCTCCGGGCCATCTCTGCCCCCACTGTCTGCCCTCCCAGGCTCCAAGAACCGTAAATGTCCTCTCCCAGCCATGGCCTTTGCCGGCTTTTCCTCTGCCATCATAAAGTGAAAAACAAAGCCTTAAAAGGCTCTCTGCAAGACCAGATTCAGCTCAAATTTCTCCTCCACTGCGTGGCGTACGGGCAGGAGCCGCCCTATGACTTAGGAAGTCCAGACTGGTCCTTACCAGAGTGATCCATCTTCCTTCTGGCGCCAGCCTTGCTGTCCAGTTAGCAGCTAGTGGGGGCTGGAAAGAAGAGGGGCGCTGTGGGGACGGACCTGCCTTCTCTCTTTCCAGCCCCTGCTCCTCCAAGGGCCAGGCCTGGGTTTCCCTGTGATCCAAGTACCTTCTTTTATGCGAGCCAACTGAACATGGCCTTTCCTAGCGACCCCCTGAGGACCCAAGCAGGGAGGGAAGTTCAGTTCCAGGCTGCTGAAGCCTCTGCAGAGAGAGTCTTTCCCAGGGACTCCTCGCACACCCGCTAGAGGCCAGTCTCCCACCAGGCTTTAATGGAGGTCTTCTGCCTGCACAGGGCTCCCTTCCATGCCTGGGGAGGACCTTGTCCCTGTATTTCATTGCTGCAAACATTAGTAAAACTTGGAGAAGGTTTGGTTTGGCTTCGCTCCGCATGGCCGCATGCGGCTGAGCGGCCGCAGCTCCGCCACGGCGTCTCCCTTCCTTTACTGTTCCCACCTTATTTTTCATTATTTTTTTAAACATTTTTTTTTCTCTGGTTAATATTTTTTGTTTTTTTGGTTTTTTTTTTTTTTTTTTTTTTTTTTTTTTTTTTTTTTTTTTTTTTTTTTTTTTTTTTTCCAATTCAGTTCAGGGTTATTTCCCTTCCCCCCGCCGCCATCTGTCGGCCCCGCGCCCGCCATCCCCACGGCCAGGGCCATCCCCGGTCCCTTATCGCATTCTGCCTAACTGGGTCCTGCATCTTTTCTGTCAGTTTTTTTTTTTTCCATTTTTTTTATGTTTTAGCTATTGATTCCTGTGTAATCCATGTTCATGATTATTATTATTGGTATTTCTTGCAGACAGGGTCTCGCCTGTAGCCATGATGCTTCTAGGAACTTCGCCTCCGCTAGACGGCCTGGCCTTGACTCACAACGATCCGCCTGCCTCTGACCACCCAAGTGCTAGTCGATAAGGCTTGCGCCACCACACCCCACTAAACTTTTATTTTTTATTTTATGTGTGTTTTATCTGAATGTATGTAGGTGCACCCATGTCCTGAAATGCCCACAGAAGTCAGAGGAGGGTGCTGGATCCCCTGGAACTAGAGTTATGGACAGTTATTAGCCCCCACGCAGCTCTCCTAAGCACTGAACCTGCGTCTTCTGCAAGACCAGCCAGTCCACTTAACTACTGAGCCATCTCTCCAGCTCATTTTATTTTATTCTTGAGACAAGTTCCCCCCTCCCCTTTCTTTTTCTTTCTCTTCTCTCTCTTTGAACCTGAAGCTCACCTATTGGCTACACTAGCTAGCCAGTAAGATTTAGGAGTCAGCCTGCCTTGGGTCCTCTCCACCCCCATCCACTTCTCTCCAACATTATAAAGTTATATCCATTTTTGTTGTTGTTGTTGTTTATATCTTTACATAAGTGCTAAAGATTTGAACCTAGGTCTGCATGCTTGCCTCTAAAGCACTTTACTGACTCAGCTATTTTGTTTGCTTTGCCTTTTGCTTTGCTTTTGTTGAGACAGGTTTCTGTCTATGGAGCCCAGTGGCCTGGAGCGCGTGATTCCTCCCTGTTCAGCCTCCCAAGTGATGAAGTGATAGGTGTAAGCCACCATGTCCAGCACTGATGAAGTGATAGGTGTAAGCCACCATGTCCAGCACTGATGAAATGGTAGGTGTAAGCCACCATGTCCAGCACTGATGAAGTGATAGGTGTAAGCCACCATGTCCAGCACTGATGAAATGGTAGGTGTAAGCCACCATGTCCAGCACTGATGAAGCAAGAGCTGTAAGCCACCATGTCCAGCACTGATGAAATGGTAGGTGTAAGCCAACATGTCCAGCACTGATGAAATGGTAGCTGTAAGCCAACATGTCCAGCACTGATGAAGTGATAGGTGTAAGCATTGATTTAGTCAAATAAGGAAATCACACTTCACATACTGGGCACAAGGACCCACACTCCTCCATCTCATGCAGATTGTGTGTGTGTATGCATGTGTGGTTATGTGTGTATACATGTACATGCATGCATGTGTGCATGTGTAATATGTGTATGCATATTTGTTTACATGTGTGCATGTACATACATGTGTACATGTGTGAATATGCATGTGTATATTTGTGTATGCTTGTGTGTATGTGTATGTGTATGCATATATATGTATATGCATGCATGCGTATAATGTGTATGTTCTAGTTTGCTTTCAATTGCTGGGACAAAATACTCTGAACAATACCAACTTGAGGAGGAAAGGGTTTATTTGGCTCACATCTCCTGGATCACAGTTTATCACTGAAGGAGCCTAAGGTAGGAACTCAGGGCAGGAAGCTGGAGGCAGAAGCGTAAGCACAAGCCATGAAGGATGCTGCTTCCTGGCTTGCTGTCTTGGCCCATGCTCAGCCTTCTTACACAATACAGAATCACCTGCCCAGGGATGGCACAACCTGCAGTGGGCTGGACCCTTTCCCATCATCCAAAAATCAAGAAAATACTCCACAGACATGGCCACAGGCCAGTTCAATGGAGGCAATTCCCCAGTTGAGGCTCCTCAACCCAGGTGTGTCAGGTTGACACTAAAGCTATCCAGCACAGTGTATATTGTGAATGTGTGTCCATGTGCGTATGCATGAATGTTTGTATAAATGCATGTGTACACATGTACGTGTGTGTGTGTGTGTGTGTGTGTGTGTGTGTACACCCCCGCAGAGAGGGCAGCTCCCCAGGGCAGGGGTCAACAGCCTTGTGGGGATGCCTGGTCTCTACATGCAGGGAGCACATTCACTTTTATTGCTGGAGCTCAGTACAGGCTGTAGGAAGAGTAAAACAACTTTAAGATAGAATAGTTTAAAAGTGTTGCTCAGTAAGCAGGCTCAGCAGGTAGAGGTGCTTGCTGCTGAGCCTGACCGCCCAAGTTCAATCCCCAGGACCACACGGGAAGAGAGAACTGACTCCTGTAAGCTATCTTCCGATATGTGTGCCATCACACACACACACACACACACACACACATCCATGTAGTAAAAAGTAGTAGTCATATTTTACTTGTACCATACCCATTAAAATATGTCCATGGACAGCAAACATAGCAGAGGAGTGCAGTGGCAGTGCGTATGCTAGAAAATCACTGCATTGTTTGGTAGTTGTCGCTCCTTTTTAAATCAGACAGAGATACATGGTCTGAGGTCTGGAAACAGCTCTAAAACATTGTATATTGATACCATCGCCTCCTAATAGGAAGGGAGCCAAGTCAGAAAGAATAGCCACCGAGTCTCTCAGGCATCGTAAATAACAGTAATTCTCTAATGAACATACACTGGCCTTCACCTGCTTGGGTTCACAAGCTGCTCGTTTATACACAGGGTTCCCTGGGCCCGGGATCACACACTGGGCCGGGAATCAGTCATTAAGACGGTACTGTGAGTTATTCCCCTCACTTACTTAGTGATAGTCAGTAAGGTGCCAAGGGAAGAAAAGACTGGAATCCCAGTAATCAGGAGGCAGAGGCAGGCAGATCTCTGTAAGTCTGAGGCCTGCCTGGTCTACATAGTGAGTTCAGCCAGGTGAACTGCTAGTGAAACCCTGTCTCAAAAAAAAAAAAAAAAACACATAGTGAGTCAGCCAAGGTAACTTGCTAGTTGTAAACCCCCCCCTCAACCCCCCCCGATGTCTCAAAAAAAAAAAAAAAAAAAGATGAATAGACAAGGAATAGAGAGCTACTGATTTAGGAACCTGGGCTGGAGGGGGATGTCGATCTGATGTGCATATACAGAGGGCAGTGGCTGGGCTGATGGAACCACATAAAGAATTCAGAAAGAGGGACTGTGAGGTGGCTATAGGTTTTGTACTTGGAAGATAGAGAGGAAAAAGGATCGATTTAAGCCCAATCTAAACTACATAGTAGGCTTGAGGCCAGCCTGGACAGTTGCACAAGGCCATGTCTTGGAAAAAAAGAAACACAAAACCCCCACCAAATATGCAAACAAACAAAACCCAACTCAACCAAGTATGCAACCCCAAAGCATCTCAGCTTGGAGAAGGGTGAGCCAGTAGCAGGAAGGAGGGCTCCTGAGATGAGGCTGACTTAGAAAGTGGGCAGAGAGTGTACCAGCTGCTGAGGAGTGCACAAGCCGGCAGCCCAGGGGACCCGCAGGTCGGCTGCGGTGAACGGGCACGTCTGAGTTTCACTGCTACCATCCATGCTGGAAAGTGAACAACCAACAGACAAGCCCAAAGCAGCTTACGTGGTACCAAGTCGTACTGAATAATGAGAAGAGGAGGAGACTCTTCCACACTGAAATCCAAATGATTGTCCGGATACGATACACCAGCCCCTTGAGAAGACGGGTGTGATGCCCCGCTCCTGAGGGGTGGCAGGTCAGCACTTCTTCCTCCAGAGGTGGAGAAGAGCATCCTCTCATCACCTAGCCTGCCAAGCAGAGTGGGGCATCAGGACAGCACCAACAGTGAGTCAGGCTGATGGCTTGGTCCTGACCATTCTCTGCAAATGCATTCCTGCAGTCATAACACGACAGCAGCAGACAGCCCACGCAACCCAAGGTTCAAAGCCGGTTCTCCCGCAGGTCAAGGTCACTGTTTTGGCCTGTTTTGAGCAGCTGTGACGGAGCAGCATATACTGGTTGTTTATACAGAGAAGAAACTTCCTGCTCAGAGTTCTGGAGGCTCGGAAGTCCCTCTAAGTGTCCACCTCTGACCTGGGTATCCCGGCTGTGCCAGGATAGAGGGTACCAGTTCCTAGTAACCTCAGTGCTTACCCTACCCCTTCCACCCTACCCCTTTCTTCAGGGCAGTCGTGGAGAGGTTGCAGGCAGTAAGTAGCCTCTTGGGCAGCTATGCTGGTGAAGAACAGGGACCCTTTCTTCAAGGCCTGGCCCACTCTGGATTAGGTGCAGGCTCCTAGTTTCTTTTTTTTTTTTTAATTGTTTCTTAAATTTATTTTTGATATATAATAAGAATGTACTGTCTGAGCATGAAGTGCTGTGCACCCATGTGTGTGCAAGGCCCACAGAGGTCAGAAGAGGGGTGTCAGATTCCCCTTGGGAACGGAGCTAAAACAGTTCTCAGCCGCCGTTGTGCTGGGGATTGAACCCGGGTCCTCTTTCAAGAGAGTCAGTGCTCTAAACCACTAGCCATCTCTCCAGCCCAAGGCTCCTAATTCTTAAAGGTCCTATGTAGCTGTCCGTCTGTAGAGAACATTGGCAGGAAGAGGGCTGGTCAGGAGGAAAAGCCCGGGGTGCCCACAGTGTGGTATCTGCAGGTGAAGCTGGCATGTGGAAAAGTTTCAGGGCATCCCACCTTAGAGGGAGAACGAGTTCTTACCTGGGGTTCACGGTACAATGGTCTGTAATTCCAGCTACTCAGGAAGCTGAGGATACATTGACTTGCCTGGACTATAGAACAGATTTAATGGACATTCTTGGGCAACTTGGAGATTCATTGTCCAGTTTAAAGTGCGTAGGGGAATGGGTGTGGCTCAGTTGTGGAGCGGTTGCCTAGCGTTCGAACCCTAGGCTTTGTTGGTAAGCCATGTCCCTGAGGTGGGCACCCCTCACTGTGTTCTGGGCTCTGGCTTGTGTGCACACTCCTCACTTTCTGGGACAAAAGGTCCTCCCAGCTCTGACCACTGGCTGGATCACTGATGTCTCTACACTCGTTCTCTGCTACTAGGGAAAGACGAGGCTCTAAGGGTGCTTGTCCCCCCTAATAAGAGTCATGTGTGAACCTTAGGTTCAATCCCCAGAACAAAAAGAGAACGCATTTGTTTCTTGTGTTGACAGGGTTTTCTGTGTGTCCTTGGCTGGACTGGTAATACGCCAGTATTTGGCTGAGGTTGTCCTTGCAATCTCAGCAATCCTCCAGTTTCGTCTTCCTGAATGCTGGAATTACAGGCATGTACTACCATAACCAGGCTTTTTTTTTTTGGGGGGGGGAGGTTTTTTATTAATATTTTTTTTTTGCAAAATAGTTTTTTTGTCTTCTTTAATTTTTTAATATTTAATTTAATCTTTTTTTTTTTTTTTTTTTGTCTTTTAGAACAGGCGTTTTTTTTCCTGGAACTCTGCTGTCCTGGACCACCGCTCTGTAGACAGGCTGGCCCTGAACTCAGCAAGCACCTCTCTGCCTCTGCCTCCCAAGTTAGGATTTAAGGTGTGATCCACCACGCCCAGCTTAATCTTCTTTTTTGAGACAGGGTAGTCCTAGTTAGTCTGAAACTCACTATATAGGACTGCAGGCTAGTTTTCAGTCTTACAGAGCTCTTCCTGCCCCTGCCACCAAAGTGCTGGGATTAAATGTTGCACACCATCGTGCCTGGCTCTTCTTACTTTTAATAAATATTTTTAAAATAATAATCCCTTTAAGCTATGACTTGTCAACCTAAATAATGTAATGTCATAAATTTGAAGTAGATACTATCAAGTACAAGAAGGTGAAAGACAAGGAAAAGAAAACAGAACAAAAAGAAGAGAAAGAAGAAAGAAAAATGACATGAACAAATGGAAGAAAGAATCGAGGTCCCTTAGCAGATAAGGGACTTGGCACACAAACCGAGAGCTCTCAGTTCGATCCCTAGAAACTCACATAAGGGTGGGAGGGGAGAAACTCACCCCACAAAGTTGTCCTCTGACTTCCACATATAAATCAATGGCAACCCACACAAAATCTACACAACACACACACACAGAGTTAAAATAATGAGTAAACTGTTTAAGAAGGGAAGAACAGAAGAAACAGGCACACACACGGGAGCCCACTGCACAAACTTAACTTGGAATCTCACACTGAAGTGTAAACATGGGCTCTGTAGTGGTGGCCTGGATGTGTGTGGTTTTCTGAAGGAGAAAACCATCGTAGTTTGAGGGGTCTGGTCAGAAGCTGGGGTCTCTGAGGACAGGGGTATGTGGAGAAAGTCAGGTCTTCAGGCTGTTCCACAGCAGGGCTTCTCTGTGCCCGCTGCCTGCCACTCCTGGAATGACGACCTCAGGCGGTCCGCTGGGAGAAGCTCATCGCTAGCAGGAGCCACTAGGCCAATTTGAAAGGTTCACTTCTGTTCACAGGAAAGAGACGGGAGCTGTCAGGAATGTGTGCGTTCCCCACAGAGGCTTTCTGAATTTCCAGTTACTGCAGCAGGCTTTTGGAGACACGTAGTGAGGTAAAAGTGGGGTTGGCGCCGGCGTGGTGGCGCACGCCTTGTAATGCCTAGCACTTGGGAGGGCAGAGGCAGGCGGACTTTGTGAGTTCCAAGGCTTCAGCCTGGTCTACAGAAGTGAGTTCCAGGACAGCTGGGGCTACAGGAACCCTGTCTCAAAAAGACAAAAAAAAAAAAAAAGATTTGAAAAAGTGGAGGTGTGGCGACAGCCTCCCATAATCCCACCTTTCAGAGGGTGAAGGATCTCAAGTTCTAGNTTATTTCAGCTCTCTTCACAATAGCAAGGAGCTGGAACCAACCTAAATGCCCCTCAACTGATGAGTGGATAGAGAAAATGTGGTACATCTACACAATGGAATTCTATGCAGCAGTAAAGAAACATGACATCACGAGCTTTGCAGGAAAACGGCTGGAGCTAGAGGACATCATGCTGAGTGAAGTAACACAGTCCCAGAAAAACAAACGATGCATGGTATCACTCATCTGTGGATGCTAGTGCCAATTACCCAGTTGTTCTGTCTATGGAGCCCAAGCTGGCCTGGAGCTCGTGATTCTCCTGTCTCAGCCTCCCAAGTGATGAAGTGATAGGTGTAAGCCACCATGTCCAGCACTGATGAAATGGTTTTCTGTGTGTCCTTGGCTGGACTGGTATCCCAGTATTTGGCTGAGGTTGTCCTTGAACTCAGCAATCCTCCAGTTTCATCTTCCTGAATGCTGGAATTACAGGGTCTTTCTGGAACTCTGGCTGTCCTGGAACCCGCTCTGTAGACCAGGCTGGCCTTGAACTCACAGAGACCCTCCTGCCTCTGCCTCCCAAGTGCTAGGATTAAAGGTGTGTGCCACCACGCCCAGCTTAATCTTCTTTTTTGAGACAGGGTAGTCCTAGTTAGTCTGAAACTCACTGTATAGACCAGGCTAGTTTCAGTCTTACAGAGCTCTTCCTGCCCCTGCCACCAAAGTGCTGGGATTAAATGTGCACACCATCGTGCCTGGCTCTTCTTACTTTTAATAAATATTTTTAAATAATAATTCCCTTTTAAGCTATGACTTGTCAACCTAAATAATGTAATGTCATAAATTTGAAGTAGATACTATCAAGTACAAGAAGGTGAAAGACAAGAAAAGAAACAGAACAAAGAAGAGAGAGAAAGAAGAAAGAAAGAATGAATGAACAAATGGAAGAAAGAATCGAGGTCCCTTAGCAGATAAGGGACTTGGCACACAAACCGAGAGCTCTCAGTTCGATCCCTAGAAACTCACATAAGGGTGGGAGGGGAGAACTGACCCCACAAAGTTGTCCTCTGACTTCCACATATACAACATGGCACCCACACAAATCTTACACACACACACACACAGAGTAATAATGAGTAAACTGTTTAAGAAGGGAAGAACAGAAGAAACAGGCACACACACGGGAGCCCACTGCACAAACTTAACTTGGAATCTCACACTGAAGTGTAAACATGGGCTCTGTAGTGGTGGCCTGGATGTGTGTGGTTTTCTGAAGGAGAAAACCATCGTAGTTTGAGGGGTCTGGTCAGAAGCTGGGGTCTCTGAGGACAGGGGTATGTGGAGAAAGTCAGGTCTTCAGGCTGTTCCACAGCAGGGCTTCTCTGTGCCCGCTGCCTGCCACTCCTGGAATGACGACCTCAGGCGGTCCGCTGGGAGAAGCTCATCGCTAGCAGGAGCCACTAGGCCAATTTGAAAGGTTCACTTCTGTTCACAGGAAAGAGACAGGAGCTGTCAGGAATGTGTGCGTTCCCCACAGAGGCTTTCTGAATTTCCAGTTACTGCAGCAGGCTTTTGGAGACACGTAGTGAGGTAAAAGTGGGGTGTGGCGCCGGGCGTGGTGGCGCACGCCTTTAATCCTAGCACTTGGGAGGCAGAGGCAGGCGGATCTTTGTGAGTTCAAGGCCAGCCTGGTCTACAGAGTGAGTTCCAGGACAGCTGGGGCTACAGGAAGACCCTGTCTCAAAAAGACAAAAAAAAAAAAAAAGATTTTAAAAAGTGGGGTGTGGCGACAGCCTCCCATAATCCCACCTTTCAGAGGGTGAAGGATCTCAAGTTCTAG
>VZQC01009804.1:605362-632862 GCA_009823505.1 Rhizomys pruinosus
AGTTTGCATGGGTCTTGTGCATGCTAACATCATCACTGTAGGTTCATATGACCAAGGTCAAAGGAGACTATAGGACTTTTACTTCCATTTGATCATGCACCTCCTCCCTGGCTGTTATAATCTTGGTGCCCCCTCTTCTGAAATGGTCCCTGAGCTCTGTGTAGGTAGAGTTTGATATAGGAGTCCTGTCCAAGGACCCATCCTCTGCAGACTTGTATTCTCTATGCTTTGGCCGTTTTTGGGGTTTTTTATTCTTTTTTGAGACAGGGTCTCCCTGTAGCCCCAGCTAGCCTGGAACTCACTATGTAGACCAGGTGAGCCTTGAACTCACAGAGATCCGAATGCCTCTGCCTCCGGAGTGCTGGGATTAAAGGTGTGTGCCACCACACCCAGCATTGCCTTGGCTATTTGTGAACTTTTGTGTTTGTGGTCCTCTGTTGGATGAGGGAGCTTTGTTCATGAGAACTGAGAGATGTAATAGTGTTCTCTTTACTGCCTACTCTATATTCCTTGAACCTTAGGTGTAGAAGTTGCATTGTTGATGTGCAGTTTAGGCTTAGGCATTTCACAGATAATCTCTGTGTATCACCAGTTGTGGAACTCTGTAATAATCTCCAGCTATTGAAAAAGAAGCTTCTAGGCCAGGCATGGTGATACACACCTTTAATCCCAGAACTCTGGAGGCAGAGGCAGGTGGATCTCTGTGAGTTCAAGGCCATCCTGGTCTACAAAGTGAGTTACAGGCCAGCTGGGGCTGCAGGGAGATCCTGTCTCAAAAAAAAAAAAAAAAAAAAAAAGAAAGAGAAAGAAAGAAAGAAAGAAAGAAAGAAAGAAAGAAAGAAAGAAAGAAAAGAAAAAGAAGATTCTTTGATGAGTAGTGACTGAGATACTTGGCTGTATTAGGATTCATATTTTGCACATAGTAAGAAATTACATTTGTCTAGGGATTTGATAGCCTTAAGGGTTTTCTCTAAGATCTATGACCTCTCCAGCCATACGTATTTGGCTGTGTTACAGCAACCACACATGGGTTTCCTCTCATTGAGTGGGCTTTAAGTCCAATGAGGTAGCTGTTGATTAGATAAAAGTGCCATTACTACACCAATGTTGTTGGCTATGCCAGTCATTGATGTGGTAATTAGGCCTTAAAGCTGGAGTTCAGCCATCAATTTAAGTTTTCCCTTAGCAGGGAAACTCTTCCCAAAGCTAGAAGAGCTAGCCTTCAAGGGAGGTGGTTTCCAGGTCAGTTCCACCTCCATTGCTCCAAATCTTCTGTTTGAAGTATGTCTTGTCTTCAGCAATATAGTCTTACCCTCAAGTTTTTGGAGGCAATCAGGGGATGTGACAATAGTCTGTGTAATTTTGAGAGGCTCTTAGACTATCCTGGCCAACAACTCTAAGGAAGGTTTCTTTTGTCCAGTACTCTCTCTTGTTATGTAGCCTTCAGCAATACACATGGACTCATGTAGAGATATTATATTTGTAATTTGTCAATAGGTTTTTGGACTAATATGATTCTCTCTGGCTTTTTATACTAGCTAGACATTATTTACCTCTTCTGCCTTTCTCTTTGTCTAGCCCTCCCTCCATGCCTTCCCCATTTTCTCCATTTCTCCTTTGACAACACCTGTCTCCTATGGTCCCTGCTCTCTTGAGTTCCTTCTTCCTCTTTATCCCCATAGTTCCTTGTATAACTGATTTTTGTAGATTAATTTTGTAACCAGCCACTTTACTGCAAGTGTTAATCGTTTCTAGGAGTTGTCTGGTAGAATTTTTGGCATCTCTTAGATATAATATCGTGTCATCTGAAAAAAGGGTAATTTCACCTGTTCTTTTTTAGTTAGTACCCCTTTATTTCCTTCTCTTGTCTTATTGCTCTAGGAAGAGTTTCAGCACTATATTAAAAAGTAGTAGAGAGGGGCTGGAGAGATGGCCTAGCGGTTAAGAGCGCCGACCGCTCTTACAGAGGACCCGGGTTTGATCCCCAGCACCCACATGGCAGTCGAGAACCGTCTGAAACTCCAACTCCAGGAGAACTCCAGTTCCAGGGGAATCCGAGACCCTCTTCTGACCTCCGCGGCATTGCATGACACGGGTGCACAGACTTGCATGCAGACAGTACATTCATACACATACAGAAATAAATAAAAATTAATTAAAAAAAATTAAAAAAAAAGTAGTAGAGATAGTGGACAGCCTTGCTGGATTCTTGATTTTAAGGGGAATGCTTCCAGTTTTTCTCCATCTAGAATGATGTTGGCTGTGGGTTTGCTGTATATAGCTGCAATTATGTCGAGGCGTGTTCCCTCCAGTCCAATTCCCTCTAGGACTTAACATAAATAAGTGTGTTTTATACTTTTTCAAAGGTCCTTTCTCCATCTATTGAGATGATTGTGATTTTTAAATCCATTATATGATTTATCACATTTATTGACTTGTGATTACTGAACCATTCCTGCATTTCTGGAATAAAACCAACTTGATCATGGCAGACATCTTCTTCATGTGTGTCTGTATGGGATTTTGCAAGTATTTTGTTGGGATTTTTTGCAGCTATGTTCATTAAGGATAAGGGTCTATAGTTTTCTGTTTTGATTGTGTCTTTACCTTGTTTTGGTACTAGAGTGATGTTGGGTTCATAGGAATTTGAGCATTCTCCCTCTGTTTCTATGGTTTTGAATCATTTTTTTGAGACAGGATCTCCCTGTATCTCCAGCTGTCTTGCAACTCACTATGTAGACCAGGCTGGCCTTGACCTCACAGAGATCCATCCGCCTCTGTCTCCCAAGTGCTGGGATTACAGGCATGTGCCATGAAGCCGGGACATTTTGAATAATTTAAGTAGTATTATAACTTTGTCTAACTTTGTATTTCCACAATTAAATCTTATTTTATTTCCTTTCTGCTCCCCCTTGGACATAGTCCATTTTTTGTATTGCTTCAAGTATTCTTTGAAGGACTGGTTTTGTGGGCATGAATTTTTTTTATTATTTATTTATTTTTATGTGTATGAATGTACTGTCTGCATGTAGGTTTGTGCACCCGTGTCGTGCAATGCCGTGGAGGTCAGAAGAGGGTGTCAGATTCCCCTGGAACTGGAGTTCTCCTGGAATTGGAGTTACAGACGGTTTTCAGCCACCATGTGGGTGCTGGGGATCGAACCTGGGTCCTCTGCAAGAGCAGTCGGCGCTCTCAACCGCTAGCCCATCTCTCCAGCCCCAGGCATGAATTTTTTCAGTCTATTCATGTTGTAGAAGATTTTCCTTTACCCTTCAACTGTAATAGACATTTTTCCTGGGTAAAGTATTCTGAGTTGGCATCTATGGTTATTTAGAACTGGGAATACTTTGATCCAGGCTCTTCTGCCTTTCATAGTTTGCATTGAAAAGTCCCCTGTAATTCTGATGGGTTTCCTTTATATATGACTTGTTTTCTTTTGCAGCTTTCAGTACTCTCTCTTAGTTCTATACATTTAATGTTTTCACTATGGTATGCCATGTAGAGTTTCTTTTCTGTGCCTGTCTGTTTGGTATTCTATGTGCTTTTTGTATTTATATGGGCATGCCTTTCCTTAATTTTGAGAACTTTTCTTCTACAATTCTGTTGCTTATCTGTCTCCTTCCTCTATGAGTATGATGCATAAATTTGGTCTTTTCATGGTGTGGTGGTTTGAATGAGAATGTCCCCCATAGGCTTCCAGTATTCAGACATTTTGTCCCCAGTTGGTGGCACTGTTTTGGTAGGTCTTAGAAAGTGTGGCCATGCTGGAGGAAGTACGTCACTGTCACTGGGAGTAGGCTTAAAGAGTTCAAAATGCTTTGCCAGCTGGGCGTGGTGGCACACGCCTTTAATCCCAGCACTCGGGAGGCAGAGATAGGTGGATCTATGTGGGTTCAAGGCCTGCCTGGTCTACAGAGTGAGCTCCAGGACACCTGGTACTAAAAGGGAGACCCTGTCTCAAAAAATACCCCCCCAAAAGTGTAAAAAACAAAATGCTTTGCCAATCTCCAGTTACTCACTCTCTCTCCTTCCTGTACCTGCTTGAAGATGTGAACCTAGGCTTTCTGCTCCAGCTCCTGCCTCCACGCCTCCCTGCCACAATGGACTCTAATTCCCTGGAACCATCAATTGTAAGTTCAAATAAACTCTTCCTTTTATAAGTTCCCTTGGTCATGGTGGTTTTATCACAGCAACAGGAAAGTGACTAATACACATGGTGTCCTACATTTCTTGTATATTCCATTCTTCTGTTTTGTTTTGTAGTTCTTTTTTTTGGGGGGGGGAGTATTTTTAAGACAGGGTCTCCCTGTAGCCCCAGCTGGCCTGAAACTTGCTATGTAGAGCAGGCTGGCCATGAATTCATAGAGATCCACCTGCCTCTGCCTCCCCAGTGCTGGAATCAAAGGCTTGTGCCACCACACCTGGCTCTCTTGTACAATTTAAAACAGCTGGAGAGATGGCCTAGTGGTTAAGAGCGCCAACTGCTCTTGCAGAGGACCTGGGTTCTATTCCCAGCACCCATTTGGTGGCTAAGAACCGTCTTTGACTCCAGTCCCAGGGGAATCCAACACCCTCTCTGACCTCTGTGGTATTGCATGACACGGGTGCACAAACCTACATGCAGACAGTACATTAATACACATAAAAAATAAATAAATAAATAAATAAATAAATAAATAAATAAATCAGCCCATCACTGGGCCTGGAGAGATGGCCTAGCAGTTGAGAGCGCTGACTGTTCTTGCAGAGGACCCGGGTTCAATCCCCAGCACCCACATGGTGGCTGAGAAAGGTCTGTAACTCCAGTTCCAGGGGAATCTGATGCCCTCTTCTGACCTCCATGGCATTGCACCACACAGGTGCACAAACCTACATGTAGACAGTACATTCGTACATATAAAAACTTTTTTTAAATAAATAAAAACAGCCCATCATTCTGTATTTATTTTGTTTTATTTAAATTCTGTTTAAGCTCATCAAAACAGAGCAGACTTAGGGTTAAGTGACATGGAGGGGTGCTTTTAGAAGCAATAGTGGTCTCTGGCCACCAATTCCTATGATGCCCTTACTTGCCAGAAGAAATGGTCTTCATTATCTTAATGGCTTCTCTTTTGGGATAATTTTCTTGGCAATTTTTTAATATCATTTTTTTCAAATAAGCTCCAGAATTATTTTGGCGAAAATGATCCATTCTAAAACTACTAATGTGATGAAAACATTTAAATAGCTTTGACCGAGCCAGGCAGATAAGGCTCCTGATAACTTGGGTTCAGTCCCTGGAACCCACACGGCAGAAGAGAAAACTCCCACAAGTTGTCCTCTGACCTCCGGCTGTGGCACACTCGTGCCTGCTCTGTCCACGTACAACATAAATAAAATGTGAATATATAATATTATATATTTAAAAGAATTAGGATTAAACTGCAAACAGCCAGAACAATAGCCCACATGTAATATTCATATTACATTTAAACCCATAGCTGGTTTGAAATGAGTTTAAATTCTTCACTTTCATTATTTTAAGAAAACTTGCTGCTGGGCATGGTGATGCATGCCTTTAATTCCAGCACTCAGGAGGCACAGGCAGGCAGATCTCTGTGAGGTCAAGGCCAGCCTGGTCTACATAGTGAGTTCCAGGACAGCTGGGGCTACAGGGGCACCCTGTCTCAAAAAGACCAAAAAAAAGAAAGAAAGAAAGAAAGAAAGAAAGAAAGAAAGAAAGAAAGAAAGAAAGAAAGAAAGAAAGAAAGGAAAGAAAAAGTAAAAAGAAAATTTGCTGAAGGTGTCCAAAGCTTAATCATTTTAAAGAAACCTGGTCCTCTTTTTTTTTTTACTGTCTTAAGTCAACTCTGTTTGAAACAGTTCTAAACCGTTGGAGGAGGCAACTTCAGCATGGAGGACATTTGTTTTGTCTCAGTGATAGCTGCTATGGAAACAAGCCACAGTCGTACTTCCACACATCTCCAAGTAAACATGGGTTCCACTTTTCCTGGTGTCCTGTTTCTGCAGGTCAGGACGTCCTTGATAGGGTCTTAGAGAATGAGAACTTTAGACGTGTGTCCTCCGGTTGCACAGGGCACAGCTGGAAAACACCTGATGGCTCAGTGGCTGCTGCCAGCCCCCCTGGGAGGGTCAGAGTTTGGCTCTTGCTTTCCTTTCTCCTTCCTTGTCCATCTGTCCTGTGGACACCCTGGAGTGTCCCTGAAGTTGTTTTCTACTCTAAGCTGCAGACTTCAGAAGGAACAAGCAGAACTCCCACAAAACCTGCTCTTCTCCTTGACTCACCCCACATTCCAAATCCACTGCTATTTGACTGAAGCCAGACGTTTCTAGATCATAGAAGCCCTGCCCCAAAGTCCCATAAGGCTTTCTATTCCTCATATGTTCTGGCTACTTGACTGATTAATCCAGTGAGCCGCAGCCCCTCACCTGCACCCCACCTACCGTGAATCTCTGCAGACGGGCTTCTGTGGAAATACTGAAGGAAGTGGCCGCTGTTGAACTTCATTTACCACCTGGAGTTTTCATTACCTGGGTGACACTCCCCTCTACTTGCTGATTGTGTGAGATGGAAAATTACACACTTTAAAAGAAAATAATAAGCCGGGCATGGTGGCGCACGCCTTTAATCCCAGCACTTGGGAGGCAGAGGCAGGTGGATCTTTGTGAGTTCAAGGCCAACCTGGTCTACAGAGTGAGTTCCAGGACAGCTGGGACTACAGGGAGACCCTGTCTCAAAAAGACCAGAAAAAAAGAAAAGAAAAGAAAAGAATAAAGACAAATTCCTAAATAATGTCCTATGTAGCTGCAGCACTGTCAAGTAGAGCGATATAGAGGTGGTATGTTGGCAACTCTCTATAATGTATTAAAATTATTTGGATAATGGAGCTGAAGAGATGGCTTAGAGCTTAAGACCAGGCAGTGCTCTTGCAAAAGACCCAAGTTTGGTTCCCAGCATCCATGTTGGCAGCTCACAAACACATGCAACTTTGGTTCCTGGGGATCCAATGGCTTCTTCTGAACTCCAAGGGCACCTCTGTGCACATGCATACACCGTACACACATAATAAAAAAAATAAAAATATATCTGTAATAAAAGAAACAGCTATTTTTTTTATTTATTATTTTTTACGTGTATGAGTGTACTGTCTGCATGTAGATTGGTGCACCCATGTCATGCAGTGCCGCGGAGGTCAGAAAAGGGCATCAGATTCCCCTGGAACTGGAGTTAAGAAGGTTCTCAGCCACCATGTGGGTGCTGGGAATCAAACCCGGGTCCTCTGCAAGAGCAGTTGGTGCTCTTAACCGCTGAGCCATCTCTCCAGCCCCAGAAATGGCTATTTTTTAAAATGGAAAGTGGCTGGCCAGGTGGCTCAGTGGGTAAAGGCACTTGCTATAGAGCCTGATGACCTGATCCCAAGGACCTGTAAGATAGAGGAGCAATCACTCCTGCAAGTTGTCCTCTGACCTCCACGTGTGTGTGTGTGTGTGTGTGTGTGTGTGTGTGTGTTGCATAAGCATATGTGTGCACACACACCCCAAAATATTTTTAAAAAAGAAAGAAGGGGGAAAGGATTACTAGTGGTCTGGCTGTGCTTTGTGCATCTGGAGAAAGAATTATTCTGGTTTATTTACAAATATGATTTTCTTTACGTTTTTTATAAACTGCTAAGTGAATGTGATTCAAAAACAACTGCTTGGAAACAGGAAGATTAACCCACCAGGAAGCTGGTTATGCTGTCAACAAGCAAGGCTCCAGGACACACTGCCTCCTGTATCTCCTGTTAGCAGACACAGCCCCATCTTACTTATGTCCTTGGAATCCAATCAGCCTGAACTTTCTGCTGTAGCATGTGTTGGAGGTGACAGTACATGCACCTGAGTGTCCTCTGTGCAGTGATACTGTCCCTGTTTGCCCCTCTTGGTGAGCTTCAGAATGAAAGAGATAGAGAAATAAAACTACCACTGACCATGTGTAGGTGGGTGGACCTGTCTCAGAGAAGACCCTCAGCCTGGCCCACAGAATCATGAACCTAGTACACAGCTGTCATTTTAAGCCATTGAGTTTTAGAGTAGTTTGTTACATAGCAACTGTTTGGTTGGGGCCCCTGGCTCACCCTCATGCAGACCGGAAGGTCCTGACCTGTCCCGGCTTAGACCTGCTGACCCTGGAAAGTCCCAACCGCCCAGATGGCACCAAGGCCAAGTTCCGGGTGGCTGATGCAGCTGGGCCCTGGATGTCTTCAGCTCTCCCAGCTGCCCACCCAGGTGTTCGAGTCATGACCATACAAGGAGATAAGCCTGCTTCCAAATGACACGTCACCCTCCCCTCAGGCCTGGCCCTATAAAGTCTTCCCATCCTGGTCCCTTACTCTGGGATCAGTGAACCTCATCACTCCAATAATAAACCTGTGTCTGTTTTGCTGCCAATCTGGTCTGATCTGATTGCTTTGCATCGCATGAACCTAACAGCAACATCTTTTCTTTTTGGATTTTTTTTGTATTTCATATAATTTTTCAATCAGTCTGAATCGCCTTTATACCCACTTCTCTATTGGCACCCTCCCACAGCCTCCCCTGGAGTTCATAGATTCTGTCATCTGTGTTAGGGTCTACTCTGCCAAATTACTCTCCCCAGCCATTCCTCAGTGTTAGTTCATCCTCAGAGTTCTAATCATCCAGAGTCCTTCTCTTAAAGAAGGCCAGTTCTTCCTCACCCAACTGTAATCAACTGCCAATATTTCTTCAGCTAAGATTGGGTTCTACTACCCATTCTGCAGTCCATGCTGGGTTTTTGTCTGGTTGAGCTTGCCTGGGTCTTGTGCATGCTCACACCAATGCTGTAGGTGCATAAGAACAGGGTCTCGGGAGCTTGCAGGATTCATTTCCACATGGTCTTGCACCACCTCCCTGGCTCTTACAGTCTTTCAGCCCCATCTTCTGCAATGTTCTCTGAGCCCTGGGCTAGTAAAGCGACCTGTCCATGGAACCACACACTCCATAGAATCCTAATCTCCATGGTTTGGCCATTCATGCCCTTTTGAGTTTCTGCCCTCTCATCTCATGGGGGAGCTTCCTTGACGAGAGTCAAGAGATTAATTAATGTCTTCTTGGCTCCTTGTTCTATATTTCGTGAGCCTTGGGTATGGAAGTTGCTACATAACAATATCATACTGTTCTCATTTTAGCAACTCCCTCTTCCCGGCAAGAGGACAAAGTCTTGTCAAGCATCTAGAGTACTGGCTCCCTGTCTGAAATGTTCGTTGTGTGACCTTGGGCAAGTCCTGCTGCTTTCTGAGCATCAGTTACTTTTTTGTAGCTCATTGTAGGCATAGGTGTCTCTATGCACATGAGGCTGTCTTTCCAGCTGGGGCATCTGTGAGAAAAACGGAGGGGGCATTGAGGATTCCCCTACACCCAGGGAGAGACTCCATGAAGTATCTCTGAAGTCCATTCAAAGAATTAATATTCCCTTTGACTCAGCAATGTCACCTCGTGCTGTGCGATGTGCCCACACAAGTGGTTACCCAGACAGGAGTTTTAATACTCTAGAATATTGAGAGAAATTCTCTGGAAGAACTTCTACACAACATATTTAGATGGGAGAAGCAGGTTGAAGGGTATAGTTCCATTTTTGTAAAGAAAACAGAGTATCAAGAAACCCTTTGTTTCCAGTTTCCTATGATGGATTGGTTTGGAAGGAGGTGGTCAGTCAGGCCGATCACCTGGACTGAGGCACAGGTTTGGAACAACATAAACGTTGAAGCAACCTCTATGTCCAGGTAGGTAGGGGCTTTAGCTAATGTCAGCATGGCACATGTACACAACAAAGTGATCTCTGGTTATTTAAAATAAATATGTAGACATGTTACTTAGGGTTGGACATCTCACAGACATTCTCTGTGTGTGACTGGTTGTGGACCTCTGTAATGGTCTCTGTCTATTGCAATAGACGCACCACCCAGGGCTCGGGGACCATTGCAGAAGTTGTGGAGAGATTGAAAGAGCCAGGGGAGGAGGTGCATGAGCACAAGGAAATAGTCGTACAGGCTCCTGGGACCCTGCTCATAAGAACTTACAGCAATGTTGTCAGCATGCATAAGACCCAAGCAAAGTCAAGCAGACAAAAACCCCAGCACAGAACTGGAGAAATGGGCAGCAGGCCCTAACCTCAGCTGAAGAACTATTGGCAGCTAATTACTGCTAGGTGAGGGAGAGCTGATCTTCTTTTTTTTTTTTGTTAATTTTTTTTTTAATTAATTTTATTTATTTCTGTATGTGTATGAATGTACTGTCTGCATGCAAGTTTGTGCACCCGTGTCGTGCAATGCCGCGGAGGTCAGAAGACGGTCTCGGATTCCCCTGGAACTGGAGTTCTCCTGGAATTGGAGTTTCAGACGGTTCTCTGCCGCCATGTGGGTGCTGGGGATCGAACCCGGGTCCTCTGCAAGAGCGGTCGGCGCTCTTAACCGCTAGGCCATCTCTCCAGCCCGAGCTGATCTTCTTTAAGGGAGACTCTACATCAGCTGACTAGACCCTAGTGGATGAACTTTCACTGAGGCACATCGTGATACATGAAATTGATACAGTATTTCTTAATATATTTGACACAATGCTTGAAATCCACTGCCTTGCTGTAAGGGATATAAAGATGATTAAGACATTTTGTATGAAACGCACAAAAATTCAATTAGAATATACAGTGAAAAAAAGTGATATGCGATATATTTAAGTAGTAATAAGATATTAAAGTGAACATGAAACATCAAAATAAATAAAAACACATAATCCCTTGCACCTAGAAAAACATCAGAGTAGGGCTGGAGAGATGGTCAGTGATTAAGAGTGCTTCCAGCACTTCCAGAGGACCTGAGTTCAATTTCCATTCCCAGCACCCAAACCATATGGCTCACAACTGCCTGTAACTCCAGCTCCAGGGTATCCCATGCTTGCCTCTGACCTCCATGGGAACCCACACACATTTGTGCACACACACTCACACATTAAAAAATAAGTTATTAGTAGATTAGTATTGTGAGCAGCTTACCTTCATTTTTATGCATCCTCATTTTCCAGTTTTGCAAACTGACATGTAGGGAAGTGGAGGGGGGGGCCCTGGATGGGCTCAGACCAAGGGGATGGGGTAACCTATAAACTCTGGAAGATCTCTGAAGAATAGGATGGTGTGAGCATTTTGCAATGGAAATAAATGATCAGCCAGGAAAGACGGCTTGAACTATTTAGCCCGGTGGACTGAGCAACTGACCGGCCATCTATAATGTCTTTGGCTCATACAAAATGATGAGGATGAATGAGATAATTAATATTTATAAAGCACTTTAATATCCTGCAGGAAACGAAGTGATATAAGATAATGCTGCCCCTGGCATTCTCGTATGCCCCTCTTCAGTGTGGCAGAGGAGCATTATTCCAAGAGTCCTGGGAAGACCACAGCCAACCTCACTAGGAGTGTGTGCACTACTTTCTCATAAGCAAGCTTTGATGGGAGAAAACTATGCTATCCTTTTGACTTTTAATCATTTTATTTATTATTTTAAAAATATATTATTTATTATTTTTATGTATTCTCTGTATGTAAGTAGGTACATCCATGTCATGCAATGCCTGTGGAGGTCAGAAGAGGCTGCTAGATGCCCTGGATCTGGAGATATAGATGGTTGTTAGCTGCCATATGGGTGCTGGGACTGGAGCCCAGGCCCTCTGCAAAAGCAGCCAGTGCTTTATTTTTTTTTTTAATTTTTATTGATGGTTTGTGCATTTTATACATCATTTTCCAATTCAGATCAGGCATATTTCCCTTTCCCTTCCCCCCCCCCCCACCCCATCCCAGATCATGTATTCTGCCATAACTGTCCTGCATCTTTCAGTTTTTTTTTTTTTCATTTTTTAGCTATAAGTGATAATCCATGAGTATAAGCATCCTTCGTGCAAAACCAATCTATAGACTGTTGTGCCCAAACCCCCACAGTCCCACCATTCAGTGGAGGTTGACAGGTTGTTTGTTCAATCAAGTTGATCAAATGAGTGTCCAGACTACATCGCTGTAGTTTCACCGTTCACCCCAATCGCAGCCTTTACATTCTACCACGCCCCCTCTTCCGCAGATTGTTCCCTAGGCTTAGAAAAGGGGCACAGGTGGATGAGAAGTAAAACTGTCCTCTCTCTCTGGAGCTGTTGACTTGGATTCTGGTCAATTCTGGCTGTTTCCTTTCATGGGCTGACAGTTTGTTCAGGAGTAACCTTTCGATCCTACTAATGAAGCACAAGCAATTAGATATATAGGTATTTAAGCAGCACTAATAGTTATGGTAGGTTACTTTGGCATAGACACATATGTTTGGATGATATGTTAATTCATGAATTATATTTTTACCCCCTGATAAATATAACAGGGTCTTACTGTGGCTTATGACATCTCCTAACCTGTAGAGGATGTAGGCTTGTGGCATCAGCCATGGGTTATTCCTCCAAGGAGAGAGCCAACAGCCAATTAGATTTGGGATATACAGGCACATGGCTGCCTCTGCTGCACAGTATTTCCAGGCAGGTGAAGTGTAGCTGGTGCTGATGGTGGAGTCTTGCTTGACTCAGGGAGACCCGTATTTGCTTTATTGGTTTAGTGGCCTTTGGGAACACTCTCTGGCATTCCAGAGGCCATCTGTACCCTTGCATGTGCGGTCTCAATACATCCCTCCCATGTTAATGTCAGGTCTTCGGCAGCAGGGTCTTATCGCCTCTCCTCCTGCAGGTATCCCAACTTAGGGGCAAGGAGCCCTCACTGAGCCATCTCTCCAGCCCCTTGAATCTTTTTTTTAAAGCTGTGTCAGTGTGTGTGTGTGTGTGTGTGTGTGTGTGTGTGTCACAGCACTTGTGTGGAGATCAGAGGATAACTTGCTGGAGTTGGTTCTCTCGTTCTATGATGTGAGTTCCAGAGATCAAACTCAGGTCATCAGTCTTGATGACAAGCCCCCTTACCTGCTGACCATTTTGATGGTCCCTGACTTTAAATCTTATAAATCTTATAGATCCCAAACCTTGCTGAAACTTTAATTGCACGGGGTAGATGTTTTCCATTGAGATATCAGCCTTGTATAAGCTGTCTCTAGGTGAGGTCTTACAAACACAACACAACATGATAAAGGTTAAAGATGTACCATAGGGTGAGATGCACTTGAACTTGGGCCCTGTGTGCAGCAGAAAGCAGAGGACACGAAGTTGGGTCCCTGAGAGGCTTTTGCAAGCTGGCACACCAGCTACCAACCCTCCGGAGCCTGGAAGATCATGCTACGCCTGCTCATGGGAGCCGCTGATGCCTTTGCTTTTGGTTTGGTTTGGTTTGGTTTTGATGTTGGTGTTTAGAGACAGAGTCTCCCTGTAGCCTCAGTTAGTCTGGAACTCACTCTGTAGACCAGGCTGGCCTCAATGTCACAGAGCTCACCCTGCTTCTGGCTCCTAAGTACTGGGATTAAAGAGGTGCATGGCTACCAGACTTGGCTTTTCTTTGATGACCCCGGGAGTCACAATGAGGAGGCACTTCCTGGGGTGAAGTGCAACCGGCCTTCCCCTTGGGGTGCCCACAGTGCCCATCCTTCTGTCCATGTTCCACAGGAGCTGATGAGGTGAAGCACAAAGCTCTGGACAAGACACTATGATAATCTGCTTTTTTTTTTTTTCAACTCTGGGAAAAGAAAAAAAAAAGTTCTTTTCTGCTTGGATGTCTCACAAGTCTTAGCGTATTCCAGCTGCAAAATTTGTCATTTCAGGACAGAAAGCCATTGGATTGAAAATAGCCAGTGTCGTGGGCTTTCTAGGTGAGAGACGCTGACTGGCTCTGTGACCTCTTCAGGATGTTTCCGGCTGGACATTCCTTTGGGCTGCTTGACCAGTTTTTTTCCTCACAGATACAAAATGGCTGGCTTTTTCCTGATGTCTCAACAGCTGTGTTCTTTGGCTGTCACTTCTGGCTTTCATATTTTGCCCTGCCTTGGCGGTGGGGGGGAGGGGGGCAGCACAGCATAAGGGGCCTGTGGCTGCATGTGTGGAGGCCAGAGGTCAATATCAGGTGTTGCTCTCATGTTTAGTTTATTTACTTATGTGTGTGAGAATGTATGTGCAGCAATGTATGGAGGTCATGGGGCAGTCCACAGCACTCTGTTCTCTCTTTCCAAGATCAAACTCAGAACGTCAGGCTTGGTGGCAAGCACCTTTACCCACTGAACCATCTCACTGGTCCCCGCCTTGTGTTTTGAGTCAGGGTCTCTCAGTGAACCTGGAGTTCACTGATTGGCTAGAATGGCCCACCAGGGAGTGCACAGGATCCTCCCGTCTCTGCCTCCCGAAGCTGGTATTGCAGATGTGTGCTGTCCTGCCTGGGTTGGTTTTTACACTGATTCAGGTTATCTGAATTCAGGTCCTCATGCTTGTTCTGCAAGCATTTTACCCAGTGAGTCATCTCTCCATCCGCTCCTAGTTTACCATTTATCCAGACACTATCACTGTGAGTACGTAGGGCACAGGCCCTCTACGTCACAGGACACGGTGAAAGGAGAGACTGCCCCCCCCATTGTTTTCTAACTTGTACACCAGCACCTTGGCACTTGTGCCCTCCAAAAAATGCACATCTATTTGAAACTATACTTTAAAGCAGATATTGCTGTTGCTATGTGAGGGATGGTTTGAAGCCAGGACTAACTTTTTTCCCCCAGAAGTTACATTAAAAAGAATGGGGGCTGGAGAGATGGCTCAGTGGTTAACAGCGCCAACTGCTCTTGCAGAGGACCCGGGTTTGATTCCCAGCACCCACATGGTGGCTAAGAACTGTCTTTAACTCCAGTTCCAAAGGAATCCAACACCCTCTTCTGACCTCTGCAGCATTGTACGACACGGGTGCACCAACCTACATGCAGACAGTATACTCATACACATACATGAATAAATGAATGAATGAATAAATAAATATTTAAAGGCATGAACCACCACGCCCGGCCCAATTATTTAAAAAAAAAAAAAAAAAAAAAAAAGAAACATCCTCAGAGTTAAGAGTGCTGCTTGTGCTCAACCTTCAGTGCTCTCAGATCTCGAGCTGTGGGTGCCCCAAGTAGCTGCTCGAGACAGACTTGTGTCCCGGGCTTCCTAAGGATGGCATTGGCTGTGAAAAGTACAAGCTTCCCCACAAAAGCAAGACCAGTAGGCCTCAAGGCTTGTCCTCATATCCAGTCCTGGCAGAACGTGTGAAAGCAAATCAGCTACCAGAAACAACCACTCAGAAAGTGTGCCTGGAGCCAAACCAGGTACAGGTGTCACCAGTATACGTAAAACATGGCTTTTAGGAAGTCAGACTCATCATAAATGAGAGAAATCAGGTTGACATGATTCACTGGTATTGCTGTGCTCAGAGCTGTTACAATCTAGGAATTGGCTCCTGGGGCTCGGTGGACCCACAGATAGCTCAGACAGCCCACGAGCAGGTTGGAAGCGAGTGCACAGCTCATTCCTTGAGGGTAGACTGCTGACAGGACTCCCAGATCAGATGTCTCCCCTTGATAATTATGACCCAGTCCTGTGAGCTCAGAGGGGGCTGGGGACACCACTTCTCAGGGTTTTGTGACTTGTTCAATGGTCCCAGTGCTTATGTGTAGTGTGGACCAAGTAAAGGGACAGCTGCTATATCCTAGGGTCCGATGATCAACAGCTGGAGTGGGAGGCCGACTGGGGTCTTACAGGCCAGCTGCGGATCTTATATCTGGCCCCTGATGTGTACCCCTTAGCACTACACCTGCTTGTTCTTCTTCCTGTTGAAGGCAACATTGGCTCTACTGACAGCTGTCAAACAAATTTGCCTCAGAGTTATTTATTCCTGAAGGTCTGAGCCCTTGCTCAGGTATAACTGAGTACAGTCAGAGGATGGTTAAACGTAGAAAGAGGAGACCGCAGCTCTCACATTGCTACTTTTTTATTTATTTTTTAAGGGATTCTACAATATAAGAGCACAGTTGTTTTCAGATCACATTAATGTTGCTCAGTTTGCCATACAATTAGGTAATTGGTGCTAGCATCCACAGATTCGGGATACCATTCATCGTTTGTTTTTCTGGGACTATATTACTTCACTCAGCATGATATCTTCTAGCTCCAAACATTTACCTGCAAAGTTCATGATGTCATCTTTCTTTACCACTTCATAGAACTCCATTGTGTAGATGTACCACATTTTCTCTATCCACTCATCAGTTGAGGGGCACTTGGGTTGGTTCCAGCTCCTTGCTATTGTGAAGAGAGCTGCAATAAACATGGCTGTGCATGTTATCTCTATAGTAAAATGAGACTTGTGGGTACATACCCAGGAGTGGTATGGCTGGGTCAGGTGGCAAGTTCATTCCAAGTCTTCCAAAGGTTCTCCACACTGCTTTCCATAGTGGCTGTACCAAGTTTACATTCCCACCAACAGTGGATGAGTGGAAAGTTCCCCTTTCCCCACAACCTCTCCAGTACTTGGTATCATTTGTTTTCTTGATCTAGCCAGTCTTATTGGAGTAAGATGATATCTTAAAGTGGTTTTAATTTGCATTTCCTTAATTATTAACGATGTTGAACACTTCTTAAGGTGTTTCTCAGCCATCTCTAATTCCTCACTTGTGAAGTCTCTGTTCAGCTCTTTGCTCCATCTATTGAGTGGGTCATTTGTTTTCTTTCTTCTTTGTTTTTTGAGTAGTTTATATATTCTGGAAATCAATGCTTTGTCAGATGTAATCTGCGTGCCTGATCTTTCCTCCCACTCTGGGTTTTCTCTTCACTTCCTGAGTGTTGCTTTTTTTTTTTTTTTTTTTTTTTTTTGGTCTTTTTGGAGACAGGGTCTCCCTGTAGCCCCGGCTGTCCTGGAACTCACTCTGTAGACCAGGCTGGCCTCGAACTCATAAAGATCCGCCTGCCTCTGCCTCCCAAGTGCTGGGATTAAAGGTGTACGCCACCATGCCCAGCTTGATTGTTTTTTTTTTTTTTATGTAGAGAAGCTTTTGAGTTTAATGAGGTCCCTTTTGTCAATTATTGACCTTAATTCTTGCACAGCTGCTGTCTGATTTAGGAAGCCTTTTCCTACACCTGTGTCCTGTAGTTCTGCTGCCAATTTCTCTTCTTATACACTTCAGAGTTTGAGATTCACGTTGAGGTCTTTGATCCATCTGTAGTTGACACTTTGTACAGGGCGATAGGTAGGGGTTAATTTCATTCTTCTACAAGTGGTGATCCAGTTTTCCAACACCACTTGCTGAAGATGTTCCTTTCCTCCATTGGGTCTTCTTGGCCCCCTTGTTCAATATGAGTGGCTGAATTGTATGTGCTTAAGTTTTGATCTTCAGTTTTGTTCCATTGGTCAACAGGCTGTTTTTGTGCCGGTACCAACTGTTTTTATGACTATAGCCCTGTAAGTATAGTTGAATTCTGGTATAGAGTTTGTCCCTGTGTTGCCTTTTCACTCAGGGTTGCTTTGGCTATTCAGGGTCTTTTGTTTTTCCAAATGAAATTAAGGACTTTTTTTATCCAAGCCCTGAAGAAATCCTTGGGGATTTTAATTGGGATTGCATTAAATCTGTACAAGAGTTTGGGTAAAATAGACATTTTTACTATATTTAATTTTCCAATCCAGCAGCATGGGAGGTTTGTCCATCTTCTGATGTCTTCTTCAATTTCCTTCTTCAGGTGTTTTAAAATATTTTGTTGTAGATATCTTGGTGTCTTTGGTTACGTTTGTTCTGAGTATTTTATTGTTTTGGAGGCTAAGCAAGTGAAGGTCTCCTTGTATTCCTTCTTCCAGTGTCGTGTTGTGGTGTAAAGAAAGGCTACTGATTTTCTAGGTTATTTTGGATCCCTGGGCCACTATTACAAAAGCTCTTAACATTTCGTAAGAGTTTTCGTGTGGAGTGTTTTTAGCATCCCTTAAGTAAACAATCAATCAGACAAAAAAAAAAAGGAAATCTGGGCATGGTGGTGGCCACGCCTTTAAGCCTAGAACTCCAGGAGGCAGAGAGGCAGGCAGATCTTTGTGAGTTCAAGCCAGCGGGTCTACAGAGTGAGTTCCAGGACAGCTGGAGCTACAGGAGACCCTGTCAGAAAAGACAAAAAAAAAAAACAAACAAAAAAAAATCATGATATGCAGCAAAAAGGGAAAGCTTGGCTTCCTCTTTTTCCAATTAGTAGTCCTTTAATTTCCTTTTCTTGCTTTACATGAAGGATGCTTGTATTCACTACTTATTACTTGTTGTTTAGAAATCAAATAAATAAAAAAATTAAAAAAAGAAAGAAAAGAAGAAGAAAAATAATAATAAAAATAAAAATAAATAAAAGTTGGAACTCAGCAAGGCTGCCCCCTGTCACTCACATTGCTACTTTTGATGTATTCCCTGAACCCTGCACAGGGACAGCTGTCCTGTTGACATTTACAGGAGGCAGTATCATAGGTCATTTCCCTGCTCTGCAAAAGAACTCGTTACAGGAGAAACCCCTTCTGCAGGCCCAGTAGGGCTCAGCTGAAGTCCTCTCCAAAAGGGCTCAGGTTAGTGTCTCAGGAAACTGAACGCAGAGCACCCTCCTTCCGTTCCTCTTTGTTTTTTTTTTTTTTTTTTTTTTAAATATTTAATTAATTAATTTTTTTATTTTGATGCTTTGGGTATTTCAACATCATTTTTTTATTTCATTCTTTGTTTTTTCCCTTCCCCCCACCTCCTCCACTCCACCCCATCCCAGACGTGCATTGTGCCACAACTTTCTGCATCTTTCTCTGTTTTTTTCTTCATTTTTTAACAATAAGTGATAATTTATGAGTACAAAGCATCCTTCATGTAAAACCAATTTGCAAGCAGTGGTCCCCAAACCCACCAGCTCAGGGGTCCACCATCCAGCAGGGGGGCTTGTAGTTCAATCAAGTTGATCAAATGAGTGTCCAGACTATATTGCTGTAGTTTCACCATTCAGCCCTCCAATCGCAGCCCTTACTTCCTACCGCACCCCCTCCGTCCTGCGATTGTTCCACTACGCTTAGAAAGGGGGCACAGGTGGATGAGAAGCAAAACAGTCTACTCTCTCTGGAGCTGTTGTCTTGGACTCTGGTCAATTCTGGCTGTTTCCTTTCATGGGCTGACAGTTTGTCCAGGAATAACCTTTTGATCCTACTAATGAAGCACAAGCAATTAGATATATAGGTATTTAAACAGTACTAATTGTTATGGTAGGTTGCTTTGGTATAGTTTGTTTGCTACTTTTTCCAACCAAGCTTCTGGATAGCAAGAATATTCCATGTCGTGGCAGCAGGTGGCACTGTAGGGAGCAAGCGACTTCATCCTATTGTCCACAAACCCTGGGGCTGAAGAATCACCATTTCTAAGGAGACTTCCTCAAGCTTCACATCAGCCCTAATGGCTGTCCAATTCCAATTTGTGCTGTGAAGATTCCTGCTCGTCAGCTCTCGCCTTGTGAAAAAGATTAGAGATGAACTTTAACAGCCTTGTTCAAAATGTCCCATTTTAGCTGGGCATGGTGGCGCACGCCTTTAATCCCAGCACTTGGGAGGCAGAAGCAGGCAGATCTTTGTGAGTTCAAGGTCAGCCTGGTCTACAGAATGAGTTCCAGGACAGCTGGGGCTACAGGGAGACCAAAGACCAAAAAAAAGGTCCCATTTTACAGGTGGAATTTTCTGTGCATAATTGTAGGATAAGCCAACAACCTTTAACAGAACACAAAAAGTTTACATTCAGACCTAAATTCTTTATAACCAAACAGGCTGTCCCAAGTGCTAGCTTCCTGCCTTTGCAGCTTCCTCTGAGGGTGCCCACTCATATTTAATCCAGGTTTATCAAAAGAGGTATCAGCACATTGCTGGACACCCTTGAGGGACAACACGCTTATCCACAAAATGACAAAGTAAGTCCTAGATCACACGGTCTCCTTTTTTTTTTGGTCTTTTGGAGACAGGGTCTCCCTGTAGTCCCAGTTGTCCTGGAACTCACTCTGTAGACCAGGCTGGCCTTGAACTCACAAAGATCTGTCTGCCTCTGCCTCCCGAGTGCTAGGATTAAAGGCGTGTGTCACCACGCCCAGCTCACACGTTCTCTTTTTTGTGTCTGTGAACTGTGTTCTTCCTGAGATATTTTCGGAATGTTCTTCAGCCCTACAAGGACAAAACAACAGTTTTTTTTTTTTATAGTTTTTTTTTTGTTTAGAACTTTTTTATTTTTATTTTATTTATTTATTTATGTGTGTGAATGTACTGTCTGCATGGAGGTCTGTGCACCCGTGTCATGCAATGCCGCAGAGGTCAGAAGAGGGCGTCGGATTCCCCTGGAACTGGAGTTCTCCTGGAATTGGAGTTACAGACGGTTCTCAGCCGCCATGTGGGTGCTGGGGATCGAACCCGGGTCTTCTGCAAGAGCAGTCGGCGCTCCTAACTGCTAGGCTATCTCTCCAGCCCCAAAACAACAGTTTTTATGGCTTCAACTAGGTCCCTGTGACAAAGTATCAACCATGAAAATGGCACACTCTGGGGAGCCTTCCTGTGGACTGTCTTGCAGGAGGAGGAGGAGGACTTCCCAAAGAAGGGGCTGGGGAGAGGGCACATCTTGGGGCCTGGGGGTTCATCCAGAGCATGGTGTGAGACACCACGGTTGGGCTCACAAGGAAAACTGTGAGATGAGAGAGTTGGAGGTACCGGGGTTCAGGGAGTGCTAGTTACACGTGTGTGGCTCGTCACTGAGCCAGAGAAAGGGACTTAAGGATTCTGTGGCTGTCTTCCACTCCAGGAGCACTGGCCCTGGCTGCCAGATGTCTCTCCTCACAGGGGCTCAGAGGCAAAACCAGAGGGAGAGGCATGGTGACTTTAAGACTTACATCAAGATTCATCTGATATAGAACAAAGATTAACTTGGGGTCCTTGTATCTGCCTGGAGATGGTACCAGGGGAATCTATATTAATAAGCCAAATAATGTAACTGCACAAAATTCAGTTCCCAATGCTGGATCAAGCCAATAAATCTGGAGGCAGAGGAAGAAAGAGGCTTACGAATAAGGCAGCACGCTGGAAGATGGCTGGAGGCACAGAAATAAGTCATTTGTTTAAGCCTGCAGTCACCTTAGGTTCCAGAAACAGCAGCGCCTGAAAGGAGAGACCTCTCCCAGGTGATGCCCGGCTATGCCCTGGAGCAGATGTAATATCTTGTAGAAGGCAGATTGAGTTTCCCAAAGGATGACAGCATTAGTCACTTCTTTGGACTGCCTTGCAGAACTAGAAACAAGACAATGATCAACAAGCCCATCTCTAACCAGGATGCTTAATTATACATCTGTCTGCTCTGCCACTCCTAGTCTTCCTCTATTTAAGCCCAAAGCTCATGTCAGTACCCTAAAGATGAACTGAGACACTGGACCCCTTTATTCCTCTTCCCAACACACTCATTGGATCTCTCTGGTTTTTGTTGTTACTCATCTCTTCATTGGGAGTATTGGGATGGATGGCCGGGTCTAGGCTGCTTTGGGTGCTGGAGACGGGACTCTTGCTCTAAAACCACGGTTATTTTTCATTTACTGCTGCAACTTTATGGAGAAAACTGAGTATGCCCAGAGGCATTCCTGTCCGCCATCTTTGTTTGTCTTTCCCCTTCCTTCCTTCCTTCCTTCCTTCCTTCCTTCCTTCCTTCCTTCCTTCCTTCCTTCTTTCCTTCCTTCCTTCTTTCCTTCCTCGCTTCTTTCTTTACTTCCTTCCTATTATTTTTATTTATTTTTACAATATTTTTATTATTTTATTTCATTTTTAAATTTTATTTATTTTTTATGTGTTTGAGTGTACTGTCTGCATGTAGGTTGGTGCACCTGTGTCATGCAATGCCGTGGAGGTCAGAAGAGGGTGTCAGATTCCCCTGGAACTGTAGTTAAAGACAGTTCTCAGCTGCCAAGTGGATGCTGGGGATCGAACCCGGGTCCTCTGCAAGAGCAGTCGGCGTTCTTAACCACTAGGCCATCTCTCCAGCCCCTATTTTATCTTATGTATGTGAGTGTATTGACTGCATGTATAAGTGCACTCATGTTATACAATGCATGCAGAGGTCAGAAGAAGATGCCGGATCTCCTGAAACTGGAATTATGGACAGTTGTTTGCCACCATATAGGTGCTGGGAATCAAATGTGGATCCTCTTTGCAGTAGCAATCAGTATTCTATAATTACTGAGCCATCTCTCTACCCCTCTATTATTTTTCTTATGTGTATGAGTGTGTTTCTTGCCTATGTGTAAGTACATCCATGTCAAGCAATGCTTGAAGAGGTCAGAAGAGGGCATCAGATCCCCTGGAACTGAGTTATAGACAACCGTTTGCTGCCATGTGGGTGCTGAGAATTGAACTCGGGTCCTCTGCAAGAGCAGCCAGTGCTCTTAACCAGGGAGCCATCTCTTCAGCCTGCTCTCTGTCATCTTTATGATGCAATCTGAACATATCCCAGTATTCTTGTCACTACTTTAACTTTTGAACATGTGCTCTAAACCCTGAGCTAAGCATGCCCAAGAGTGGGTCCACCATCTTGCCCAAGCTATAACCTTGACCTGAGCACGGTCAGGAACGTGCCTGCCACTGAAGTTGCACCCCTCATGAATATTCATGGACTTTCTGAATAAAGTCCTTGTGTTCCTTTTGTTCAGGGGAGATACTGCTTTGAAATAATTTCTCTGCCCTCCTTACCTGCTGCAGTAGAAATCTTTCTCTTCTTTCTAGGTACTGCTTGTTGTTTTCTCTGGGAGCTTGCTTCCAGAACCTTCCTTGGAGGGCTCTGCATGCTGACCTTTGTTCCCCTACTGCCCATGTTTATGATGCTCCTGGGGTTGGTTGGTTGGAGATTCTGGTAACACCTCTGAGCATGCTGGGATCAATGGCTAATGAAATGGGGTTTCCTATAGACAGCCCCATGGTCCTATCCAGTGATGGCTGGCCAAGGGCCAATTTAACGAAGCTCATTAAGTGACCAACACTGTAGGCATCAGTTTCCACAGATAAGGCACGAGTTTTCACACTACGGTGAGTCCTCATTTACCTCCTTAAATCTCCATGCACCCTCTGTTTGCTCTCTGGGTGGACTTGGAAATACCTGACCTTGAAACTACTGACTCCCAGTAACTGTGAAGTACTTAGAAAGGCAAGGGCTGGGCTATCTCAGTGGAGATTCTGGGAAAGATGACTCATACCTGTTTAAAAGTCTATCTGCATCCGTAAGTCCTTCTGGCCTGACAGCCCACCCTGGGACATTTGAAGGAAGGAAGTGAGGGTTAGGAGAAAGCCAGCGCGTGAGGCTTCAGCTTGGGGCTTTGAGGCCTGAAAGAAATGCTGGACTTGAATGGACTTGACCTAGAACAAGTTTGTGACTGCATCTGAAACGCCTGTGTGTTCTGAGCATTCAGGACAAAGAAGCCATAGTTGCCACACCCAGGCCTTGTGCTTAGAGGCAACTTTGACTCAGCCGGTAGCTTTGCTTGCCGGTAACACAGTATTTGACAATAGTCTGCTGACGTCATTCCCAGGGCAAGTCACTTTTGCCAGCCAAAAGGGGCAGAGGCTGTGTTAGTGCAAGGTCTGTTGTGCTCAGAATGCGAGCTGGGTCAGACTGACCTAGTGTGCCTCTGGAATTACCTGAATATTTCAAAAGGAAGGAAACAAAACATACTGCTAAGGCTTTGGGCAGTTTCTTAGGCTCCCAGGAGGGGGCATCCTCTTTTTGGAAACCAGTCCCAAAACTTCCTGCCTCTACTCAAAGGGCACACAGAGTGACTGCTTGCATATCTACCGGGTCACAGTGTGATTAACTTCTGCCCTTTCCTGAAACAGGGTTCAGAGGTGACCTCCTTGGGTACCCTGAGAACAGACCTCTGTCAAGGAGGACCCAGATATACCTGAGTAGAGAACCCTTAACAGGCAGGGATGGAGCACACTGTCTGACCCAAGAACAATATGCAATTTTAAAGCTCTAAGTATGTGGAGAGATTGTCACATTGCTTTTAGGGGCTGAATATATTGGGGATGATCTGAACTCTATAGAGCACATTCCCAACTCTTGACACCTCAAAAGCTAAGCAAAGCCTACACCTCAAAGAACCAGGCTTCAAAATTAACCTCAAAAGAAAAAAGGGCAGGCTAGATGGTTTAGCAGGTAAAGGTGTCTGCTGCCAAGACTGATGCCCCAAGCTTGGTCCCTAGAACCTACATGGTTGAAGGAGAGAACTGACTCACACTAGCTGTCCTCTGACTTTCATAGGTACACTCTGGAAAATGCGCACATACATACACAAGAAATAAATGCAGTGAAAAGATTAGAAGGGGGTGAAGAGATGGAGGGTAAGAGTACCGGCTGCTCTTGCAGAGGACTGGGGTTCAATTCCCAGCACCCATGTGGCTGCTAACAACCATCAGTAACTCAGTACTCTTCTAACCTCTGAGGGCATCGCACAACACAAGTGCAGTTATACACACGCAAGAAAACACCCATACACATAAAATAAAAATCACTTAATTAATTAAAATTAAAAGAAAAGAGCTGCTTGCCTGGGCTGCGAGCGCAGGAGGGGCTGTGGACCAGGGCTCAAGGTGAATAAGTGTTCCGCTTCTGACCCAGAGCTACCTGATCACCCAGGTCTTTGAGGTGGACCCTCCTGGGGATGCTCCAAGAGCCTCCACCTCTAGTGTGCACAGGGACTTCTCAGAGAGTATGGATGTCACCCTGTCTCCTGTAAAGGAACATGGAAGCCCTCCGTGATGACGGCCGGGGTCTCTTCTGTCGTTTTCCTCTCCACATCCAAACCTTAAGGAGTGTTAGCAAACTCAGAGGTTCACCTCTGTCTTTCTCTAGTTCTATTTCAAGTGGAGATTATCAGATATTAAACTTCAAAGCTGACTTGGAGTGTACAGTTCTTCTGCCCTTGGGAGCTTCTCCTGCCTCTGCCGCCTGCATTGCTCTAGGAGTGCTGGGACGACAAGCACACCCTCATTCAGCTGTTTTACTTGGGTTCTGGGGATCACACTCGGTCTTCAGTCTTGTGCAGCAAGTACTTTTATCCTCCCAGCCATCCTACTACCCTCTTCCTTCTTAAAAGCAGTCAGGATGGCAACCTAGCTGACCTACCAGGCGAACGTAAGGAGGGAAGCTGGTGGCTTTGCGGTCAACAATAAGGGAATCCCCTTCTGCCTATCCAGGGCCCGATCATTCATACCAAGAAAACACAGTCCCCACCACTTTTAGCCAGGGAGCTGCGCCTAGCCTCTGCCTGCTATTTTTTTGTGTGTATTTTTGAGACAGGGTCTCCCTTTTTGTCCCAGCTAGCCTGGAGCTCACTTTGTAGACCAGGCCGGCATTGAACTCACAGAGATCCGCCTGCCTCTGCCTCCCGAATGCTGGGATTAAAGGTGTGTGCCACCACGCCTGGCTTCTGCCTCCTAGTTTAACGAGGGTACTATTTGTAGATAGCAGAGTGAGCGCTCCCAGAGTCTCATAAGCAGCACCCAGCTGTATTTCTGTTCTTTCCTGGAAAGTTACCATGTCCAGCCCAGTGACCTCTGATGAGGGGGCCTTGTTGTGTGGCCTGCATGGGGTGTGAGCTAGCTCTGGGAGGCTCTGCCATGCAGCCGTGCTGGGAAGACCAGAGCTTGATTACTATATATTTTCTCAAATCACACCCCTGATATACTGCTTTTAGAATTTTAGAGACAGTTATCTGCTTCCTGGGAAACCCATGGGAACAGAAAAAAGCAGAAAATAGTTACACACAGTCTGATTATCTAGATTTACCCACTATTAACATTTCGTCATTTTCCTTTTGAATTTCTATTACTGTTTTTTTTGGGGGGGGCTTTTTGAGACAGGGTCTCCCTGTATCCCCAGCTGTCCTGGAACTCACTCTGTAGACCAGGCTGGCCTTGAACTCACAAAGATCCGCCTGCCTCTGCCTCCCAAGTGCTAGGATTAAAGGCGTGCGCCACCACGCCCGGCTTCTATTACTGTTTTTAAAGCATAATTGAAATCATATAGTATATATATATATATATATGTATATATATATAGTATATATATACATATATATATATATATAACTTGGAAACAAAAAAATAACAGCAGAAAAATTCCTTCATGTATTAAAAAATTTTGTAAACACAAAATATAAACACTATAAAATCTATGGAGGGACCACACTTTATTTCTTCTATTAAATTATATTTTAATAATATTAATATTGGCTGCTATTCACTGACCTCTTACTATTTCTAGGCCTAGGTTGAACACCACATGTGATATTGCTAAAATTCCTTCTGGGAAATACGGTTGGTTGGATGAGGCACCTCTCTTCCCCTCCTGAGGTCCCAAAGGCAAAGTGAGGAAGACTTTTCCCCAAACCATAGTTTGGAAGATTCTAGTGGTTTAATTGGGCTTGCCTCGTAATGAGGTGTTTTTTGGAACTCATTTGTAGGTTTCTTACATGTAAACTTTGTAGATAACAATGTTTTTGTTTTTTTACAATGTCAGAAATTTAGGTGTGGCTATAGCAGGTACTATTTTATCAATATTATCAGTAAGGAAATCAGGACCCTGCTGCCAGATCAGGGGCCACTCCTCGACCTACCTGCTTCTTTCTAGAGACTGATAGTCAAACTCATCTTTATTCTTGACCCCTCCCACCCCACCCTCCCCGGTGTGTGTGTGTGTGTGTGTGTGTGTGTGTGTGTGTGTGTGCGCTCCAGCTCTGCCTGGAGATCTGGGAGCTTGGAGTCAGGGAGTCAGGGACCTGGGACCTGGCTCTCCCCTCTAGGATATCCTCGTTAACTGGATATTCAGATAGACAATGACCTTCTGCTTCTCTTTGGATTGTCACCAGATTTTGTGCCATGTCCCTTTCAAGGTGGGGGTGGAGATTCCAGTGATGACTCGGACATGACTGAGGGGCTCAGCTCTGCTTTCTTTTCTGTGGTGCAGCCAGGGCTCCATCCTTCATGGCCTCCATCCAGGGACTGGGTCTGAAATGGGAGAGAGGAAGGGGCAGTGACCACAGTCTTCAGGGAGCTGCCGAGTAATGTCATATAGCAGAGACAGGATTCAGAATCAGGAAGCAGTAGTTTAAAGTCCCCGGAGCAGTCAAATTAAATATCACAGTCTTCCTGCACTAAATCTTGGGCCTCTTGCTGATAATGGAGTCCCTGGGCCATCATTTACAACCTACTCTTAAAGGCAATCCACACAAGCTTGGTGACTTGATTTTTCCAGCTCAAAAAATGTTAGAAATAGCAAATTTGGAGGTGAAATCAGTGGCTGCTGCCCAAGACAAACAGGGAGAGAGTGGAGGAAACGACACTGACACCCTCACTTCATGACAGCCAGAAAGTAGCAGAGAGTAAGCTAGGGAGCATCTTCCATCTTCCACCTTTGTCCCACCACACACTATTGGCCACTGCTGCCCAGGTTCAAGGCTGG